>PKML01050680.1:859999-892277 GCA_002933935.1 Eutrema yunnanense
TTTTTTTTTTTTGGCCAAGGTGCCCCTTGTAACTGGCAGAATGCTTTGAGAAATAAAATGCGATTTCATATCCAGTGTATTGTGTATATTTTTTGTTTTCGCAGAGGGAAAGGCCGGGGACCAAGTAGGTCGGGGACCGTTTACTCCCCCCCTTTTTGTTTTTGCGGAGGGAGAGGCCGGTGACCATGTAGGTCGGGGACCGTTTTACTCCCCTCCTTTTTTGTTTTTGCGGAGCGAGAGGCCGGTGACCAAGTAGGTCGGGGACCGTTTACTGCCCCCTTTTTTGTTTTTGCGGAGGGAAAGGCCGGGGACCAAGTAGGTCGGGGACCGTTTACTCCCCCCTTTTTTGTTTGTGCGGAGGGAAAGGCCGGGGACCAAGTAGGTCGGGGACCGTTTACTCCCCCTTTTTTTTGTTTATGCGGAGGGAAAGGCCGGGGACCAAGTAGGTCGAGGACCGTTTACTCCCCCCCCCCCTAAATTTTTTTTTGTGAAGAGGAAATGGAAAAAACTTATATTAGATTGATAGCTGAGCCCTGGTTAGGGGTTGCCTACGTACCCTTTAGTAGAAGGGATCAAGCCAGTCGTAGTTCGATTTGTTGTTACAAAAGGTAGAGCGAGAGAGAGAGAGAGAGAGCCCGGGGCGCTCAGTAGTAATAACGTTTCAGGCTCATTGAGTTCCAGGAGCGCGGGATTGCGTTGCCGTTCATTGTGACCAGCTCGTAGACGCCTGGTTTGACGACTTTGGAAATGAGGTAGGGGCCCTCCCAGTTGGCACCAAGCTTTCCTGCATTCAGCTCGGCCGTATTTTCGTAGACCTTGCGTAGGACCAGGTCGCCTTCAGTGAAGAAACGGCCCCTAACCTTTTTGTTGTAGTATTTGGAAGCAAGTTGCTGGTAGTTCTGGATTCTGAGCAGGGACTGATCGCGCTGTTCTTCCAGGAGGTCGAGTTCGCTTAGTGGAATGTTGTCCTTTAGGTCCGCGTGCTGCGTTAGCATTGTGTGTCGTAAAGTAGGGAATCCGACCTCGGAGGGGGCCATTGCTTCATTATCCGGCCAGATCGGTTCGGGCTGTGGAGGATAGTTCTGAGGGGGTAAGTGCTCAGGACGGCGATCATGTGTGATTGAAAGTATGGTCGGAGCTTCCTGGCTGCGATAACTACTGCCACCGCGAGCTTCTCGAGAGTCGGGTATCTGCTCTCCGCGGCATCTAGGGATTTGCTGACGTAGAAGATAGGCTTTTGGTCACCCCGATCTTCTCGTACCAGTACTCCGCTGACTGCCGACATGGAGACGGCGATGTAAAGATACAGTGTTTCGCCCTCTTCCGGTTTGGCTAGGACGGGGGGAGTGGATATGTAGGTCTTCAGCTGCTGGAGGGCCTTTTCGCATTTATTGTTCCATTCGAAGCGTTTGTTGGCTCGGAGTAATTGGTAGAACGGCAAGCATCTGTCCGTTGACCGCGAGATGAATCGATTGAGTGCGGCGATCCTTCCGGCGAGTCGGTGGACCTGGCGCGTATTTTCCGGGGATTTGAGGTCGATGACGGCCTGGATTTGCTTGGGATTAGCTTTGATCCCGCGCTGAGTGACGATGTATCCGAGGAAGTCTCCCGACGTGACGCCGAATGAGCATTTGGCGGGGTTGAGCTTCATGTTGTATTCGTTCAGGGTCTGAAAGCAGGACCGGAGATGTGTTACGTGGTCGCCGGCTGTCAAAGATTTTACCAACATGTCGTCGATGTAGACTTCCATGGTGCGCCCGAGCTGTCCGGCGAACATTTTGTTAACGAGCTTTTGGTAGGTGGCCCCCGCGTTTTTGAGTCCGGAGGGCATAACCTTGTAGCAGTATGTCCCGCGGTCCGTGATGAACGCTGTCTTTTCCTGGTCGTCGGGGAGCATGGGACTCTGGTTATAGCCCGAAAAGGCGTCCATGAAGGAAAGCACCTCGTTGCCAGTAGTGGCCTCCATGACCTGGTCGATTCGGGGGAGTGGGAAGCTGTCTTTGGGGCATGCCTTGTTGAGGTCGGTAAAATCTACGCAAACCCTCCATTTCCCGCTTTTCTTTTTGACGACAACTAGGTTGGCCAACCAGTCCGGGTATCTGACCTCGGTGATCGAGCCGGCCGCGGTTAGTTTTTCTACTTCGTCGTTGACAGCCTGTGCGCGCTCGGGGCCTAATTTTTGCCGTTTTTGTTTGATTGGTCTGAAGGTCGGGTCCACGTTGAGTTGGTGGCTACAGATCGCAGGGTCGATGCCTGGCATGTCGTTTGTTGACCAGGCGAAAGTGGAGACGTTTTGCTTTAGGAATTCGATCAACTCCTTCCTTATATTTTCTTCGAGGTCTGCCCCGATCCCGACGCAGCGCGTTTCATCGTGTGGATCGTTGTTGATTTGATCGATCAAGTCCCGTCCTGGAAGGTCTTGATTGCCGGGCTCGCTGGGCCGCGGTGCCTTGATGGTTAGACCCTTTGGTTACTTCGTAGGGTATACGTCCCGGCTTGATTGGGGAACTTTAGACACTGGTGATATGTTGAAGTGACCGCCTTCATCGAATGCAGCCAGGGCATTCCGAGTATGGTATTGTAGATCGGGGTGGTGTCGAACACGACGAATTTGACGATCTTGGTGACCCGGCCTATGTAAACTGGGAGCTCGATGGTTCCTATTCCGTTGGCGGTGTTCCCGGCGAAGCCCGTGAGCGGGAATTCGGCCGGCTTGACTGTCGCCCCTTGGAGGTCCATTCTGGCCAGAGTGTCTTTGAAAATGAGATCGACCGAGCTGCCCGTATCGACCAGAACTCGATTGACGTTACAGTCAGCTATGCGCATCTGAACGACGAGGGGGTCGTTGTGGGGCTGATGGACTCCATCTGCGTCGGCTTCGGTGAAGCAGAGCCCTTTTTTGCTCGTGTCTTGTGCGTTGAGCTCGGACGTGGAGTTCCATTTCAGGGTGGCGTGGGTTTTCCTCTCGTGTTTCTTGATGGAACGAACTGAGGCGTTACATGAGAGGAGTCCCCCCATAATCATCCCCACAACTCTCCGTGCTGGTGGGGGCGACCTGGCCTCGTCGCGGCCTCTAGAGGGGGACCGTCGTCGGTGATCGTCATTTTGGCCATGGGTGTCGTACCTACCCCTGTCATCCTCTCGGCCGCGGTGGTCCTGTTGCTGGCGTCGATCATTATCTCGGGCTCGCGGGCGCGACGGCTTTGGTACGCGGATTTCCCTTTTTTGGTATTGATTCAAAAGAGCCTCTTGGAGTGCTCGGCAGTTCGAGGTCGGGTGCCCCTTTCTTTGATGGTAATCGCAGAAGGCTGTTTTGTCGTACCGCTCTTCTGGTCGGGGCTCCTTATTATCTTTCGGATCGTCGGGACGATGGTCTTGTTGAGGCTGACCGCGTATCCATGTATTCCACGGCTTTGTTTGCTCGGATTTGGCGAACGAGTCAGGATCGTGCATATGTAGTACGGCGGCGGCTCATTTTCCCTTGCTGTTTTGATATTCGTCATCGTAATGTTGTCGGGGCTCCTGGTACTCGTCTTGGGGCTTATCCTTTGGTGCTGGGGCTTTATTTACGACGCCGCCCTTTGAGTTAGCCGCTTTTTTTTCCTCGAGTTTGACGTAGAGACCAACGCGGTGTAGAGCGTCATCCAATGAGCGTGGTCTGTTAAGCTTTAGGTCGTCCTTAAAAGCCGAGTCGGCCCGCAAACCCTTTTTTAGGGCGGGAAGTGCCGATTCGTCCGTCACGCTGCTTTGCGACGCCGTGGTCTTGAAGCGTTCGATGAATGATCTGAGCGATTCCTTCGCCCCTTGGTGCAAAGCCCAGAGGTCGGCGCCAGACGTGGAATGTTTGATGAACATAGAATAGTGCTCGAGAAATACGGCCGATAGATCTCTGAAATTGTCGACGGAGTGCGATTTGAGCCGGGAAAACCAAGTCAGTGCGGGACCAGAAAGGTTTTCTACGAAGAGTTGGCAGTGGGCGGCCTCGCGTTCGTCCGGGGAAAAGTGGGCGCGTCCCATGGCTATGGTGAACGCTGTCAAGTATTGGGCCGGGTCGGTGCTTCCGGCGTACGGTGGGAGCTTGACTTTACCGAGGTTTCGGAGTGGGATGGATGCTATCCGGTGGGAGAACGGCGTGTTCTGCGTTTCTCTCAAGACGCGGTCTATTTCTGGGGCCGCGCTGGTGGCCTGGTGGACCTTGGAGCCCATTTGGCGGATCGTCTCTCTCATGGCTTCCAGCTCGGAGTCCCTGGTGTGTTCCGGGTAGGTATGGCGGGGGTGAGCTCCGTTGCTCGGGAAGCCGTCTGTCGTGGGGATGAATTGCCTGGTCGGGCCTTCAGATGAAGACGGCGAATCTCCGAACAGGTTCCTCTGGAGGTGTGCGATATCCGGTCGCGAGGCTAGTTCTCTGGTTCGAATGGCCGGCGCGCCGTCGTCTGACCGGTCGCGCGAGGTCGTTAATACGGCGAACCGTCGGTCGGTGGCGCGTGCCAACTCGTCTATTTTGGCAAATAGGGTTTGCATCAAGTCGAGCGGGGCGGGTTGCTCTTCCTGGGCCCGGGGCGCGTTTTGGGTCGCAGATTCGTCGGGCGCGGTGAATACTGGCGCTGAAGGAGGCGCGGTTTCACTGTCGGGAGTTTCGAGGGTCTGGATATGAGGAGTCAATCCGTCGGCTATCTGTGCTGGCGGCGATGCTGTTGTCTGAACTGGAGCCGCTTGGTCCGATGATTGTTTTTAGTTTTCTTAGCTTGTGTTCTGCACGTGTGCAGATGGCTAGAGGGCGAGGTAGAGGTCGTGGCCGTGGTAGGGGTCGTGGCCGTGTGCCGGAGGAGCAGGTCGAGGAGTCGCGTGCGAGTCAGGTTGGGTCTGAGGGTGTGGCTGGCGTGAGTGCCAGTGTGGCTGGTGTTCCAGCGGGTGCTGCGGGTGTAGCAGCGGGTGATGCTCGGGCCCGAGATGATCTCATAGCGGATCTGTTGACGAGGTTGTGGGAGAGGTTACCAGAGAGGGTACCGGCTCAGGCTCCTGTGGTTCCGACGGTTGTGGAGGCTCAGCCTCAAGTGGCAGCTGCAGTTACTGAGGAAATCCCATCCTATCTTAGGATGATGGAGCAGATGCAGAGGATTGGCACGGGGTTCTTCTCTGGAGGTGCTAATCCTGAGGACGCGGATGCGTGGCTGAGGAGGGTAGAGAGGAATTTTCTCTCGAGTAGGTATCCTGCGGGATACCAGGTGGACATTGCGGTCCACTATCTGGAGGGTGATGCGCATCTCTGGTGGAGGGGTGTGGCATCACGGAGAGTTCAGGCCGCGATGGCTTTGGCGGATTTTGTGGAGGAGTTCAACTCCAAGTACTTCCCTCAGGAGGCGTTCAACCGGATAGAGTCTAGGCTTGCGAGTTTGACTCAGGGGGATCGGTCGGTACGCGAGTATGAGGTGGAGTTCAACCGGCTGGGGTCTTATGTTAGACGAGCGGTTGAGAGTGAGTCGGCCCGTGTGCAGAGATTTCTGATGGGTCTTCGGGTTGACTTGAGGAACCGTTGCATGGTGAGGGCTTTTTGCACGGTTGATGAGTTGGTTGAGACTGCAGCTTTGCTTGAGGAGGGTCTGAAGGACGAAGTGGTAGCGGTTACACCGAGCTTTCAGGCGAGATCGGTGCAGCAGCAGTCCGGTCCGAGCATAGGCAGTAAGCCGATGCAAGGACAGAAGCGGAAGCGGGAGGGCGCTTCGAGAGGTAGTCGTGGTGGTCCGGGTTGCTTTGGTTGCGGGAGCATGGATCACCGAGTGGCGAACTGTCCTCAGAATGGCGGAGCGCGTGTGGATTCTCGAGTGTGCTATCACTGCAAGGAAGCGGGTCACATCAGGCCTCAGTGTCCCCAGTTGCGGCAGAGTGAGACCACGGTGGTGCAGCCCGTCAGGCAGGTCGCATCAGCGCCTCGAGTGTACTCCATCGCCGAGTCCGGAGAGCCGAGTTCCAGGCCGATCACAGGTATTTTCTTAGACTCATCTAAGTTCAATTTTGTGTTGGGGAATGTCGTGCTTGTCGGGGTGTTAAGGTTCTCGGCACATGTTTAAGTGCAGGGACCTTGTGTGTTGGGGGTGTAGAGTGTCATGTGTTGTTTGACACGGGAGCATCGCATTGCTTCGTTTCCCCGGAATTGGCCGAGAAGGCTAATCTTCGAAGCGAGCCGGTGTGAGTTTGGGTTTCGTGGAGGTTGCCGGAGGGAAGCTCCTGAGAATTCACGGTCGGGTGTGAGACGTGGATGTTCAGGTAGCATGAGAGTCCATACCTGCCAATTTGATTATCTGCTCCGTGGAGCTGTACGATGTCATCTTGGGCATGGATTGGCTCGGGAAGTTCAGAGTGCATCTAGACTGTCACCAAGGGCGGGTCGAGTTCGACCGAGGAAAAGGGAAGTGGGTGTATCAGGGTGTGAGACCGACTTCCGGGAGTCTCGTGATCTCGGTTGTGCACGCGGAGCGTCTGATCGAGAGGGGTTGCGAGGCGTATCTAGCTACCATTTCTTTGCCGGAGGCCGTCGGAGAGGCTAGGGTGCAGGATATTCGGGTGGTTCGTGAGTTCCAGGATGTGTTCTAGTCATTGCAGGGGTTGCCACCATCTAGGTCGGATCCTTTCACGATCGAGTTGGAACCAGGGACGGCACCGATATCCAGGGCTCCTTATAGGATGGCTCCCGCAGAGATGGCAAAGCTAAAGAAGCAGCTGACTGAGTTGTTGAACAAGGGGTTTATTCGCCCGAGTTCTTCACCGTGGGGAGCACCGGTGTTGTTCGTGAAGAAGAAGGACGGGAGTTTTCGGTTATGTATTGACTACCGGGGACTTAACCGAGTCACAGTGAAGGACAGGTATCCTCTTCCTCGGATTGATGAGTTGTTGGATCAGTTGAGAGGGGCTACTTGGTTCTCAAAGATTGACTTGGCGTCGGGATATCATCAGATTCCCATCGATGAGGTAGATATCCGGAAGACGGCTTTCAGATCTCGTTATGGCCACTACGAGTTTGTGGTGATGCCATTTGGGTTGACGAATGCACCGGCTGCATTTATGAGATTGATGAACCGCGTTTTCCAGGAGTATCTAGATGAGTTCGTGATCATCTTTATCGATGATATCTTGGTGTATTGGAGGAACCGGGAGAAGCATGAGGTGCATCTGCGTGTGGTTCTTTCGAAGCTGCGGGAATAGAAGTTATTTGCTAATTTGAGCAAGTGTAGCTTCTGGCAGCGGGAGATCGGTTTTCTGGGTCACATTGTCTATGCGGAGGGAGTATCAGTAGATCCGGAGAAGATCCAGGCCATTAGTACTTGGCCGAGGCCGAGGAATGCTACTGAGATTCGGAGTTTTCTCGGGTTGGCAGGTATTATCGGCGGTTCGTCAAGGGTTTCGCGAGTCTGGCCAAGCCTATGACGAAGCTGACGGGAAAGGATGTTCCTTTCGTGTGGTCCTCGGAGTGTGAGGAGAGTTTCGCGGAACTGAAGGCCATGTTGACTAGTACTCCGGTATTGGCGTTGCCTGTGTCGGGCGAGCCTTACGTGGTGTACACCGATGCGTCGGGAGTGGGTCTTGGTTGTGTGTTAATGCAGCGGGGGAAGGTTATTGCCTATGCTTCGCGGCAGCTGCGGAAGCATGAGGGCAACTACCCTACCCATGACCTGGAGATGGCTGCAGTAGTTTTCGCCTTAAAGATTTGGAGATCTTATCTTTATGGCGGAAATGTGCAGGTGTTCATAGATCATAAGAGCTTGAAGTACATTTTCACTCAGCCTGAGTTGAATTTGAGGCAGAGGCGCTGGATGGAGCTAGTGGCCGATTATGATCTGGAGATAGCTTACCATCCTGGTACGGCTAATCTGGTTGCGGATGCGTTGAGTCGGAAGCGGGTGGCTTTGGCTCGGGAGCGCGAGGTTGAGTCCTTGGTGAGCGAGATTAGCACATTGCGCTTATGTGTTGTATCTCAGGAACCTTTGGGCTTAGAGGCGGCTAACCAGGCGGATCTTTTGAGCAGAGTTCGGTTGGCTCAGGAAAAAGATGAGGTTCTGGTTAAGGCTTCGAGAGCAGAGGGTTCTGAGTATCAGGTATCTGCGAACGGCACTATCCTTGTTAGTGGGAGGGTATGCGTACCTTTGGATGAGGATTTGCGGCGAGAGATCCTGAGTGAGGCTCATTCGAGTATGTTCTCGATTCATCCAGGAGCGACTAAGATGTATCGCGATCTCAAGCGCTACTATCATTGGGTCGGGATGAAGAAGGATGTGGCTAATTGGGTTGCGTCGTGCAACGTGTGCCAGTTAGTGAAGGCGGAGCACCAGGTCCCGAGTGGTTTGTTGCGGAGTTTACCCATTCCAGAGTGGAAGTGGGATATGATCACGATGGATTTCGTGGTGGGTTTACCAGTTTCTCGGACCAAGGATGCTATTTGGGTCATCGTTGATCGATTGACCAAGTGTGCGCGTTTTCTGGCCATTTAGAAGTCCGATGGGGCAGCAGTTTTGGCTAGGAAGTACGTGCAGGAGATTGTGAGACTGTATGGAGTACCGGTGAGCATTGTTTTGGACCGGGATCCTAAGTTCACATCGGAGTTCTGGAATGCGTTTCAGGCAGAGATGGGCACGAAAGTGCACTTGAGCACGGCGTATCATCCTCAGACAGATGGGCAGTCCGAGAGGACCATCCAGACTCGGGAGGATTTGTTGAGGATGTGCGTGCTGGATTGGGGTGGTCACTGGGTGGATCACTTGAGCTTGGTAGAGTTTGCGTATAACAATAGTTACCAGGCGAGTATTGGGATGGCTCCATATGAGGCTCTGTATGGGAGGCCATGTCGTACCCCCTTGTGTTGGACACAAGTGGGGGAGAGGAGCACTTTGGGTGCGAATTTTGTTCAGGAAACCACGGAGAAGATTCGGGTCTTGAAGCTGAACATGAAAGAGGCCCAAGATCGGCAAAAGAGTTATGCCGATAAGAGGCGGAAAGAGCTTGTGTTTGAGGTGGGAGATAGTGTGTATCTCAAGATGGCTTTACTGAGAGGTCCGAACAGGTCCATTGCTGCGACTAAGTTGAGTCCGAGGTATATGGGGCCATTCCGGATTGTAGAGCGGGTTGGACCGGTAGCGTATCGGTTGGAGTTACCCGCGGTTATGCAAGCATTTCATAAGGTCTTCCATGTGTCGATGCTGAAGAAGTGTTTGCATAGGGGTGACGAGGTATTGGCTGAGATTCCGCCAGATCTCCAGCCCAATATGACCGTTGAGGCGAGACCTTTGAGAGTTCTTGAGCAGAGGGTCAAGGAGCTTCGTCGGAAGAAGATTCCGATGATGCGAGTTCTGTGGGACTATGGCGGGGTGCAGGAGGAAACTTGGGAGCCGGAGGCTAGGATGGAAACGAGGTTCCAGAAGTGGTTCCAGAAGCAAGCTGCGGCTTGAGTTCCATCGAGAGGTTCCAGTTTCGGTTATAGCTGTATGCTATGTGTGTTTCATTTTGTATTTCCGTTGTGTAGAACGATGTTACATTATGATGTGTAATAAGATGAGTATTTCTTATTATTGGTGACTTTGGGAGTCACGGCTTCGCATTACGCTTGGGGTGAGAAGCGTTAATGCGAGAGAGTGATAAGATGGTTGTTCTTATTGCTGTTGTAGCGTTGCGGGTTTCAGTTAAGCTTGTTCGGAGGAATGAGTCGAGTGACGAGACCGGGTTATTCACCTAGTGGTTCTATGTGATAGGTCGGATTGCAGGCGTATGGTTCTTGTTTGATTTATTACGTTTGTATTGATGATCTACTGCAGAGAGTTGTTGGGTGGTAAAAGTAGCCTAGTCAAGTTATCTTGACAAGTTTTTCTAAAGCGAGCCGATACTGGAAGGTGCGCATGGGCGGTGCGATGGTCGGGTTATTGGTTATGCACGCCAGATATTCCGGGTATGGAATATGGGTGATGCCGGTGTTGCCTTGCGAGGATTTACACGGATCACGGGAGGTAGTTCAGTCGAGATGCTTAGAGATATGTGACTTATTGCTCGTTGAGAGGACTGGTTCCTCTGGTGCCGATAGCTCGCAGGACTGTGTGTCTTGAGAGTGTGAGTGGCGATGTACCCAGACTCGGGAGGTTTATAGCCTAGAGTGATACGTGATACCGTGGATTCGTAAGGAGTATGTCCTAGACGTAGGATATATTCCCTAGAATTGAGTGGTATGGGGTATTGAGACTCTTATAGGTTATATTACCGAGTGGAGTGGTACGGCAGATACCCAGAACTCGGAGATGCTGCGGTGTCTTGGGTGCTGTGGTATGGTTGATACCTTGCGAGGTATGGTGGATATCCTGCGGGATATGGCTGATGCTCGGAACTCGGAGATGCTGCGGTGTTTTGAGTGATGAGGTTGGCTTGTGTTGAGCAATAAGTACATATGATGCCGCGGTGTCATAAGCATAGGGACTGAGTGGGAAACCTCGGAGGTTAGTTTTGGACCTCGTGTGAGTGTTGAATGGCCGGGTTGGCCAAGGTTTATGTAATCGTTGTGACGATTAAGGTTCATTGGAGATGAACGGTTCATGGGAGATGAACGGTAACGAAGATTCGAGGATGAATCTAAGTTAGTGGGGGAGAATTGTAATGCCCGCGTTCCGGAAGAATTGATTATTGGGGGAAAATAATTAATTCGGGTTTGTTCCGGGGGTGGTATCGATCGATACTGGCCTGTATCGATCGACACCAGCCGGGTTTTCTCCTGGTTGTCTTCTTCTCTTATCTTCTTTCAAGTATAAAAACCTATCTCTTGAGGATAAGATGAGTGTTGGTCGCGAAAGAGAGAAGGAAAGAGAGAGAGAGAAGGAGAGAGAGAGAGAAAGAAAGAAAAAGCTTGGTGAAGCTTAGATCTTGCGAGATCAAGAGAGTTTGAGCTTGGGAGAAGCTTGAAGAAGAGGTTGGAAGAGCTTGGTTTTTGGCGGGAGCTTGTGAGAAGAGAGGGAGATCTTCTTGCACTTGGGGAAGTCGTTTTAGAGCTCGATCCATCGTATCTAAGGTGAGTTGTGACCAAATGTTAGCAACTAAGCTTGTGTGGTGTCTTGTTAAGCTTGATTGATGCATTTTGTGGCTTGTATGGCGATTCATGTGTTTAGGTCTCGTGAGCATCGATCGATACCACGTGAGTATCGATCAATACCCGTCCCTTGTCGGTGGTCTCGAGTTGTGTTTGTATCGATCGATACCAGCCCCTTGTCGGGAGTCGTGTATTGTTGGGTATCGATCGACACTAAGGGAGTATCGATCGATACCAGTTGCTTTGTTTGTGCTGAAAGTTTTAATTGTTGTTAATTAATTCTTGAAAATTGTTGATTGTGCTTATTGGTAACCTGTTGTTGGGATGATCAATCTCACACAGCATTTGGTTAGCCAAATGTTGATGCATCACTTTTGTCGATGCAGGTAAAGATAAGGCGTGATCGTGGAATCAAGGCAGTGAAGAGGGGATGATTAAGACCCGGGGTTTTGCTTATGTTGTTGTTGCTTTTACTGTTGTAAAACCGTTAGTATTGTACTTGTAATATTATTGTATAATAATTATTGTTTAATTATTTCAAAAAAAAAAAAAATGCGGTCCTTTCAGGAACAAAGTTTTATCCATGCGCACTAAGTATCCTCCACGCTATGTAACGCTTCTTCAAGGATGGTTCTATGCGAGCGAAAACTGTAAGAGTGGTTTAATTCAATATCGTTATTTTTCCTATTTTAACTTCTTCTCGTTCATCCTCGGAGGAGATTCCACCTTTGACGGCTTTGTACATTGTATGTGGCAGCTCAAGAAAATATAATTAATCAATGGGGGGAAAAATATAGGGTGGATTACTATAGTAACTTTTATTTTTAGTATTATTATTAGTTTGACATACATTTATTTTTATTACTAGACTAACCTAATTTTTTCCATATTATCCAGCGTGCCCTTATGGCCTTTGTTGAGAAAAAAATAATTACAAAACTGCCATTACTATTCATTTGCCACGTAGGCAGAAGTTGATTGAACAAGTCTACCGTTCTTTGACGGTAGACTTGTTTGATGTTGGTCAACTCAAATTTTGGTCCGTAGATTTGTTTGATGGATGGTAGATTTGTTTGAAAGTTGGTAGATTTATAAAATTTTGGTAGACTTATTTTGGTAGACTTATTTTTACGACGCGGTAGATATATTTATTTTTGGTAGATATATTGTCAATGATGGTAGATTTGTTTATGAGTTGGTAGACTTTACGACCAACCCATTGACTTTTGACTTTTTTGGTAGATTTATCAACAATGGTGGTAGATTAATATTACAAAACGGTAGACTGATTTACTGTGGTGGTAGATTTAATCAAAGTGGATTATTTTTTCGTTACGGTAGATTTGTTGCTTTGACGGTAGATTTGTATTGCCAACGGTAGATTTTTATTGCGTTGGTAGATTTATATATAATAGCGGTAGATTTAAAACTGTGTAAAATCTTGGTTACTTTGTTTTGTAATGGTGGTAGATTTAATATTAGTGACGGTAGATTTAAAAAAATTGGTAGATTTGTTTGTTATGGTGGTAGATATAAAAACGTCTAACATCTCATTAACTATGGTGGTAGATTTAATATTAATGACGGTAGATTTAAAATTATTTGGTAGGTTTATTTATAATGGCGGTAGATTTAGTAATTGTTTTGGTATTTACTCAGATAACCTTCAGTTGGTAGATTTATTTGTAATGTTATGGTAGACTTTTTTTACGGTAGATTTATAGACATTGTTTGGTGGTAGACATTTGACTTTTTCCAGAATGAAAAATGACGTTTTTGCCCTACACTAAATCTCAGATTTACGAAAGAACCAGACACCCAAATATGCTAAGTATGAGAATTTTTTAGTGTTTGATGGTAGATTTATTGTAATGATGGTAGATTTATTTTGTTAAATAATTTTTTATGGGGTTAACGTTTCATTTCATCTAGCGCATGGGGAGCCGCCTTTAGCCGTGTCGTTGCCTTGGCCGAAGACGTTGGCTCCGGGAAGCAGATCTGGTGGAAGACGGCGGTGGAGCGGTCGGGAACAACGCCGGAGATGCACTCACAAATTACTGAAATCCGTTGGCGAAGGAGAGAAATTATGTGTTTGGTTTTGCTACACTTATTGGTTTTTTGGTTAAGGTTCCATGAAGAGTTGTTTACGTTTCTTTCAAACTATTGGTATTGCTAATGTTATGTATGAAAGTAGTATATTCAAGTATTGTGATAATAAACACCATATAGAATTTGTAAGTTATAATTATATGTGCTTCATGTGTTTTTGTTTTAAATCTCACTAATTTTGGTTATACATACTAAGCAAATATTAAACTAAATAAAGTTACCGATTTCGTCAAACACCTTTGAAAATCATCGTGGACTGTCTTATAATAATCAATTCAAAAACAAATATACCATCATTTAGAATTCAATTATCATTTGTACAAATTCAAAAACAAATAAACCAAATCGAAATCTCCCATTAATTATACTCGTAGAAGAATACGTTGAATCAAAGACGGAAATGTCGCCGGAGACTCGGCCGCCGTCGTGAAACCCAGGAACCTGTCGGAGATAGCATCAATTTAACACTATCAATTGAAAATAGACCAAATGCAACAAGTCTGCCATAACGTTTTAAACAAGTCTACGAGAACATTTTAAACAAGTCTACCAGAATGTTTTAACAAGTTTACCAGAACGTTAAACAAGTCTACCAGAACGTTTTAAATAAGTCTACCACTACGTATTAAACAAGTCTACCACTATTAGCAGAATTTCGTTGACAGAATCAATGACCGTGAGGAACACCGGAGTCGGAGTCGGAGTATATCTCGCCGGAGAAGACGAGAGGTTACGAACGTTTTTAAACAAGTCTACCAGAACGTTTTAAAATAGTCTACCAAAACGTTTTAAATAAGTCTACCAGAACATATTAAACAAGTCTACCGTAACGTTTTAAACAAGTCTACCGTAATGGATTAAACAAGTCTACCAAAACGATTTAAACAAGTCTACCAAAACGATTTAAACAAGTCTACTACTATTAGCGAAATTTCGTCGAACAAGTGGTGTGCATATCTCATGAAGCAATATATCAACAAAAAAACGAGGGTTTTCTCTTCTTTCACTTGGAACTCGCGTCGCCCCTCCGTACGCCGCCTAAAGAACGACCAAACGACGCCGGATCTCGTCGCCCTCGGAAGGAACTCGCCGAAGAAGATGAAAAAACTCATGAGAAAAAAAAAGTTCCTCACCTACTCGTCGCCGGAATCAATGGCCGTGAGGCTGGAACGCCGGATTCGGAGTATA
Source organism: Eutrema yunnanense (assembly GCA_002933935.1). Taxonomy (NCBI): domain Eukaryota; kingdom Viridiplantae; phylum Streptophyta; class Magnoliopsida; order Brassicales; family Brassicaceae; genus Eutrema; species Eutrema yunnanense. The sequence goes on from PKML01050680.1 coordinate 874,350, forward strand.
TCTTGCCAGAGAAGACGAGAGGTTAAGAATATTTTAAACAAGTCTACCAGACGTTTTAAACAAATCTACCATAACGTTTTAAATAAGTCTACCATAACGTTTTAAATAAGTCTATTATAATGTTTTAAACAAGTTTACCAGAACGTTTTAAACAAGTTTACCAGAACGTTTTAAACAAGTCTATCACTACGTATTAAACAAGTCTACCACTATTAGTGGAATTTCGTCGAACAAGTGGTGTGCATACCTCATGAAGCCGCATATCAACAAAAAACGAGGGTTTTCTCTCCTTTCACCACGAATTCACGCTGCCCCTCAGCACGTCGCCTCAAGAATGACCAAACGACGCCGGTTTCAAGCCGTCGAGAAGATGAGAGGGCTCGCCGGATTCAAGAAGATGAGAGGTTTCGAGAAGACAAGAGGGCTCGCCGGAGTCGCCGTTTCTGTTGCCGTATCTCTCGCCGGAATCGTGATTGAGAGAAGAAGAAGAAGAAGAAGAAGAAGAAGAGAGAGAGAGAGAGAGAGAGAGAGAGAGAGAGAGGGAGAGAGAGAGAGAGAAGAAGAAGAAGGGGGAGAGAAGAAGAAGAAGAGAGAGATAGAGAGAAGTAAAAAAAATTGTTTTAAAAAAATTGTTTTTTTATTATTTTTTTTTGGTTTAAAAAAAATAAATCAAAAATAAATAAATAATGGTATTTTCGTAATATAATACAACATATGGATAAAATGGACATTGACCAAAAGATTAAGGTTAGTTGAGTTTGGTAGACTTATTGGAGGTTAGTCTAGTAATATAAGCATATAGTAAGGTTAGGTGGATGAATTAACTCAAAAATATAATATAATTTTGTAAGGTAGACTTTTGGGCTTAAACCACAAAAAAAAAAGGTATGTGGGAGCAATTTTTTATTTTTTAGTGGTAGCATAATTTACTTTTTTCTTAAGCAAGTACTAACTAGGATTTAATCCAAGCTAATTATAGCGTGGAGTAATTTTTTAAAAATAAATTATTTTGAAATTTAATAAAATTATTTTTATCTGAATTTTAAAATATAGCTAACTAATGATTATAGATAAATATGTCAATTTGTAATAATTTGTTTATTTAACCCGTTTTGCAGTGAACTAAAATATTATTCGGGCTAACCCGCAAAAAACTTATAATCTTGAAAACATAACTCTAATATGAACCGTTAATGACTCTAGTTTTTGTGGTTAGTCTACGAACTCTTAAAAAAATATAGTTTTTTTGTGTCTAACTTTTTATAAAATTAGTAAAATATTTTTGAGCTTTTGTTTTGATATATATACAAATAAAATATAATAAATTATAGTTAAAATTTTAGCAAGATTTTGAATAGATTTTTTTCTTCTTTGAATTCATTTGTAATAGCAAGATTTTGAATATGAATTGATTATTATTTTACAATATATAGTATTAAAAAGAATTAAGAAATTAAATAATAAATAACATTTTTAATGCAAAATATATACTTTCCATATTCTAATCAATAATTTTAAAAGACTATTATATCATTTTCTATTTCAATTATTTTTTGTTATTTGTAATGACATTTCATGTAATAACTTACAAAACAAAGTTCATTTTTAAAAATGTCTTCTTAAATAATATTATAGAGATAATTCTTTTTGGAGTGGTGGCAGTTGCCACTTCCTTGAGCAAAGTGGATCCGCCCATGTGGCTAACTATGGAAAAAAAAATCCACATATGACAAAAAATAAATATATATTCTCGTTTGTAGATAAACATTATTTTTTGTTGATTTAATAAATCTAACATTTATAAACTAAAAAAAAGAATTAGTAACTGAAAAAGATCTATGGTATATGGCAGGGAGAACGGCATATTAGTGTATGAACTATCACCAAGTGTGATGATACATACCCGAACTATGAGACTGTGGTTAAACATAAAAAATTTTTGTATACCCAAATTACTAAAGTGTGGCCAATACATACATTAACCAAACATGTGATAGTCAAACCGTTAACATTGCTGACTTGGATTGCTTAGTCAACTAACACGTAAGCCAAATCGTATACAATTATTAAGTTACCTGCTACGTCACTAAAATAATAATTATTTTTTTTAATAAATATTTGAAAATTGATTTCAAATATTTTTTTTAGAGAAATCACAATTCTGTTTTAAAATCAATTTAAAATGATGTTATTATTTTCTTATATTTTTTTGTCTAAATTTGTACTATTCCATTAATCTTAATTTTTTATATATTTATTTTATGCATTGAATTTTCGTGTCTTTTGATTCTATATTATATGACCTATTATAAAATTGTGTGTGTAATTGTGTGTAAGGAACCAAAAAAAGTTTATAAAATTTGATGGATAAATTATCAAGCAAACATCAAGATTTTGAAATCAATATAATAAGCTGTGTTTTCAAGTTCATAAATAATAATTTTATGGCAAGAACTGAATATAACACAAAACAATGATTCATATATAATTTTTGTGTCAATCTATATAATTTTTGTGACATTGAATTCAGAAGAGCGAAACTTAGTTTGGGAAAAAAATTCAATGCCTTAATCGTAGCGGAATCAATCCGCCGAGCATTTATCCGAATGATTAACCAGCAAGGCGGCCGCGTTTGTGAACATGAATTAAGATTAATGGAATATAATAAATTTAGAAAAAAATAGATATATAAAAAATATTTTCATTTTAAAAATTGATTTTTGATGATTTTTTTTTCAAAAATTGATTTTGATTTCAATTTTTTTCTTTAAAATTTTTATTTTATTTTAATGATGTGGCGCTAAACAATTGTATACGATTTGACTGACGTAGCATATGACTCAACAATCTAAATTACGGTTTGACTAAGACATGATTGAGCAATTCACAATTTATGCAAATTTTTAATAATATGATTTGGAACATGTTTAAACAAGGTCTCATAGTTCGGATACGTGGTCAGAATTCAGACACTAATATGCCGTTCTCCCGTATCTGGCAAAAGAGTTGATTTTTGTCACTTAAAAAACTGCTGTTTCATACTTCTTCTATCTTTCTTCTGTAACCTTTTCTACAGAAAAAAATTAATATACTTCTAAAAAAACAACACTTAAAGAAAATGGACAACACGAAGTTACAGAAAAAAAAAAAAAACACAAAACAGAAAAACTAAGTCAACTTCCTCTGCAGCCATTCTTTGTCAAGCCACCACAGTGTTCTCTCCTCTTCTTTCAAGAGAAGACGACTCTGCAACATTTTCTCCCATGTCTGTTCCATCTTCTTCCTCTCTGTTTTCGTTTTCTTCCCGGCTCACATCACTAATGCCCTTTGCTGCATCATCGTCTTCAACCTTTGAATCTTTATCTTCTTTCTTCACATCATAGCTCTCGGGAAATTCCTCGACGCCCTCCCCACAGTTCATGACATTGCTTGTACCAATCTCTTCGTGGAGCTTTCTATCCTCAACAGACCTGTTTGTGTCGTCTAGCAAAATGTCATGAGCCTCGGGCAATTGAGGGATGTTGTCGCAAAGCTCCATGTCATCAACTTTGGTGACAGGATCGTACAAGTGTGTTCCATCGTACACCGAATTTGCATGGCTAAGTGGTAAATGCAACTGACCAACCTCAACCACAGGTCCAAACTGGGATTCATCTTCACTACCGCCATAGTCTTCCATTGGATCGATACCTTTCCTTCTCTTTCCCATCCCCTTCCTTCTCACCCTTTCTTTACCGCGCATCCTTTTCCCAAGTTCGATCTGCTGCTGGCTTTCTGTTCCAATAGCCGCTACTCCGCCTTGATCTCTCAGGCAATCTTGCGCAAGGCTGATAATCCGTGAAATCATGTTGCCTCTTTCAAGGTCCAAATCATGTGTTGGAAAATTCTCAGCCAACTCCAATATATCCCTCACATTTGAAATCTGCAATAACGAAAAATATTAAGGTCATACCTAAAAACCTAATGTCATCAAAATGACTAAGTGTCAACAAACTAGTTCTTAGCTATTACCGTTCTTTGAAACTCGCTTGAGAGAGAGATGGGCCTTCCAACAATTTTGCGTGTAATTCCCAGATACCATCTCATGTAGTCTGCTTCATCAACACCTAGAACATCATCAGGTACAATGTTGTCCCACCGCATTTCCCATTCGCTTAGCTCTGCTTCCATTTTAACCGAGAGGTCCACCCCTCCGTCAACTCCACGGGACTTTCTTACCCACCTTTGCACATCTTCTGGGATGCCTTGAAACAAGCCAAATTGTTTGAGACAGCGATCAGGCAGGTGTCTCTCCGCCTTGTCAAAAGATATCAGCATTGTTCTCGATCTACCCAACTGCAGAGAGTTTCTAATATGTTCTGGTATGTATCTACCATCCATATTTTCATACGGCAGCCACTCCACCTATATCCCAAGGAAAGTATATCAGTGACTTTAGATCAAAAGAATTATACACAAAAAAAGAGTAGCTAATGAATATGTAAGTTCAACAAGCTTACATCACATGGCTTCAAGACATCAAGTGCTTTCCGGTAAAAGACCACATCACGGTTTGCTGTTGGACCATTCTGCTTCCCCTTCCACCTAAGCACAAATGGGAAATGATCATGGACTGGCTCACGATTCAGCTTTGGCCGGCCAATGTTTAAGTGATAGTAACTCCAACACTACACAAAACAAAAGAGAGAGGAAATAAGATTTAAGAAAATATAGTCAACGTATTTAATTCCAGAAGTATTCAAACTGCTGAAACTTGTAGAGACATTCCTCCTGCATAAACAACTTGGGAACAAGAAATGAAAAGTAAAGCACCTGTAACAGCGTCAAGCAACCACATATCGTGCTTTGGGATTTAACAGAAGCATTCCCAAGTGCCCTATACAAGAAAGCCAAAGCAGCTGCGCCCCACGCAAAAGTTCCAGCATCATCAAAATCCTCAAACAGCGGAAGATACATAACAGGCACCTTGTTTCCAGTGGTGGTAGAGAAGATAGTACTCCCTACTAAGTACAAGAGGTAAGCCCGTGTATAGCGCTCAACTTTTTCAAAAGATGCGTCATCACGACAGTCGGAGAAATTTTCTTTCAACCAGCTAAGCTTTACCATCCCACCACTAGCGTAATTAGAATCTGGAGCCAACCCTAAGTACCTCTCACATACCGCAGAACAAGTCGTATAAGTTACTCCAATCACGGGTTTACCATCAATCCCCAACCCCAGTAACAGTGCAATGTCCTCAAGAGTCACAGTCATTTCCCCAATAGTGAAGTGGAAAGTGTTGGTCTCTCTCCTCCATCGCTCGACCAACGCAGAAATCAGAGGGTTATCAAGACTGATGGCAGGGATCCGTCTCAAATACCCGAAACCGGCTCTCTCCACCAAGTCAATCTGTTTTGAACTAAGCTTCCACTCACTCAACTTTGACGTGTGCTCATGACACCTCAACGCCCCTCGCTCCTAACAGTTTGTTTCCATATTATAATTAGTCAATAACCAGCAAAAAGAAACATTGTGCAAGTACAAGAACATTAATACTAAACAAAACAATATCAATGACTTCTTCAAGTCTCTAAAGCAAAATCATCCACCACAGTTTCCATTAAAGCGGTTGTAAGTGATCTTATCAAGATACATAGAGAAGATGTCAAACCTGGCCATCCCAAACAGCAGAGGAAACATGTTTCTCTTGATCATAAAGTACAATGTCCTTAAGTGGACCAGGATTCGTTAAAGCGTCCATCAGTATCAACACTCACCTGAACAAATTAACACTGGATCAGAGAATGTTCCATAATCCACGAAACCGAATAAATCTCCAAACTTTACCACAAAAAAAACTAAAATTTTGATGAAAGACATATGCCCAGATGAATATCCACATTGAATGCAGTAAAATTTCAAGAAAATTAATTGATTCCATTCAACATATCGAAACCCTAAAAAAAAAAAAAAATCCAATCTTTCAGCCAGAGATTCCTCAAATTCCATTGAATATACAGAATATAAAAGAGAAAGCTTTGATTTTGATTATTCATTGGTCGCTTACAGAGAAGGAGAGACGATATTGGGAATCAGAGATAGACGTTAACGACGAAACGACGCCGGAGAAGGGAGACAAACCAGAAAAACAGCGCGGAACAGAGACGAAGAACTTTGAATGAATCAAAACGACGACGGACTGAGATTAAAAAATAAAAAGGGAGACAAGGAAAGCACTTTGAGGAAGAGATCTCAGGAACGGTGCGAAGAAATTAAAAACCCTCAAAACGACGGCTTCCTCGTCGTAAGGGATAATGCCTCTCTTCTCTCTCTCTCTCTCTTTTTTTTTCCCTTAAAAACTATTAAAAGAGAACAAAACAAAAATCTAGCGTTGAAATGTGGGCCTTACTATAGCCCATTTAGTTTTTTTCCGGCCCAGAAACTGAAATGCTCTATTATTGGGCTCGATGCGCTACCGGTTAGTTAGTATCTATAGTTATAAACCATTTTAATATACTTATATATATATATATAATCTCATAAAATCTAAACCAAATTATTGGTTTGACCATGTCACTTACTAAATTTTCACCATCAAACCTATATATGGTGAAAATTTAAAATCAATGATCGAGTAACACATTATATTTTTTTAGATTTTTAAATATGTTTGGAATAAATACGGACTCCCCTACATGGACGAATTATATGTTACCATGTGTCGTTCATGGCCTTTTTGCAAGAAAATAAATGTGTTTCGGCTTCAAACTTATCTAAATCTCATTTTCCTTTCACCTACATAAATGAAGCAAACAATTCCCTCCTAACCAGGCATGCTAGCCACTCAGCTTGATTTTCTTCTCTAAGTAATTACACTCTGTTTTTACTACTATGCTATGTGTTTTTAGTAGGCCTGGGCATAAAACCCGACCCGACCGGACCCGACCCGAAAAACACGGTTCGGTTCGGGTTCGGTTCTTCGAAATAATCCGAATGGTTCCATTTCAAATTTGATTCGGGTTTCGGTTCGGGTCGGGTTTTACCCGAGACCCGTTCGGGTACCCGATAAACCCGAAAACATTTTGTGTTCGAGATTTTTTTCGGGTTTTTCGGGTTTTTTAGATTTTTTCGGGTTTTCGGGTTTTTTCGGGTTTTTCGTATTTTTTTTTCGGATTTTTTCGGATTTTTTTTGGGTTTTTTCGGGTTTTCGGGTAAAACCATACCCGAAATTTATTTCGGGTCCTTTTCGGGTCTAATTTAAAATCAAGGACCCGACCCGAACCCGAAAGGACCCGATCCGAACCGAAATTTTCCCGAGACCCGAATGGGTCCAATTCCCGGAACCCGAATGGACCCGAAACCCGAAAACCCGACCCGACCCGACCCGACCCAAGAACCCGAATGCCCAGGCCTAGTTTTTAGCTTAAAACGTTTCCCAGTTGCTGTACATATTTATTTTTAATCAATAATAATCACATTTTAACAAACAAACAAAATTTTAGCTTGACGCTTAATACAATATTCAACGTTGTTGTGAAGATTGATGCCGATCAAATAAATCCATCATCGTGACCGGTGATATGTGTGGATTTTGCATCATTTTAACATTTTTTTCCATTATTTCTTTCACACTTTGCAACTTTTTGTATCATAATCATGAATTTTGAGTCTCTTTTCTCTTTGTCATGCATTTAGAGTCATATGTGTGTTTCTTTACATTTTCATTGCATTTTGAATCAGTTTTAGGTGTTTTGGAACATGGAGATGTATGGAGATTTGGCATGGAGGAGAAATAAGACAAGAGAAGCAAGAAAAGATGAATAACAAGCCTAAGGAGACCAATGTCGATTGCGGGACCGATATAGGAGGCCGATATGATGCAACTCGTGATGAAAGGAGAAGCCGACCGATGGGCAGAGTCAAGAAGATGCGTCTCAAAGATTGACTCATATGAAAGCCTTACGTCCAATGGAGCTGAAATTGACACGAAATAAGAAATTGAGTTAGCTTTTCAATGGAGGTAGTTTCAAGGCATTCCGAGATATATTGTAAACGTTATATCTGATTTACCGAACCATCTTTGCCACGAAGGAGGAAGCATCCGAGCATGAAGACTTTCTGGTGTTGATACCATCGGTCCATAGGTCGATGTGGGTGACCGCCACAGGCTTCCTATGTGTCAAAATAAGTGTTGCCTTTTATGTTTACGGTTGACCCAACTATCTTTGGTCTCCTATAAATACTTGTCTAAACTTATGTAAACCCTAAGTTTTCTTCTTTCTAGAGTTGAGTTTTGACCCAAACTCTTATCTTGATGTTTTTGGATGATCTTAATCTCCTTATGCCACTCTAGCAAAGGATTCTTCAATCTCTATCACTTATCTTTATATTTATGTCTTTGTCTTTCTTTATGTTTAGTAGTTAGTTTTTCGTTGGATTATGAGTTAGGCTAGTTTATGATGATTTGATGGTTAGATGTTGATGATGATGATGATTTAGGTTGCATCTTGTTATATCCTTCATTTGGGTGATTTTTAATACTAGATTTGACTTAGCTAATCAAAATCTAGATTCATAGGGATTTCACGCATTAAAGGTGTTTGATGAAATGATTAAACCAAATTTGTATGGTCTTTACATTCATATCCAATGAGAGTTGTATGCTATGAATGTTTAGTATACTCGCAAATGGATCGGTTTTTTCCTCAGGTTGGTGGATGGTGGCGGCGGTGGATCAGTTTTTTCCAGACCTAAGATCTTTTTGGTCTTAGGATTTGGGAGAAGTTTTAAAAGTTCCTCTTGCCTTTAGTTCCATTTTTCTCGGAAGTTTGTCGGCGGTGTAGTCTTTGATTTGTGGTTTCGTTTGTCCAACGGTCTTTTGAGCGTTTCTCCGTGAAGCTAGCTCATCCGGGATAAACTTGACAATACAAATAAAAATAAGGAAAATCATCGGTTGTGGAGAATGCCAGGTTTTTGTTTTTGAGTTATCTTCAAAAGTGTTAGCCACCCGTAAACATGTGTTGTGCGAGAATTTTTGTTGGTGGTATTCGAACAACTTGAAACAAAATTGTGAATGGTATTGTCAATGTTTCATCGAAAAAATCTCATCCTCGTTGTGTTGTAGGTTCGGCAAAGATCATTGTACTCTCTATATAGTTTAATTTCCGTTTCTCTTTTGTATTGTAATCCTTTCCGAATCAAATAATTAATATAATAATTCCAATGAAAAAAAAAAGGATCAATTATCTTTTGATGATGATGTAACCGTGTTTAAAAGGAGAAAAAATACCTTTCTTTCTCCGAGAGATTCTTTTGGGCAAAAGCAGGATTCCGACAACAACAGGAGACAGAGAGTATGCGAATTAGCAAACCCATAACTATTTTCACTAAAGACCTCTCTTTCTTCCACTCTCTACTGAATTCTTGTGTCCATGGTGATAACTCTTCTTCTCCTATCACAATCTTCCGTGACTTACTTCGTTCCTCTCTCACACCAAATCATTTTACAATGTCTATCCTTCTCCAAGCCTCTACTGCCTCTGTCGATTCGTTGAACTTAGTCCAAACCCATCTTACGAAATCAGGTGTTGATCGGTTCGTTTACGTGAAAACATCTCTTGTCGATATATACTTGAAGATGGGTTGTGTAAAAACCGCACGAGCGTTGTTCGATGAAATGCCTGAGAGAGATACCGTTGCTTGGAACGCGTTGATCTGTGGGTATTCACGAAATGGCTATGAATGTGACGCGTGGAAGCTCTTTATCGTAATGCTTCAGCAAGGGTTTCTCCCTTCTGCAACCACGCTTGTGAATTTGCTGCCTTTTTGTGGACAATGTGGATTTGTTTCTCATGGGAGGTCTGTTCATGGTATTGCTACAAAGTCTGGCCTTGAACCGGATTCTCAGGTGAAGAACGCGCTGATTTCGTTTTATTCAAAGTGCGCAGAGTTGGATTCAGCAGAACTTTTATTCGCAGAAATGAAAGATCGAAGCACGGTTTCTTGGAATACAATGATTGGTGCCTATAGCCAGAGTGGTCTCCAGGAAAAGTCCTTTACTGTTTTCAGGAATATGTTTGAGAAGCGCGTGGAGATAAGTCCGGTCACTGTCATCAATCTTCTTTCTGGTCGTGTTAGTCACGAGCCATTGCATTGTCTTGTTGTTAAAACTGGAATGGTGAACGATAACTCTGTGATTACTTCTTTGATCTGTGCGTATTCGAGGTGTGGGTATTTGGATTCAGCAGAACGCCTTTATGCGTCTGCTTCCCAAGATAGTATTGTTGGCCTAACTTCGATCGTTTCAAGCTACGCCGAGAAAGGAGATATGGACATTGTGGTTGCGTATTTTTCTAAAATGCGCCAGCTGTGTATGAAAGTTGATGCTGTAGCTTTGGTGGGAGTTCTCCATGGATGTACAAACTCTTCCCATATCGACATAGGAATGTCCTTACATGCTTATGCGATCAAAAGCGGATTGTGCACACAGACGCTGGTTGTGAATGGACTGATAACCATGTACTCTAAGTTTGATGATGTGGAGACTGTCCTGTTTTTATTTGAGCAGCTGTATGAGACTCCTCTAATTAGCTGGAACTCAGTGATATCGGGGTGTGTACAGTCGGGAAGGGCAAGCACAGCCTTTGAGGTCTTCCGTCAGATGAAGTTGAGTGGTGGACCTGTGCCGGATGCAATTACAATAGCAAGTTTGCTTGCTGGCTGCTCTCAGCTATGCTGCTTAAATTTAGGGAAGAAACTACACGGTTATACTCTTAGGAACAGTTTTGAAAATGAGAAATTTGTTTGCACTGCTCTTATAGACATGTATGCTAAATGTGGAAGTGCAGAACTAGCAGAAAGTGTTTTCACGAGCATAAAAGCTCCGTGCACAGCAACATGGAACTCAATGATATCAGGATACAGCTTATCGGGGTTACAAAGTCGCGCCCTTTCTTGTTACTTGGAAATGCGAAAGCAGGGATTGAAACCTGACAAGATCACCTTTTTGGGGGTTCTGTCTGCATGTACACATGGAGGCCTTGTTGATGAAGGAAAAATATGTTTCAGAGCAATGGTCAAGGAGTTTGGAATATCGCCAAGTTTACAGCATTATGCACTTATGGTTGGTTTGTTGGGTCGAGCATGTTTGTATACTGAGGCATTGACGTTAATTTGGAAGATGGATATAAAGCCAGATTCTGCAGTATGGGGTGCTCTGCTTAGTACATGCATTGTGAACAGAGAGATCGAGCTTGGGGAATATGTAGCTAAGAAAATGTTTATGTTGGATTACAGAAATGGAGGGCTATATGTATTGATGTCAAACCTATATGCAACAGAAGCAATGTGGGACGACGTCGTCAGAGTCAGGAAGATGATGAAAGATAACGGCTACGATGGTTACCTGGGAGTTAGTCAAACATAATAATTTCATTCCGAGAAACCAGAAAACAGGCTACTGATACATTCTGTTCATACCTCTGTATGTTTGCCTGATTGCGTGGCGATGGTGAGGAAAATTACCTGGAAAGCTCGGACAGGTCGTTTGTTGATCAAGCTTCATTGGTTAAGGTTGCTTTGAATCCGTGAAAAAGCCTCGAAGATTATCTAATAGAACACCGAGTAGATCTCTATCTGATTGAAAACGACAAAAGAAACTTGTTGTGGTCGTATTTTGAATGGCTTCTTGTGGGAGCTGCAAATACATAGAACATGCAGGGCTTCTCAAACCTGTGCCAGGGGAATGGTGACCAAGATGCTCCAGTTAGCTTCCTTTTGAAAAGGTACTCATAAAGTCTTCTCTGATCTTTGGAGCTTTAATTGTATGTATTCAACACCTCAAGCGTTGACAAAGAGAAACCAAACAGCTTACTTTAGTTTGCTTTCTTTCCAATATAGAAATATATATAGGTAGGGATATACTTGGATGTCCAAGCTTGATATGTCTCTGTTGTTCAGTGGGTGCATTTCATCAGAGTCAACGCTGGATTCAATAGGAATCCAGACCAGACTGGCCAATTCGACTGCTCGAACACCAAATCGGTCCTGTTAGCCCTTTCACGAAATTAGGAGAACTTGTTGTGTTAGTTTTGGTTCATGGCCCGCAAAACCTCACTGTAACTGCTACAACTCTCTCCGCATATCCGGACTGAAATATTGTGTTAGTGTATCTGTTAGGTTCAGTTCACTAATTTTGATGGCTAGGGACACGGTTTATTTCAGAATGTTGCATTCATGTTAAACTTTGTGGCTGCCACATTTCTAAACCAGTTTCTTTCCTATGATACGAATGGGTCTCAAAATTTATCAGGTGCATATACAAGAGTCTGGCTTCGAGTTTTTCTTTTTTGAATCCTCTACTTCAAACCCGAAGGTAACATTGATATTTTGCACAATCTTCATGAGCAAGCCGCTGAATGCTTGTTTTTGAGTTTGGGTGATTCTTGGTATGTGCAGTAAGAGAGAACCGGTGCAAATTTTCAAGTCAATAACATGCCACAAAAATCTCGACTTGGTCGAGTTTCAGGTCTAGTTTCGTCTCTTAACTCTTTTGTCCAAGTTATTTGATCCTCTAGCATATAGTAACTCATTTGCTATAAGTCAACTTTATACTAGTGTATTATTATGTTAAAACTCAAATCTGATCTTTTAGTGTATGAAAATTTAACAAAATCAAGATCTAGATCTTCTATGAACAATGATGGAAACACCTCAACAATGTATATTACCAAGATGAGTTACTAAGCAAAGATATATAAAATGGTGTCTTGTCTCTCTCTCTCTTTCACTCTCTTTTATAGTTAGGACCCAAGACCTAACTATCAATGAATCCCACTGCATCTATCGGCACCGGTCAAACCATCTCTCTTCATCTTCTCCTCTTTAGCCTTGCGACAAAACACAACCCACGAGTTAACTTCCATGGCTACACAGACCCCTACCAGCGTCGATAGACACATACAGTATCCCAGCTTCGCGTACGACCTTCCTTCCCTCAAAATCTCGAACCCTTGAAACACATTCACCACGCCCATCACCACGCACCCGTACCCGACAAAATGATGGTAAGACTTCCAATACCTCCGGAATTTGTTGGTAGTCTTTGGTCTGAACAGCAAAGCCAGCGTTTGCAGCCCCGCCGCAATGAACGTTGCTATCCCGAGGCTCCGGTGTAACCCGTAGGTCACACCGGGGGAATTCCGGCCGAGCACCATTCCGAGTGAAAAGCCAATGGTTCCGAGGAGAAAACCAGTTAGCTGTATAGCTGCGTGAATGTAGAACCAAGTTGGTCCGATTGATTGCATTTGGCGTAGGTATCGAGCTGTTACCGCTCCCGCCGGGAGTAGAAAACCCCACGCCACCGCGTTGATTACTCCGTGCGTCACTTTCAAAGCTCTAGAACCGCTGTTCCGATTAACCGTTGCAAATCCTATCGGAGAAACAAAACAAGTATAAACCAAACTTCGTGTGATTCGTTACAAATTTCACAAATGAGACTCTAAAGTAATTTATAAGGGACAAGGGTCAATCCACTATTTCGAGATGTTTAAGTAATTTATAAGAGACACGGGCCAATCCACTATTTTGATACCTGAAGTGACATCGAAGGTTGAGAAGGAGGAGAGATCGGTGGAAGTAGTTGGATGAATGGTGGGAGAGTAACCTTGGACGTAAAGACCTCTGTTCCAAACATGGTGAATCTTGGTGTTGTTCGACGAGAGCTTCACGGAGGCATAAATCTGAACGGAGGCGCCGTTACGGATGGTAGCCATATTACCGCCGTAGAGAGAAGCGGAGGAAGAGGAGAGACGGAGGAGGTCAAGAGGACGAGAAAGCAGAGGAGCTTTCTGGAGCTTAACGGAGGAATCAAGAACGTAAGGGAGGAGGATGAGCTGGCCAGAATTCGGATCCGGAAACGCGATGAGGACTCGAGAGCCGGTCATCTGCGACGGAGAATCCGGGTTAATCCCCCACCCGACCCACCCGGAAGGAGAGATGAATGTTCCAAAGAAACAGAGGTCGAGAATTGAGTTGTGTGGATGGTATGTCCACGCGATTGAAGCTTGTTGTGTCGGTAGAGAGATGCATTTCTCGAAGGTTTTAGTCGCCGTCGTGGTTGTGCACTTTCCGGCGAGTAAAGCCGGAAGTTTTTCTGCTAAAAGTAGCAAGAAGAATGTTAGAGTCAACGTTAAAGTCGTCGCCATTTCTCGATCATCTCTGTTTTTTTTTTCTGTTGATGCAATTGGATTTTTATAAATGTAAGTGAACATTTGGTAATGATTGCTACCAGAAAAAAACAATGAAATCTTTTATTTATCTTTTCGGAGATGAAGTTATGATTTTTTCCATTGAAGCCTTTGCTTTGAAGCTAAGTGATCACTCACCACGACACAGTTGGTTGGTTGTGTAATATTTGGACATAATTATGATTCTCATGCGAATAAATTAATAAAATCTGACGTGGATGAATGGCGATATGAAACGACGGCGTTTTTGATTTGTGAAAGATATTCTCTGTGTAAAGAAAAGGAGGAGAAGAAGGAGATGGTGACAACAATGGCGATGAAGGTGAGCTTGGAGGGGAAGAAAGTGGTGTTAGTTCCATACATGTTGGAACATGTCCCAAGGTATCATCACTGGATGCAGGATTCGGCGCTTCTTCAAGCTACTGGATCTGAGCCGTTGAGTCTCGAGCAGGAGTATGAGATGCAAATCTCCTGGACTCAAGATCCCATTAGTATATACTTCTTACTTATTCCATGTTATTTCGTGTGGATTTGATCAATTTCCGGCGTTTTTACTCAATCAGGGTTTTGGGTTTTTCTTCTAGACTACACCTGAATCTCAAAGTTGACTCTTTTTCATCTGGGTTTTGTTCATTAGACCATTATAGTATGGGTTTTGTTAATTTGATCTCACCAGTCCTCCAATTGTGTTGTGATATTAGTGATATAGCAATTAAGGGACTCATAATCAACCAAAAAATGTGTAGAGAAGATCCATAACGTTATCTTCTTTGTAAATGTAGGATTCCTAATGCTTCTTCTTCTGTTGTTGGTTTGTTATGATTTCAGAGCGGACTTTCATTGTGTTGGACAAGGATTTCATAAAGGGAGAATTGGCTCATGGCGAACCTCATGTAGAAGGTTTTGTTTCTTGTCTTACTTCATTTGAGGAACTGATGATGAATAAAGGATATTACTTTAAGCATGCATCATCATCAGTTTGGCATCTTCTATAAAGTTACTGTGACAAAGTGGCTTAGTTTTCGTTACTAATGTAACACTCTCTCGCTTTAGTTAATGTAGTTGAATTGTTTCTTGTAATAAATTGTGTTTAGTGCCCAGAAATGAGAATGTATCCGTTGTTAGTGGTTTAGATCATTGGTGACTGATTTTTTTGTTTGTTTGTTAAAAAGAAGTCTATTTAGATGAGTTTGGATGTTCTGTTGCTTATTTTTTCGTGGACATTGTTTTCACGTTGAGTCATGGTAAACAAGTAACCGAAGCTTTTGCGCAGCCATGACGGGTGATGTGAACATTTACATGAACGATGTAGATGATCCTAAGGTTGCAGAGGTCGAAATAATGATAGCTGAGCCCAAAAGGTAACTTTCTTCTTATGCGTGCCCATTTCAAAACATGTTAACAGGCTCCCTGCAGCATTGTGTTGAAAACTTGAAATTCCCAATTGATTCTTAATTAGTTGATGTTATTTCTGTGCACATGATTCTTTTTTTTTTGTTACAACCCTTGGTGTAGAGCAGCCGTGGTAAAGGACTAGGAAAGGAATCGGTCTTGATGATGATGGCTTACACTGTCAAGAACTTGGAGATTCACAAGTTTACAGCCAAGATTGGGGACTTAAACACAGCTTCCCTCAGCTTATTCCGCAAACTGGTACAAATTAACTCACTCTGTGTTGTCTCAAAATATATGTACTTCGTACCTGATTTTACAAAGCAAAATGGCCAAACGCAGGGTTTCGAGGAGTTTTCTTACAGTGGTATCTTCAAAGAGGTAACTAGTATACTCCAACAAGGATGTTCCTTTTCTCTTCCGCTCTTGTTTAAAATGAACCGAGTTTTTTAAGTCTTCCAAACCGGGCAGGTTACACTGGAGTACCTGGTGACAAATCTCCGTCGAGCAGAGCTCTTGAAGTTGTTAGAGGATGTCATCACGCACACCTATTCATCGGACAATCCCTCGAATAGCTGCTAACAGGAGAACCTATTGCATAAAGCTTTTGTTCAATGTTTACTATTGTTAGATATCATATACCCCGGCTGAGCCTAAACAAATGATGGTTGCACAATAATATACAATGGAGCCTCAATAAAAGCTTCTAACGAACCATAGGGCAAACAAGAGAATACTATAAGAAGCTCAGACAATTGCAAACAAGAACTGCAGATAAATCTGATCCTTCTTTTTAGGTTGTTGAAAAGAAATGAGAATTCAGGGGAATATGGTCATTTAATTTCTCATCTATTTGCAATTGGTAATTTTATTCTCCAATTATCGCTTGCTCGTGTCTGAACCTTCCAAAGTGGGGTTTATTCGCCGATCTCTGGAAGCGGCGAGTTTTGTTCTTTCCTTCACATGAGCAGTGTTTTTTGGACTTAGAGCACTTGATTGATAGATCTGGCCTTGCACACACTTTGGACAAGTGTTTTGAATTATCCATAAATTCCGTCCAGAACTCCTTTTGTTTGCAAAGTTTATCGAGCGTTCTGAAGATGTATTGCTGGATTTGGCCGATAGAAATTTCTTCTATTGATTGGCCTTGCTCTTTGATGTTGAACAGTATTCGTAACGCTGTTTCCTAACTTTAATGTCTCACTTCAAGATCCAAATCTACTCAAGACGCTGAAGGTTCAACTACATATCATAGGAGCACCTATGCAAGAAAGAAGCGTTGTAGCAACGCTACATCACCAAATTGTCTATCGTGTTCAAGACCATGCTCTCGATCTTGTTCTACCCTCGTCTGACGAAGCGCTTTACCTAGAAGTCTCATCAGCCTCGCAAGCGCCAAGCACTACTCAAATACCTCGACAAATCTCTCGAGAAGAGTTAGTCAAGAAGATACCAGAATCATGGGTAACGAGCTACGAAAAGTTACATCAAGCATCCGAGACGCCGATCCAAACATCCGAAGTAAGCTTCCACTCACGCAATGATGGAACAACGGAAATCAAGTTTGATAAGCAAAGATCATCCTCGTTCCGGAAACAACTGTTCACTCAATTTGCTATTCAAATTGAAGAACACGAATTCCAAGGTCCATACAAAGAACAGATTCCGAAGCCTATTTCCTTCGGTCAATACGGACAAATAGTCTATCCTTTCAAAGACGAAAACGGCCATCAATACTTTGATGTCTGCTCCTGCTCAGCATGCCTAGAAGATTCGTATGAATCTGAAGACGAAATTCGCCAACGACGAAGAAAGAAGAAAGATCCCTTATACAAGAGATATCTTGAAGGAGATCCTACAGTAGGTCCTCTCGGCGAAGGCAATGGACGGTACGAATATATAGTCCAATACTCCGACAAAAAGGAGTTATCCGAGCAAGAAATCATGATGATAGGAACAGATAACTTTCCTCCAGCAGAGGACTTTATCACCGATAACATATCCCACTCCCCAAAGGTACTTTCCAAGGCGATCAACCCCACCGGGCCCGATCAACTAAGTCAGGGAGAAAAGGTTCTTAACTGGCAATCGGAAAACGCCATGGCTCAGAACCAACTGCTCACAACAATTAATCAAAAAATCGATCAGTTTGCAGAGGGATATACCAAAAGATTGAGCATCCTTCAGAACTCAATCGCGGAGATTCACAAGCGACTCGACACTCTCCATCAAGAGATGATGACTATGGCCCAGCATATGATGGTCAATACATCTCAATTCCAAGGAAAAGAAGCTGAGATGACTAATCTCA
>PKML01050680.1:893626-927336 GCA_002933935.1 Eutrema yunnanense
AATGGGAATTTGACATCCTGTAGGTATTGGTTTAGCGGTTTGTAGTCGATGACTAGCCTCAGCTTTCCTCTTGCCTGTTCCGCTCTGTTGTTGACATAAAATGCCTTGCATGCCCACAGAGAGTTAGTCGATGAGACTACCATTTGCCTGACCAGTTGGTCACACTCTTCGTTTGCTTGTTTAAGTAATGCGGGTGGCATTCCCGCGTGACTCGCCTTAGTCGGTGTCGATTGGATGTCTTCTTTGAACGGTAGTGACACAAAGAAATCCTGGTTTAACCACAGTTCATAAAATTTTTCCAAGTTATAGTTGACTTGGTAAAATCATGATTAATATACTCGACCGTTAATTACTAAACAGACTCTGTTAAAATTAAAACCTTCTAAAACGTAGCTCGTCAGGATTTCACTCAAAAATTTAGAATTCACAAAATTGAAAATCCTAAGGTGATTTCCGGCAAGAACAAAACAATAAAACCTTGGTGATTTTCGTCGATTCAATCAATTGTGAAGCTCGAAGAGTAGCTTATTGGAGTTAACAATATTGAGAACTATGTGGAAAAGGCCAAAAATTCTAGTTCGAAGGGATCTAGAGCCAGACCCAAAAATCGATCATGATCCCGAAAGGTAATGTAGAAGTTAGCTTGTGATTTTTGGAAATTAAATTCATGTTCTACAATGTTTAATTGGTTTTGGGAAACTTTCGAAGCTCTGTTAAATTGGTTTATGCTTCTTAGGGTAAACAATGAATAAAGAACTAATGTCAGTGTAAAATGTTGGTGAAGAAGAGAGAGATATTGTTGGTGAAGAAGAGAGAGATATTGTGGGTTTAGATGAACGAGTTGTTGGGCATGAAGGAGAAGAGACATTGGAATGAGATGATAGTGCAATTGTCGAAGGAGATGATTGTGAAGCTATTAATGAAGATGCGGCTGGATATAGAGAGGCTGAGCTAGAATTGGCTGAAAATCCAGAGGTTGAGAATGAAGACCCGTTTGTGAATGTAGAAATCTGCGAGGATGATCTTTGGTTTTCTCATTTTTGAGATGTTGGTCGTGAAGATGGAGTTGAGGATGCTGATGATAGTGGTGATGATATTTGGAATGACAATAACATTCCGGATCTATTAACATATGATGAAGAGGAAGTAGAGGGTACGCCATTGACTAGTCGTCTCCAAATAAGATCTTAGCACTAGGAAAGTGCTTCAACATGCTGATGAACGATATCCAAATGTATAAATCATCTAGTGACATGCTTGGTGCAATGTGCACACAACATGTAGAAGAAAAGTGTCATTGGAGAGTGTAGTACTCTTTTGAAAAGAGCAAAAACAAACTGATGGTAAAAGTCTTCGTAGATGAGCATATTTGCAACATATGATTTTATTCCTCAATTATTGTCTGCTCAGATTTTTTTTCAAGTTGTAGTTGACTTTGCAAAATCAAAATTAAAATAGGTGCTGAGAAGAGCAAAATATGTTGTATCAGAACAAAGAATCGAAGAACTGCCTTTCATTGCTTGACTGAAAGTTACGACTTCAAAATTCTTAAATAGACTTCAAACTAACAAACTCCTAAAGACTCGATTGCTGCAACATCTATCCTATAAACAAGGAAGACTTATTCAACACTTGACACAAGCGTAACAACTCAATAACAAAGCTAAAGACTCGGATAATGCAGGTTTTTAGGCTTTAATTCCTCCCCTAAACTGGAAGCGCTCTGCTGCCATTTTATTCTTCCTTCAAACAGACCCCCAACTCTCTTCTGAGTTTTTCAAAGACATCGAGCTTCACCGCCTTTGTCATAATGTCAGCCAACTGTTCTTGAATATAACAATACTTCAGTTCGAATACGCCATCATTTACTAGCTCGCGAAGGAAGTGATATCTTACGTGGATGTGTTTGTTTTTCCCATGAAGAACTGGATTTTTCGATAACTTGATTGTCGAACTATTATCACAACACACCACAGTTCCGTTCCCTTGATCAAAACCAATTTCTGCAAACATATTTCTCAGCCATACTGCCTGACAAGCTTCACTTGCAGCTGCTACAAACTCAGCTTCTGTCGTAGACAAAGTAACGATTGATTTTTTCTTAGGTGCCCACGATATAACCCCTTTTCCAAACATGAACACATATCCATATGTGCTTCTTTGATCATCTTCATCTCCAGCATAGTCACTGTCCACATAGTCCATTAAATCAACTTATTCACCATGTTTGTATTGTATACCAAGTCCAATCGTTCCTTGAACGTATCTCAGGATTCTCTTGGCTGCCAACATATGATGTTCATTCGGGCTCTCCATATATATGCTTACTAAGTTAACCGAGTATATCAAATCAGGTCGAGTGGCAGTTAGATACCTTAAGCTACCAACAAGCTGTTTGAAAACGGTAGAGTCCACCACTAGCCCAGCTCCCTTCTTTGTCAGCTTGTTGCCTGGAACGATGGGATTTTTAACAGAGCTGCAACTCTCCATACAAAATTTCTTCAGTATATCCCTCACATATTTACTTTGACTGATGAATATTCCTTTCTCGTCCTGCACTACCTCCACGTCCAGAAAGTATTTGATCCTTCCTAGATCAGTCATTGCGAACTCATTTTTCATTGAAGTCTTGAACGTCTCCAACACCACCTTAGAGTTACTTGTGTAGATAAGATCATCTACATACAAGCTTATGATCAAGACACTGCTTCCCTCTGTTTTTACGAACAGTGTATGCTCGCAATAACACTTCTTGAACCCTTCTCTCATGAAGTAGTTCTCAATCATACTGTACCAGGCTCTTGGAGCTTGTCTCAGGCCATACAAAGCCTTCTTCAGTTTATAGACCTTTTCACCTTCGTCCTTAGATTTGAACCCTTTTGGCTGCTCCACATAGACATCTTCGTTCAACTCACCATGAAGAAATGCACTCTTCACATCAAGTTGAAATACACTCCACCCTTTTTGTGCTGCCAACGCAATGATGCAAACACTTCATGAAAGTCGATACCCTACGTTTGGTGAAATCCCTTAGCAACTAGTCTGTCCTTGAACTTGTCTACATCTCCTTTTTCATTAAATTTTGTCTTGAAAACCCATTTGACTCCTATAACCTTAGCTCTTGCAGGTACGTCAACGAGCTCCCAAGTATTGTTATCTTCAATCGACTTGATCTCTGCTTTCATAGCCTTTCTCCACTTCTCATGCTCAATCGCATCCTTGCTACCACCATCACTCTTGAGAAGTATTATGTAATTATGTCTCCATTTCTCATCTCTAACACTTCGAAATTTCTTCTTAGCCTCTGTAATTGTGCGCTTTGAACCCTCTGATTTCCTTGGTACTTTGTTCTCATGGATTCCCAAATGTCTTTTGCAGTGTCCTTTGCGATCGTTTTCATGATCATTTTGTCTATCGATGCAAAAAGATAGTTCTTCACCTTGAGGTCTTTGAGCTTGGTCTCCGCAAGCTCTATTCGTTGTGGTCCTATCAAAATGATATTTCTTTCCGGCTGAGTCTCTCCAGTTTCGATGAGATCCCACCATTCTTTAGATCTCAACAAATTCTCCATGAGCATTGCCCAATGCTCAAAATCACTATCGAATTTTGGTATGCTTAACGATCCGTCTTTCTCACTCATGTTTCTCTCCTTTGTTCGTTCTCCCTCACTCGAATTTCTTTGCTTTTGAATAGTAGGCTCTGATATCACTTGTTGTATCAGAACAAAGAATCGAAAAACTGTCTTTTATTGCTTGACTGAAAGTTACGACTTCAAAATTCTTATATAGACTTCGAACTAACAAACTCCTAAAGACTGCAACGTCTATCCTATAAACAAGGAAGACTTATTCAACACTTGACACAAGCGTAACAACTCAATAACAAAAGTAAAGACTCGGACAATGCAGGTTTTTAGGCTTCAAAATCAAGATTTCCCAAAAACAAACTGATAATTTCCCCAATATGGATAAAATACTTTTAACCAAAGATATGAAACCGAACTAAATCGAAATTTCATTTCCAAACCGAACTCAAACTGAATTTGCAAATCGAACCAAAAACCATAGAACCGAACCGAAATCAAACACAGAGAAGTAAACAAAACCAAAACGTGGTCTTGTGTTCTCCCTCCACTTCAATCCATTTATCAAAGAAGCTTCCACCACAGATTCTTCTCATAATCTAAAAAAATCCCTGCGAATTCTCTCGCGGGCCTCTTCCCACTAATGGCCTCATCTCGTTCTCTTCTCTTTTCTTCTTCCTTCCTCTCCAAACCCTCTTCCTTCACTTCTTCTCTGAGACGCTTTGTTTACGTTCCGTCTCGCACGCCCGGTTTCTGGCCAATACGACATGGTTTCTCCACCATCTTCGCCGTCGCCACCGAGCCGGCTATCTCCAGCATCGGACCTAAGAAGACGGAGCCGTTGACGGTCCCGCTTCCCAGCAACGACTCATCCGAAAAGCTGCTGAAAATTCGTCACACAGTAAGCTATTTTGCTCTGTTTTCTGTTCGACTATGAATCCGACACGAATTAGTTATGTGTTAGGAGAATTACGTAATTTGATCAATTTTTTTAACTTTATATGCTGTTAGCGAAGTTGGGTTTTGCAAAAGTCTGAGTTTTGATTCAGTTTCATTAGAAATGTTTGGAATTTTGGTAATACTGTTTTAGGATAAATGTTGAGTTTTTATGCTTAAGGGATCAATTTCTATTTGTGGGTTACTTGCTGAGCTGAATAATTGTGTAGTTTGATCAATTTTTGTTTTAACTTTTATGCTGTTAGTCCCAATTGGGTTTTGCAAAAGTTTGAATTTTGATTCAATCTCATGAGAAATGATTGGAAAATTTAGTAATACTCTTGAAGGATAAATGTTGAGTTTTTATGCTTAGGGGATCACTTTCTATTTGTGGGTTACTTGTTGAGCTGAATGATTGTGTAATTTGATCAACTCTTGCTTAACTTTTATGCTTGTTAGCCAAATTGGGTTTTGCAAAAGTTTGAATTTTAATTCAATCTCATGATTGGAACTTTTGTATATGGTTTTAGGGATAAATGTGCATAGGGTTATCAATCTCTACTTGTGGGTAACTTGTTGAGCTGAATAGTTGTATTTCATTTGAATTCAGTGTGCACATGTAATGGCCATGGCAGTTCAGAAACTCTTCCCGGATGCAAAAGTGACGATAGGACCCTGGATTGATAACGGTTTCTACTACGATTTCGATATGGAGCCTCTAACAGATAAAGACCTCAAAAGGATCAAGAAGGAGATGGTGAGTTTCTGATGAAAATGTTGAATTATAATTGATAACTGAGGGGGAAATTTAGAATAGTATTCATAGACTCGCTTTGATTTCTCAGTTACATAATCTGTAGGACCGTATAATTAGTCGGAATTTACCACTTTTACGAGAAGAAGTTTCTAGAGAAGAAGCGCGGAAAAGGATCATGGCGATCAACGAGCCTTATAAGATGGAGATTTTAGATAGTATCAAGGAAGAACCCATCACTGTTTATCATATCGGTAGGCTGCAGCTTCTTGCTTGCTGCTTTTTAAGTATCTGTTTCTAATTAGTTCATATTTAGTTTGGTAATAGCTTGTCTCCATCTTATGCCAGTTCAAATGCCCATCTAGGTAATGAATGGTGGGATCTTTGTGCGGGACCTCATGTCGAGACCACAGGGAAGATAAACAAGAAAGCTGTTGAACTAGAATCTGTTGCTGGTGCGTACTGGAGAGGAGATGAAAAGAGGCAAATGCTTCAGAGGATCTACGGAACGGCTTGGGAGAATGAAGAACAACTAAAAGCGTATCTCCATTTTAAAGAAGAAGCTAAACGCCGAGATCATAGACGCATTGGCCAAGACCTCGATCTGTTTTCCATTCAGGTATAGCCAGTTTTCAGTTTGGAAATGATACTTTTTTTTGCTTTTGGAAAACGTTGCATAAGCTTTCAACTGCAGGATGAAGCTGGAGGAGGATTAGTGTTTTGGCATCCAAAAGGTGCGATTGTTAGAAACATAATCGAAGAATCGTGGAAGAGGATGCACGTCGAACATGGTTATGATTTGATCTATACCCCTCATGTCGCCAAAGCTGATCTGTGGAAAATCAGTGGTCACTTGGACTTCTACAGAGAGAATATGTATGATCAAATGGAGATCGAGGACGAGCTTTATCAACTCCGGCCCATGAATTGCCCATACCACATCTTGCTCTACCAAAGAAAACGTCAATCATATCGAGATTTGCCCATAAGAGTTGCAGAGCTCGGTACGGTTTACAGATACGAGTTGTCTGGTAGCTTACACGGCCTCTTCCGTGTCAGAGGGTTCACACAGGTTACCTCATATGTCTTTAATCTAATAGTTAACCCTAATCCTACTAAGAATTAGGATTAACATAACTAGCATTTGCTTTGCCAGGACGATGCACATATATTTTGTTTAGAGGATCAGATCAAAGATGAGATCAGAGGTGTTCTAGATCTCACAGAGGAGATATTGTCGCGGTTTGGGTTTGACAAGTATGAGGTTAACTTATCAACAAGACCTGAAAAATCAGTTGGAAATGATGATATATGGGAAAAGGCAACGTGTGCCCTCAGGGATGCTTTAGATGATAAAGGATGGAGCTATGAGGTTGATGAAGGAGGTGGCGCCTTTTATGGCCCAAAGATCGATCTTAAGATCGAAGATGCGTTGGGAAGAAAATGGCAGTGCTCAACCATACAGGTCAGTAAGCTTCCTCTACTCTTATAAATCCCAGGCTACTTCTCTATTAACGGGTTCTTGTTGACACGCAGGTCGACTTCAATCTTCCTCAGAGGTTTGACATTACTTATGTCGACACAAACTCGGATAAGAAACGTCCTATAATGATCCACAGGGCGGTTTTGGGCTCATTAGAAAGATTTTTCGGGGTTCTTATAGAGCACTACGCAGGGGATTTCCCGATATGGCTCTCTCCTGTTCAAGTTCGGGTTTTGCCCGTCACAGACAATCAGGTTTAACTTGTGCTGTCTCTTGAGTCTTGATGAAAAACTTTTGTCTTGAATCCAAGGTCTGACGTCATGAGGGGATTTGCAGTTGGAGTTCTGCAAGGAAGTGAGTAAGAAGCTAAGAGCTTGTGGAGTGAGAGCTGAGTTGTGCCATGGAGAGAGGTTGCCGAAGCTCATAAGGAACGCAGAGATACAGAAGATCCCGTTAATGGCGGTTGTGGGCCCTAAGGAAGTCGAGACCGGAACTGTTACCGTTAGATCGAGGTTTGGAGGAGAGCTTGGAACCATTCCTGTTGATGACTTCATCAACAAAATCAACATTGCAGTTGATACAAGAACCGCTCTGTAGCTTTATTGTAAGAGTAGAAGGACCACACAGATCTCTGTTAAGACTATTTATTTATCCTCAAATTCTTTATAGATTTGAAGGGCCAAGTAAAATCTTTGGTGACACTGATGGATGATTTCACTGTCGTAGAAGAGATTTGTTTCTTGCGGTATTTGACTATTCTGATTGTTGTAGCTGGAAATACAACGGTCAAAATCTCAATTCAGCAGCCGTAGCATAAACATCTTACTTAGCCGTTATCATGCCCTTTCCGACAAACAATGCCGATTTCCATTGAGATGAAGTCTCGATATTCTAGCAAATTTTTTATCCAAAACCTGAAAAGTTTCTTGAACCAATGTCGTGAATACAAGAGTATCATCGGCAAAAATCAGATGGGTGACATGAACCTGGTTACACCTAGGATGACTTCCGATTCTACCACTTTCAGCCGCGCGATTCAGAAACCGAGATAGAACATTTTGGACCATGACGAACAAATACAGAGATAAGGAACATACGGAGAAAGAAGCCGTGGAAATGTATAGATAAATCCAATGAATTAAAAAACTCCAGAAACTGCAAGGCACGTAATATCACAATTATGAAAGACCACTTAACCGTATCGAAAGCTTTGGATAAGCGTGGTCAGCCTATTCACGAGGATTTTTGAAATGACCTTGTAGATCATGTTGCAACCAGCCACTGATATGTAGTCCTTCATAATGAAACATGTACCATCCAATCTGTTGGGGATAAGTGCTAGTAACGTTACATTGATTGATTTAGGCATGAACCCATAGATCAAAAAGGAATGTACAATAACTACGAAACCATGACCAACTATTCCCCACGATGCAATACAAAACTCCTTTGCGAATCCATCAAGACTGTATGCTTTTTCAGATGGCATAGAAAACAGAGGTTTTTGAATTTCGTCTCCCGAAACCGGAGAGATCAAGGTCATTACACCTTTCTTGCGGACATGGATATTGAAGGAGATTTGACAAAAAAATCCATGACTGAGGATGAGATGACCGAACATGTTTTCAAAAGATTCGTGAGGCAGCTGACACAAGGAATCTCTTCACTTGTTCCGGTACCCACAACTACAATCTCAGAATGTTCTTGGTGGTGATGAAACCGAAGCATCAGCATTTGCATATACACAACAAACATAATCAAACAATCACTACAAGAAAACACCCATTTTACAAGGGAACAAATCGTTATAAAATCGGTGAACCATCGAATTTATGACGAAACGTAAATCGTCGTAAATCGATCGACGTAAATTAGAAATCGTCGATACATTACAAGGGGCAAAAAATCGTCGGCAAATAATCATCGTAAAATCGTCGTAAATTTTACTTCGAAGTTACAACAAATAGAAACACGTCGTAAAAAGATGGAAATTCGAAGGCAATTTACGATTAAACTACAACCAATTAAGGATGATTAACAATCATCGTAAAAGATGCGTCGTAAAGTTGTCGTAAATTAACAATCGTCCTAACGATTTTACGACGATTGTTAATTTTTTTTTTTTTTATTAAATAATTAATAATTTGTTTTTATAATTTAATTAATTTCAAAATTAAAATTTGGAAAAACAATTATTAAAAAAAAATTATATAATAAAATTTTGTTACAAAAATGAAAATCCTAATTATCTAGATCTATTTCGAAATCCAAATTGTCTTCAGGAGCTTGTCGTCGTTGATCCTCATCTCTCGGCTGACCACTTGTCCCCGTCGACTGATTGCTTTTCCCCGATGCTTCTGCCGATGCCGCTGCTCGTCGTCGTCGCTTTTCCTTCAAAAGAGCCCCAACTTCCGGGTTTCCGAGTGCTATGCTCTCAAAGATCGAGTTATACTCCGACATCTCATCCTCAACCTTCTGCTGAATTGCGACGATTTTCTCCTGATATGCGGTTTGAGAAGTTTCCAGACTCGTAATCTTGGCACGTAAGAAGACTGTATCATCTTCTGTCGATCATCGTCGCAGAGAAAATGACGAGGCGGTTGGGACATCTCGAATAGATCACATCCCTATGACCTTCTCCTTTTTCTTAGGGGCAACCTACATTTAAAATTACAGTTATTTAGATTTTTTTAAAAATACTAAAAATTAATAAGTACTAAATTATTCTATATACCTCCTCGAAGATCCGGTCAATATCGGGTGTGATCAACCCTCCAGACTAGACCGACGAACCGTTAGCTGATAGCTGAGAGAGTTGTGTCTCTCGCTCGACTCTCGCTCGACTCTCGCTCGACTCTCGCTCGACTCTCGCTCGATGATCTTGGAAGTCACCTCGTTGAAGACCATCTCGGCCTTCTCTGAAACGAAGGCACCATTCTTCTTCTTCCAGTATTTCTGCTCAAAAATCTTCGTCATCGGAGTACACGTCCATTTTCGGCGGCCTCAGAAAAAAACAACAACGTTATTGATCAAATCAAGTAAATAACATAAAAAATGAAATCATTTAAATAATTTTAATTACCATTTTTAGACGAACACCCAAAAAAGGCGTTTGACCGGCTGTATGAGACAAAGCGACGGATTTGCCGTCCTGACCAACGGTGTTGCGGGAAGCCGAACACCTCTCCGCAATAACCACCGACTGCGGATCCACCCAATACCGCACCAAACCGTTTCATACAAGCTTATCCATGTACAAGGGCTTTACATCATCACCATTCTTCTTGCACCAGAGACTTTCGCTCCACCTTCAACTCCCTACCACAAGAAAATGGATTATCTTTTCTTGCACGATCTGGTGGCTCATGAGTGACTTGCTGATGGTGACGTGCAAGACAACTAGAACCATTGTGGTTTCTCATATCCATGTATGCAACGTCACCAGTCCGACCCTGAAGATGTGGAGGCCACAAACCCAAAAACAATTATGGCGCCGAAATTTTTAAAAATTGTGATGACTTCATACCACAAGCCAAAAAAAATCCTGTTTGTAAATGTTTTAAAAAAATTGTCAACTTCAGGAATCGAAGTGATGAATTCTAGGTATGAAGTCATCATAAATACCACTACACTATAATAATTTTGTCAATTTGAGGCCGAAAAACTATATGTATTATTTTGGGCCACAAGCACCAGCTTGTTCCGCTTGTGCCTAGGGCTGGTACTGAACGTCACCCTTCTTAGCAATTTGGTTGATGATATGAACATGTTTCAACCAAATATGTTCATATCATCAACCAAATTGCTAAGAAGGGTGACGTTGCATACATGGATAAGAGAAACCACAATGATTCTATTTGTCTTGCACGTCACCATCGGCAAGTCACTCACCAGCCACTAGATTGTGCAAGAAAAGATAATCTATTTTCGTGTGGTGAGAAAAATCTCCACAACGAGATATGTTGTGATCCGGTTTTTGATATTTATTGTGGTGAAGGAGAAGACATAGAGTTAATTGAATTGATTGGGAATGACAAACCACATGTACTTCTTCGTCAATATGGATTAACAAGACACGATGATTATGTGAGCTACAACACAAATCAACAAGATGCAGACATCCACATGAACACGTCAAAAACAGCATTTGTGAATTGGGAGGTGCAGGTTCTCTTGATCTTTCAGCTGGATTTGACAGGTGGTTATCACCAACGTCGACTATGATAGGCGGTACAGCGACGACATCGTGTCAGATGCGTAAGGAGGAGTTAGCGTGGTTCTTGGTGCAGTGTGGGACGTTCCATATCCCGAGTTTTTCTATGAGAATGCAGAAGCCGGTATACAGTTTTTCTCTAGAGAAACTATTTATGGGTTTTGTCTACAACATTTGTGGTGAGTCTGCATTTGTCAAGAACTCTATGTTACATTTGAATCAGTTCCTTGATTTCGTGAACCTTGAGGATATTTATGTCGTCTGGCATGTACGTGAGCTTGACATCGATCGAGTGTTGTTCTTAGATTATGTGACAGCTTGTGCGATACTTTCTCCACCTCTTCTCGTCATTGGAGAATTTTATTTTGGATTCGCCTCACAAACATCAATAACATTACACAGTTCTAATGAATTTGATTATCTTTATGAATTTGTGGTCTTTTGTTCTGCCCCTGTTTTGGTAGAGATCAACGAATGCAAGGAGATTATCCACAATAGGACAACAAACACTTATCGTTTCTTATGGGAAATGCATCCAATTTTACATAGCCCATCATGTGTAATATCATATCCGACGCCGTCATCCAATAATTTCATGCAGTCGCCAGCTCTTACTCAAGTAACACCTTGGAGTTCTTCATTGATATGTTATTGTTCCATGTTTGAAGATAAATTTTGGTAGGAAACTCTTGCGTTCTCCATCTTTATGACACATACGAATATTGTGGTACACAATGTGGCTGACTGTGTGACACATTCGACTTCTGTGAAGGAGGGTACAAAAATTCAGATTTTGCAGGCGTCACTAGTCTCTTTTGATGGTGTGGTCATTTACATTGACAACGTTTATTGTGTCATTTTCTTAAGGTTGTGTGCCATGTGCCGTTGAGAAGAGAGATGTTTCTTTGTGTGAAGAGTGACAGTTTTAGCTTTGATTTTAAACACAAAGTATTAGTGTGGCTACCATGTTCGGAGTTGTATATGAGTTGTGGTCTCAATCCTTGATTTTCTTTGGATAATAGAAGAATGTGGTTTAAAAGGCCAACGATACCGCGAATGGTTGATTTTGCTATACAACAAGAGATTGCTGACATGAGTTCGATTACTTTGTTGTTGTTATATTCTCGCTCTACCTTGGACCTTAATTTTCCTTGGGAGAGTAAAGCATCAACACTTCTTGACGCCTCGGTTTCTCTACCGTCATCATTCACTTGGCTATCTCTTCGCGCATGGGTAATGACGGAAGATTCTAAGGTTTTTCAAACCGTACAACATGGGTTGGCAAATGAGTGGCTTACTTCGTGGGTGAGAGAATAGTTCTTTTTATTCATTGGATTTATCTGAGTGCCATGTTATGTTGCTTAGAGGATGTGCTCATATTTGGAGCCTTGCGCGAGGTACCACATTCATACTACCAACAAGAACTAGATTCTTTTCTTTGTGAAAGTCTTTTGATGGATAAAAAGAAATACATGTTCTTTGTCTTAGTGGAATTTATTCGTAGATAAGGTGATCACTTATGTGGTTCTTTCACAAGGTATTATTGAAGTGAAATTTATGTAAACCAGAAGTTTGCCTTGTCTTGTGGATTTTTCTCATCGTCTTATGTCCCGCTTTGGCTATAGTATGGTCTCGGTGATAGATAGCAGGGATGTGTATATGTTTTTGTTCCCAATTTTGTTGGAACAAGCTTGCGGGTGTATGTTGTCTTACCAATAATTAGGTTTAAAAATTGTGAATACAATTACGTGTACGCAGGTGCAATTATTCTGATGTTAGTCATGGGTTATCTCAATTATTATAACACTTTTGAGGTGGTACAAGCTCTTGTTTGTCATACAGGTCAATCCATCGACTTTTTCCAAGATATCACTACAAGAAAACTGCCCTTTTACAACTAACATATTCGTCGTAAAACATGGTTTACGACGGATTAGCGACGATTAACAATTCATCGTAATATGATCGTCGTTAATCGGAAATCGTCGTAAATTGGTCGTACCATTAAGGAGGACAAAAAATCGTCGTAAAATCGTTGTATATTATTCGTCGTAAAATCGATGTAAATATACAACGATTTTACGACGAATAAATTACATCGATATCACGATGAAACATTACATCGATTTTACATCGAATTATACAATTTTTTTTCGATAATCCATCGTAAAGTCGTCGTAATAGGATGAAACATTACATCGAATTATACAATTTCTGTTTTGATAATCCGTCGTAATAGGTCGCTGTAAATGCGTTGGTAAATCGATGTAAAATATTCGATGTAAATTCGTCGTAAATTTTTGAACGATGTAAAATCGATGTAAAACTATTTATGTAAAATCGATGTAAATTATTGAACGATGTAAAATCGATGTAAAATATTCGATGTAAATTCGTCGTAAATTAAATATAATTTTATATAAATTAAATAAAATTAAAAAAAATAATTAATAAAATTATATTTATAAATTAAAATTTTATAAATAAATTCAAAATATAAAATAAAATTTAAAATACAAAATACAAAATAAAATTCTTAATACAAACTATTGCCCAGCTGGAAAACGTAAATTATCAAAAAGCTCGTCGTCCGATCCATTCTGCTCCATATTCGCTCGTTCTTGCGCGAGCGGATCCCTCGGCTGGCCCGATGTAGATCCTTCCTGCTGCCTCAGTGCAGCCGCCAAAGTCGGGTTAGTCAGGGCAATAATATCGAAGAGAGTGTTGTATCGTTGGATTGTTTTATCGTATCCTTGGATCTTCTCATCGTATACCACCTGCTTCCCCCGCAAAGTGTTGATCTCGGAGTTGGCGATGTTTAACTCCGTCCGCAAAATAACCGGATCGTCGAAAAGCTGACGACGGGATGACGCGGCGGCACTATCTACGATCGATCCCATCCCTAAAACTCTGCCCTTTTTCTTCGGGGCAACCTTTAAAAAAGAAACGTAAAATTTAATAAATTGTATAAAGAAATGTTAACTTTTGTAAAAAAAAAAATGTTAAATTACCTCTGCGTATATGTCGTCCATCTGGGCAACCGTCAAAGTCGCAGTGGATTGGACCGAACTACCGCCAGGTGATAGCTGCTGAGAAAGCTGAGTTTAACGCTCGTCGATCCTTACATGCCCGTCATTGTAGATCGCCTCTGCTCGAGGATCTACAAAAGATCCGTCTTTCTTCTTGTGAGTTTCCGCAAAAACTCGGGTCATTGGAGGAAGTTCGCCTCCATTTGCCTAACAAAAAAGACATTCAAAAAGAAATCAAACCGTTGATGGATAATATAAATTAATAACAAATTAAAATAACATAAAAAAAATTATAACTGAAAAAATTATTACCATTTGAAGGCGTCTTCCCGCAAAAGATGTTTGACCCGACGTATGAGGCATAAGCGCTGGAAGACCGTCTGGACCCATAGTGTTTCGAGAAGCCGAACACTTAGCGGCCACTTGCTGCGCATGCGGATCTCTCCAATATGCCGTCAAGCCGTTCCAAACAGCGGAAGCCAGGTATGGCGGCTTCCCATGATCGCCTTTAACCTCCCACTTCCTCTTCCAATCGGAGACGGTATTGTTGAGCCGCAATTTTCCCTTCTTTTTGAATTCCGCCTTCACCGTCTCGTTGATCGCAACGTCCCAATGCCATTTTTGCTATACAAAAAAAAAAAAAAATTAGAAACGATATATTAAATATAAAGAATTCTCCAAAATAATAATGAATTTAAAAAAAAAAAATTACCGCGAAACATTTAAACCATGTCTCGACAACGTCTTCCGGAACCGAAGACCAATTGCGGTGAGGCTCCATGAAATAGGCTTTAATGGTGTCAGCCACACTCCGTCCAACTTTGTTATCTTCCTTAAACCTGAGAAATAAAACAAAAATTATTAGTAAAAAAAAACAAATTCATAATGTTATTAAAAAAAAATTGTAGTTACGTACCAAAAAGTATTCGGGAGACGTCGCGGATCTAACCAGTCTAAAGAATCATGCCCCGGCGACTGCAAAATATCTTCGACCGTCAATCCCGCATACAACAACGGCGGTCGAGCATCTGCTTCTGGAGGCGGCGCTGGTCTAGAAAAAGAATCCAGAACAATGGACTGTGTCGCAAAAGATGACGGGAGTTGCGAATTATCACTCGGTCCCGTCTCGAGAAACTGTCGATAGTGTGTCTTACGTGGCGCCATATCTAAAAATTATTTAAAAATAACTCAATTCTAGTATAATATAATTCCATTCCTAACTAATAATTCCAATCCTAACTAATAAATATTACAATCCTAACTAACAATTCAAAATCCTTACAAACAATAATATAATTTAAAAATACAAAAAAAAAATGTTACCTTTTTTTAGAGAGAGGGTAGAGGTTTTTAGAGAGAGAGAGAGAGTGAGTTATGAGATTGTGAGGGAGGAAAAATCTGGTCACATATATATAGATTTTGTTGTCGTCGTAAAATCGTTGGTAATTTACGACGATTTTACGACGAAATCGTCGTAATACTGGAACCGAAAATTCAACCTATCGAAATTTCCCCCCACGCGGTAAATTAAATATTTCAATTTACAACAAAATTACGACGGATTCGTCGTAAATTCGTTGTAAAGTTACAACGCTTTTACGATGAATCCGTCGTAATTTCGTTGTAATAAAATAAATCTATACCCTAAACCCTAAATCACAATACACATATCCTGGACGTAAGAACGAAGTATATTTGTGCATCTAATACTTCTAATATTTAACAATAGATTCAATAACGACGATTGAATCTATATCGTCGTCGATTTCCATATCTTACATAATAATGTATAGCATTCGTTCTTATATATAAGTATATTCGTAACATGCATGACTTAAATAATGTAAATGATTTTGTAAAAACATAAACTTGGTAATACTATGATTAGAACTTACGTAAAACAAGATATAAGATAAAAAAAACCAAACATGTAAATCAAACCCTAAACCCTATATTTTAGGTATTACAACGAAATTACGACTGAATCGTCGTAAAATCATTGTAAAATTACAACGCTTTTACGACGAATCCGTCGTAATTTCGTTGTAATAAAATAAATCTATACCCTAAACCTTAAATCACAATACACATATCCTGTAAATAAGAACGAAGTTTATTTGTGCATCTAATACTTCTACTATTTAACAACAGATTCAATAAACGACGATTGAATCTATACCGTCGTCGATTTCTTTATCTTACATAATAATGTATATCATTCGTTCTTATAAGTATATTCGTAACATGCATGACTTAAATAATGTAAATGATTTTGTAAAAACATACTATGATTAAAACTTACGTAAAACAAGATATAAAATAAAAAAAACCAAACATGTAAATCAAACCATAAACCCTATATTTTAGGTATTACAACGAAATTACGACTGAATCGTCGTAAAATCGTTGTAAAATTACAACGCTTTTACGACGAATCCGTCGTAATTTCGTTGTAATAAAATAAATCTATACCCTAAATCCTAAATCACAATACACATATCCTGGAAGTAAGAACGAAGTTTATTTGTGCATCTAATACTTCTACTATTTAACAACAGATTCAATAAACGACGATTGAATCTATATCGTCGTCGATTTTCTTATCTTACATAATAATGTATATCATTCGTTCTTATAAGTATATTCATAACATGCATGACTTAAATAATGTAAATGATTTTGTAAAAACATACTATGATTAAAACTTACGTAAAACAAGATATAAGATAAAAAAAACCAAACATGTAAATCAAACCCTAAACCCCAAATTTTAGAAATTACGACGAAATTACGACTGAATCGTCGTAAAATCGTTGTAAAATTACAACGACTTTACGACGAATCTATCGTAATTTCGTTGTAATAAAACATACATGTAAATTAAACCATGATATACGTTGATAAACCAAACATGTAAATTAAACCTAAATCGTCGTAAACTCGTCGTAAAATAACGACGATGTTACAACGAAATGAGTGACATCGGTATCACGACGATTTCACGTCGACTCTGAGAGTTTGATAAAACACGGTTTTTATAGGTCACCTAATTATTTACATCGCATTTTGTCGACGTAATTTCTTCGCATATTCGATGTAAAATCGTTGTAATGCTATTCGTTGTAAAACCGTTGTAAATCCGTTGGTAATTTCTAAAAAATTTCTATAAATACATTCCACACCTTCAATGCTAACTCAAAAAAAAAATACACAATAAATATATACATACCCACTTTTCCTTGAGTTTTTACGCTGATCATTGTGTTCCTACTTCTTGATGATATGGCCAACAAATAATCCTGTAGGATCTTGTTTTCAAGTAAAGACAGTCTTCAACTACCATAGGTGAATGATTCATAGAATTGGACATCTATGTAAATCCTTCGTAATATAAGGATGTCCAATTCTATGTATCTTTCACTTATGGTGGTTGGTCTTTATGAATCTAGAAAACTCGGCCCCCAAATTTCTTTGTTGGCCAGATCATCAGAAGTGGGAATACAACGTTCTGCTCCTAAACCCAAGACGACATTACGACGATATTACGACGATTGTGGTCCTAGGCGTCGTAATTTCGTCGTAAAATCGTCGTTAAGTACCATCAGATTTACATTAAATAACTGTATATTTAGGGTTTAGCATTATGTAATAAAGTTAAACTAACCTTAATCTACGTGTTTCATTCACAAAAACTGTTAATTCATCAATGTTTCGTCGATGTTTTATTAGTTTAATATATAATTTTACAACAAAAACTTAAACATTTAACAAACCGAAAATTACATATATATAAGCTTTCAATCAGAATCATCATCTTCGTTGGGCTCATCATCTTGATTGGGTTCATCATCTTCAGGTCCATCATCATCGTCAGTTTCTTCAAACTCGTCGGAATCGCCTTCTTCTTCTGTGTCGTCAGGTAGATATTCAAGTTGCCTGTTTCGTGGATCAATTAAAAGAACGTTCTCCGTAATCTCTGGTTCTGTAATATCAAGGCAAGAATCTTGTTGCATTGGAAGATCATCAACACCAACAATTTTACCCCTTGGAGCTATTTTAATAACCGATAACCATGAGATCCCAGATGTTCGAACTCGCGGATATGGAACGAACGTTACTTGTTCTGCTTGTGATGCTAGGATGAATGGCTCAAACTTGTTGTAACGTCGTGGTTTGTTGACGTCAACCACACCAAATTTGTTAATTCGCACCCCTCGACCGACTGTTGGATCGAACCAATCACATTTGAAGAGAACGCATTTCAACCTAACCAGTCCGGCGTACTCCACTTCAATTATTTCCTGCAAAACTCCATAAAAATCTATTTCACCCCTAACACATACTCCGTAGTTGGTAGTTGCCCGACGAACGCCATACTTGTATGTATGAAACACATAACCACGGGTAAAATACATGGGTGCGGTCGTTATCTTCCCGATGGGGCCTAGGAGTAACTCATGAAACCAAAATGGATATGCTGGATCGCCATGATCAACCTATGATAAGTGTAAAAGTTAGATTGAAAGCCGATATAATTAAATGAAATATTTATAACTATATTAACTTACTTGCGTCTTCAACCACTCAACAAAGTGACGATCTTTACGGTCGTTTATTTCATCATCTGAAACACCTGGGTAACAAATAAGCTGCAAAATACATATATAGACATAAAAATTAACACATTTAATTATAATTATATTAATTAATTATTAATGACTGATTAATTAAATAGTTTTGTTATTACCTTTCGTAAGGACTCACTTCATCACAGTTTAGGAGGATGTACGTATGTGCGCTGTGCCTGTCATGCTCTTTATCCCACCAAACTTCCTTCAATTTTCCACTAAAATGACCAATTGGTGAGAATATGTCTGGGACACCTTTTACTGCATAAATTCGTCCCACACCGCCATCATCGTATCGTCGGGGAGCCCGTTTGCGTGTGCGGACTTTTGGAGCGAATTAATATGAAGTGAAGTGTGAAGTTTCTTCTGTCAAACTTCCCGCAACAATTGATCCTTCAACCCTTGCTAGATTTTTTGCCTTTCCCTTTAAATGTTTCATGAAGCGCTCGAATGGGTACATCCACCTAAACTGAACAGGGCCTCCTAGTTCTGCTTCGTGGGGGAGATGAATGGGAAGATGTTCCATAACATCAAAAAACGCAGGGGGAAATATCTTCTCCAAATTGCACAACAAGATTGGAATATTAGCAGCAAGTTGTGCAATTACATCTTCTGACAACGTCCGTGTACTAAGATCCCGGAAAAACGCTCCGATGCCTGCAAAGACAAAATTATATACATTGTAACATATATATATATATAATTAATCTCAATACTTTTATATGTGATGAAGTATCTTACCTCCAATTGCTTCATGAACATTTTCTGGAAGGAGTTCGGCAAATGCGAAAGGAAGTAAACGTTGCATAAACACGTGGCAGTCATGACTCTTCATCCCTGAAAACTTTTCTCATTTCTCAACAGATTTAGCAAGATTGGATACATACCCATCAGGAAACTTCACGTCAGATGAAACCCATTTGAACAACGATGCCTTTTGTTCTGCACCCAACCAAAATATAGGAACTGGTGATTTTCCATTGCTCATTATATGCAACTCATTTCTATTGCAAATATCTGGCAAGTCCAACCTCGACTTTCCGCTGTTTTTGGTTCTTTCTTTCACGTTTAACACTGTATGCATGATGTTATCAAAAAAGTTTTTCTCAATGTGCATGACATCAAGATTGTGTCTCAGTAGATGATTTTTCCAGTACGGAAGATCCCAAAAAATGCTTTTCTTGTGCCAATTGTGATTAACCCCGTATCCATCAGGCATATTAGCTGGAGTGTGCCAATTTCCCCCACGATTCACAGTTTCTAGTCCCCCAAAATGATCTATTTGCGCTTCTAGATCTTCCCCAGATAGATACACTGGTGGGGGGACACGCACGATTTTGTTCTTCCTAAACAACCGCCTGTTTCTCCTATATGGATGATTGATTGGTAAAAACCGGCGGTGACAATCAAACCAGCATGTTTTTCGACCATGTTTCAGTTGAAACGCATCTGTCCGATCGAGGCAATAAGGACAAGATAACCTCCCATGCGTCGTCCAACCTGATAGCATTCCGTATGCAGGGAAGTCGCTTATTGTCCACATAAGCACCGCACGCATCGTAAAATTTTTTTTCCTCGAACAATCATATGTCCGCACTCCTGTATACCACAACTGTTTCAACTCATGAATGAGAGGCTGCAAAAACACATCAAGGGACCGCTTCGGATGATTGGGACCAGGGACTAAAATATTCAGGAAAAGAAATTCCCTTTGCATGCACATATCTGGGGGAAGATTATAAGGAGTTACGATAACTGGCCACAAAGAATATTGCCTACCAGACATACCGAATGGACTAAATCCATCAGTGCAAAGACCAAGATACACATTTCGCTTAGAGTTAGCAAAATCAGGGTGTACCGTGTTAAAGTGTTTCCAAGCTTTTGCATCTGACGGGTGAGTCACTTCTCCTTCTCTCTGTGAATGTTCTGCATGCCACCTCATCGATGCAGCTGTCCTTTCAGATTGATACAATC
Source organism: Eutrema yunnanense (assembly GCA_002933935.1). Classification (NCBI taxonomy): domain Eukaryota; kingdom Viridiplantae; phylum Streptophyta; class Magnoliopsida; order Brassicales; family Brassicaceae; genus Eutrema; species Eutrema yunnanense. The sequence goes on from PKML01050680.1 coordinate 914,230, forward strand.
GTTTCAACCTATCAGTTATAGGAAGATACCACATCCGTTGGTATGGTATCTTTGTACGCCCAGTTGTTTGGGGCCTAAATCTCGGTTTTTGGCAAAATCGACATTCCTGCAGCTTATCATCATCTTTCCAAAAAAGCATACAATTGTCAACACATACATCTATCATCTCAGAAGGCAACCCAAGACTAAACACCAACTTCTGTATCTCATAATATGTTTCGGCAGCCAAATTATCCTCTGGCAAATACTCTTTAATAAGATCAGCCCAATCATCCATGCAAACCTCAGCTAAGTTATGATCAGTTTTAATTGTCATCATCCTAGCAGCTAACGACAATTTAGACTGACCTTCTCTACATCCATCGTAGAGTGGCTGGTTTGCAGCGGCTAGCATATCATAAAATCGCTTCGCATCTACGTTGGGTTCCTCAACAGTACTAATATCAGCATTTGTTTCATGAAATGCATCATTAACCATGGCATGCATCCTATCATGATCTGCACCCTGATCAAATTGATGTTGACCATGATCATAACTACCTTGATAATTTGATTCTACTTGACCTTGATAATTACTACTACTATCCGTTGCTTGAGTTCTTTCAAAACCCTCTCCATGTTGATACCAAACATAATATTGCGGCATAAATCCTCTATTTAGTAAATGCTTCCACACCGTCTCAATAAACATATATCTCGTATTCTTGCATTTACGACAAGGACAGAACATCTTACCACTTTCCAGGGTTGTTTGCATATTTCCGGCCTGATACATGAATATTTCAAGCCCTTCTTTGAATTCTTCCGTCAAATCTCCCTCTGAATCCTTTTGCGTATACATCCATTTTCGTAGTTCGTATATAGACATTTATATATATATATTTTTTTTTATTCTGTTTTTTTTTTTTTTTTGATTCTTTCGTTTGAAGTTAGGCTGTATTTATAGAAATTTTTTCAGAATTACCAACGATTTTCCAACGGATTTACAACGAATTTTACGATGTAAATTTAGTAGGTGGACCTATTAAAAAACGTGGTCTACCTAACTGGGAACATGCGACGTCAAGTCGTCGTAATATCAACGTAATATGCATAAGACATATTCGTCGTAATATCGATGTAACTTTACGACGACATTACGACGATTTATGTTGTCTTCGTAATGTCGTCGTAAACTAGTCGTAATTTTACATTGATATTACGACGACACATATTTACGACAATTTTACATCGAACACATATTTCGTCGTAAAGTCGTCGTAAAGTTACATCGATTTAAAACGGTCGTAAATTTTCGTTGAAAATAGACAGTTTTCTTGTAGTGTATACAATTGATACATCGTCGTGCAAAGGAAGATTTTGAGCTATCAACCATCAAAAACAAGACAGTTGCTTACGCAAAGCATCGTGACGTGAGATATAAGACGGGTGATTTAGTGAGGGTCATCGTTACTAAGGATATTATGGAATATGATGAATACAATAAGTTGAAGTCGCGCAAGCTCGAACCAGTGGAAATTATTCATCGTATTAACGCCAATGCTTATGAGCTCCGACTTCCTGATCACTTACACACATCAGATGTGTTCAACGTCAAGCATTTGTATCTTTATCATGGTGAAAATGCGGTTACAGATTTAGGGACAAATTTTTTTCAACCCGAGGAAACCTGATGCAGCGCATCTTTACCTTGTCAAACACATCTTGTCAAACACATCTAGGCTTTTGTGTTAGACAAAGATTCAATTTTTATTTTTTGGGTTTTTTCCTTTTCATTGTTTTCCTTCTTTCTTAAAAGTAATATTCCTATTTACATTAAGTTTGATGTTAGCCTAATCATTCAAACAGAATAGGTCTCTAGGTGTTTGTAAAGAGACCATCTGTAACATCCCCGTCCCGCGGAGTTACACCGGGCCGATTTATTTTGGGTTAAAGAATGCCCGAAAGGATCGGAGAAGGCTTAGTCAAGGCTGAGAAACAGACCAAAGGACTTAGTCGGACAAAATGGAAGGGAGTAATCGAGCTAAACTAGTTGGACGAGCTAAAGTAGCTGAGCTACTAGCTGAACCAGCTGGATAAGCTGACCGGCAGCTCAACCTAGCTCGGTAAGCTGGTCAAGTACTGACCCAGCTGGGCGGACTGACAGCTAGGTAAAGAGCTTGGGAGTGAGGTAGTGTTGGGTCAAGCGGTTCGAGTGGTAACTCAGGTGATCGACTAGGAAGCTAGCTAGCCGTGGGCAGTTGGTTAGTCGATCGGCTGGGAAGGTGACCACATGCATCGCGTGTGCGTGGGCGGTTATTTAGCCGAAGGGTCGTGTACCTGTTTGGCCAAACAACTCACCTGTTTGACCAAACAACGCACCCGTTTGGCCAAACAACGCATCCGTTCGACCAGAAGGGGTGACCTTTGGTAAAAGAAACCCATCCAAATCCTATATAAGGATGATGGGTGATAGAGGGAATGACACCACGAAATCCACACACAAGAAAAAGGGGATCTTGCCGAGAGAGTAAGGCAATATCTAGAAGAGAGATATTTAGCCAAGAGTCCAAGGCGATATCAAAAGAAGAGTTAGCCGAGAGAGAGAAAGGCTAGTTCGATCGTGAAGATTGAACCATGGGGAATCAGAACGTGGGAATAGGGATCACGGCAGACAAGTGCCTCTATCCAAACGCGTGGCTAAGGTGAGTGCCTTACCGGCGGCATAGTACGGATCTAGACTATCGGTCCGCCGGGAAAGTCCTATGATCGTTCTATATGCGCGCGTGGTCTATTTTAATCGCACTACTTGGTTTAATATTCGTAATTGCTTATCGGCCATGCTTAGATAATCCTGGCCGGATATTCATGATAACCTTACACGGGTGTGGCCAAGTTAGATGGATGGAAAGTGATTGCGGGTAAGGCGAGTGGCTTGGGGATCGGCCAGAATCCGCCAAGACTCGACTATACGTGAGCAACTAATCCGATCCGGCTAAAGTAAGCAAAACACGCCCAAGGGAGAAACTCTCGGCAAGAAAGAGAGGAACTCGCCTAAGGCATGCACCACCGGAAAAGTGAAAATGTGCAAAGTGAAAATGTGCGAAGTGAAAAGGTGCGAATGGAAAAGGTGCGAAGTGAAAAGGTGCGATCAACGGATTACGGATCCGGATATGATCCACGGGAAAAAGGGAGCACGGAACGACGGACTGACCGAGATTGGAAATCTGGCGGCCGGTTCGGGGAAACAGGGGAACTCGGCGGCCCAGCCGAGGGAAAAGACTGGTCACGGCAAATGGTGCATAAGCCAGGAATGGATATACGCAGATTGTCGAGCCAGATTAAAGGGTTCTCTAACGGTTACTTAGCCATGTGGGGATGGTTGGTTGAATGACTAAGTACCGAAGGGAAGAGTTCATTATTGATTCGGTTAAGTGGATCGAATGGGATCCGACAAGGGGCGCGATCAAGGTGGACAAGCGGACTTATCGGACTACAACCAGAATGCGGTTCAGGGAGCAAACGAATTGGATACGGGTAAGTTCACTACCTTGGAACAAATGAATAGTGGCTAGCGTATAACTAGATGGTTAAGTCTAGGGAAGGTATTGCCTTAGGATACAATACTTGGGCCGAGTCAAAGATTAATCTATAGGCCGAACGAAGGTTTATGGGAACTGTCCAAAGACAAAAGATGATCGGACCGGACAAGTACTTGATGGGAATTAATTCAATGGAAAGAAAAGAAAGGTTCATATAGAAAAAATTTCCGCTGCGTATTAATAAGAGGCTAAAACAGATCTAGGCTTAAAACGGCTAAGGATAGTCGTAAGATAGATTTGTAAGAAAACCACCTAAGGAGATATTTGGTTTAGAAATGGGTAAAAACCAGGAGGTTCGGCCAGGCAATGGCCCGAACTGGGAACGAGTCGTCCGCGGCCTAGGAAGGCCGGGACGGGGTGTTTCACCATCCATCTTTGAATTGAATTTATGAAAGACTTTTTCTCTAAATCTGAGCTTTTGCAAGAAGAGTATTCTTCAAAACTCAACCCTAGCTTTGATCTATCGGTGATAAATCAAAACATATTCCCCTTGTTCTTGAGTTTCCGCTCCATCATCCTCCTTTCAGCTATTTCTTCTCTTTGCTCCAAAAGTACCTAAAACCGACCAAAATGTAGTTGCAAATACAATATATATATATAATATATATATCATATGACTTTAATATGCAAAATGAAAGCAATCTAGACTAAAATGTATAAAAATGATGAAATGAATGTAAAGATAGATAAAAAAACTAGTAAAAAAATTAAGTAAAAATAATGCAAAATCTACACATATCACCTTGACCCACGATCGGCTTCAACTAAGAAACATGAAAGAATTTAACTATTGGACTATGATGACGCTGGCATGCAATGTTTAAAAAAGAAAAAAACAGGACTTTCCAATATTTCCACTTGTTACATAAGGAGTCCAACTCAAGAATAAGATAATCTATAGAATTTTGTGGAAGAACATACACACTTCAAATAATTAGTGGATCAAGAAACTTACACATTCATTGACCGCTGAAAAAAAAGAAGAGGAAACATTGAATTAATCGAAAGTCTTGAAAGAATATAACGTGCAAAGTTTAAACCAATAAACTTATTAGATTCATGAGGGTGTGTTTTCTTCATCATGATTATGTTTGCCATTATTAGCCACCCGAAATTGGAGGTTACATGATCTTATTATATAGTCTGCGTATGTCTTATCATTATCTAGATTTTAGAACTGTTGTGAGTTCTCCAATCATGTAAACGAAAAAATTAACAAACGTCAATAGCAATGATGGGATGATTCACAGAGCAAACCGCACTGAGAACATTGTTTTAGACTTTTAGTCGACATAACATAACAACAAATTTGATTTCTTTTAAATTAAATTTGGCAATGATTATTAAAAAAGAGTCGGTTCATGCTGTGTCGCACTAAACATGGACATTAGTATTTTTCCCGCGTTAGGTAAACCTCTTTTTTGACCCATTCTTCAACTATTTGTAGTTTACATTTTTTTTTTCATCATCTGGAGTTATATTATAAAAGAATAAGATTGTTTACAAGCTAAATAAGTCGGGTGCAACAGAAACAACACACCGGAAGCAATCGCCCATAAATAGGAAATATAAACGGAAAATTGCTCATTTAATTTCTTATCTATTTTTACACGTTTAATTTATTCTTCAAATATGATTTGTTTAAAATAATTGTCCAAGTTGTAGTTGATTTTACAAAATCGGGATTAAAAAAGTCAAACGCTAATTATTAAATGGATATATGTTTACTAAATTGGCTGTAACTCCTTCAATAAAACCCCGAATGAATTGTAAACACTCGCAATGGAAATTTAACTCAATTTTCTATAACTTGGAACTCAATTTTCTATAACTTGGATGAAGAGCTCCAAAGATAAATTCAAAGGGAAGTCTTCCATACGAGTTGATCTTGCATCAATAATATATGTCTAGAAGATCGACTCGGATGTAAGTTTTCTCTTTTGATTTAGCTTTGGATCTCTCGTAACAGTTATAGTAAATTGAGTTATTTTTTCAATAGGAGTGGTTTCAACTGATTCAGAGTTGTATTGAAAGAGTTACAGCCGATTTAGTGGACACATATCCATTTAATAATTATGCTAATTACTAATTGGATACGTGTCCACTAAATCGGCTGTAACTCCTTCAATACAACCCCGAATCAGTTGAAACCACTTCCATAGGAACACTAACTCAATTTCCTATAATTTTAATGAAGAGCTACAAATATAAATCCAAAAGGAAGGCTTCATTCTGAGTCGACCTTGCTTCCATCCGAGTCGATCTTGCATCAATAATATGTGTCTAGACGATCGACTCGGATAGAAGTCTTTTTTTTTTATTTAGCTTTGGATCTCTTTATAACAGTTATAGTAAATTGAGTTAGCTTTATAATATGAGTGGTTTCAACTGATTCGGAGTTGTATTGAAGGAGTTACAGCCGATTTATTGGACATGTATCCATTTAGCAATTAGCGTTTGTCTTTTTAATTCCGATTTTACAAAGTCAACTACAAATTGAGAAATTATTTTGAGCAAATGATAGTTGTGGAATAAACTAAACACGCAAAAATAGGTGATAAATTAAATGAGCAATTACGTAAAAAAGAAAAATTTACAAATCGAACGACAATCGAAAGACAAAACGAAAAGATCAAATGACAATTTTACATCAAGTTCCCGAATAAAAGTGATGAAAGTGAACAATCTCCAAAAAAAACTAAATACAGCCATAAGTCTTGCTCGGAGCTATCCATTTGTAGTTTACTTAGATCATTGCTTTCTCTCTATCTCCTTTCTCCATTTTCTTTGGATTAATTTACTAATCAGGCCGTTATACTAACTTTTTGTTGTCTTCTTTAATATAATGACCAGACGACAAACTTTGGTCAATCAGATTATACCAATTCTATTATATCGTATCATATTAAGCTCTAATAGTAATTAAGCTTCCGTAGTACTTTCTAGTTGTAACGTTAACTCATTTAGTATTAACCTCAATATTAGTAAATCTCTTTGTGTCATAATTCTGTTAAATAATTTCATATATAAACTAAGTTATAAGACTTAGACATATAACATAGTAGTTTGTATTGTTTAATTTTACATTACTTGAAATTAACAAAAGCGTATAATGCATGTTGACAGAAAAATACTAAACCACTAGGATTTAATCCGCGCTAATTATAGCGCGAAGTGATTTATTTAAAAGAAATTGTTTTCAAATTTAAGAAAAATTATTTTATCTGAATTTTACAATATAGTTAACTAATGATTATAGATAAAGCTGTCAATTTGTAATAATTTGTCTATTTAACTTGTTTTGCAGTGAACTAAAATATTATTCGGGCTAATCCGCAAAAACTTATAATCTTGAAAACATAACTCTAATATGCACCATTAAATGACTCTAGTTTTTATGGTTAATCTACGAACTCTTAAAAAAATAGTTTTCTTGTGTCTAACTTTTTATAAAATTAGTAAAATATTTTTCAACTTTTGTTTTGATATATATTCAAATAAAATATAATAAATTATAATGAAAAATATAGCAAGATTTTGAATATATTTTTTTTCTTTGACTATATATGAATTGATTATTATTTTAAAATATATAGTATTAAAAATAATTAAGAAATTATATAATAAATAACATTTTTAATGCAAAATATATACTTTCCATATTATAATCAATAATTTTAAAAGACTATTATATCCTTTTCTATTTCAATTATTCTTTATTATTTGTAATGGCATTTCATGTAATAACTTACAAAACAAAGTTCATTTTTAAAAATGTTTTCTTAAATAATATTATAGATATAACTAAAAGTTCTTAGTCAACATTTTTTTGTTTTTTTTGTTGACAAAGTACGTATTTTCTTTTTGTTATTCTGTCGTTTATTTTGTATGATAAATATATATTCCATTAAAATCAACCACTATCATTCATTTGTTGGATAATTTTACGCCAATAAATTATCCAATTCAGGCCTAAAACAGGTTCAATCTCCGATTCAAGTTGAGGCTTTAGTTTTTCTTCACGTCCTGCAAATATTATGGATTCAAGGTTGGAGGAACGTATGGTTTGAAGGAGATAACCTTGAGCTTACTAATGTGATTAACTATGGGGGAAACAATGTGGAGTTGGGTAACATGTTGTGTGATATTAGGTGGTGGATACAAAAACCACCATGTTGTTCTCTTGATCATACAAATACTACCATGTGGAGTTGGCGAAAAACTCTCTTGAATCTTTATCAATGTATTCTACTTTTAATTTGCCACCAAGATGGTTTAATAATATGATACAAGTTTAAAAAAACAAAAAATTACGCCAATAAATAATTTGTGCTCATAAATCATCCAACACATCAATCATTATTTGATATATATATATATTTTTATCAAGTTCAAGAATCTGCAAATAAACATGAGCGTGGGCAGTTTTCTTACCACTAGCACTAGATTTGAAAAAAAATTAAAAGCAGATGAGTAAAGAGAAGTTAAATATTCCTAAGATATCTTCTAGATTAACACGAGCCTCATGGACACAAAAGAAAGAAAAAATAGTGAAAAACCATTGTATAATCTCATTAGATGCCCTAACATAGTAAACCTAAACCTCATCAACACAAGAAGAAACAAAAACAAATGGGTATTGTAGATCGATGCATATTACTATCTAAAACAAAATTCAATAGTTAATTACATTAAGAGAGCGTATCTCATGCCATCACAAACCATGAGATGGTTAACCTCCGAGACCCTACCGTAATCTCCCGACACCCACACATCATCTGTCCTACTTCCACGTGGAACTGCGAAGCAAGACATGATCGATAACGGAAACTTCCTCATTAGGCCGTTACTCCCGTTTCCTCCTCTACCTTCTCCATTAACGGTCGACGAAGGCAACGAGCTATCGTCGGCCACTCGCGGGCTTTTTCGAAGGTTTTGGAGGTTTCTCCTTAATACAGACAACATCTTCAGCATCTCTTGCTTCTCTTTTTGGTAATTTTAGTTTTTGACGAAGGAGAAGAGAGGTTACTTGAGGGGTATATATTGTGTAAAAAGTGCAAGTGGCCAATTGGGTATATATATTCCTTTTGGTTAATTTGTTATCGCCTAGTAGTCGTAGTGCTTGTGTTTATCATGTATATATATTTGTTTTTAATTTCGAAAAAAAAATGTTTTAGGAAAGAAAAGGCAAATAGTGGAGACAGAAACTTAAGGCTTGGCTTTAGGAACTTACCCCACGATTGAGAGAGATGGTGGGGTCTATTTTAAGTTGAGTATATCTTAAAGGATAATTGACAAGAAACAAAACTAAACTGAGTGGAATTTATTTTAGGTTTTGAAAGGTGACATACACAGTTGACAAAAAAAGAAAAAGAAAAAGAAAGTTGACACACACAGAACTAAAGAGTGTTGGTCCGGGACTCAAGTTGTGAATGATTTATCTGTAGCACCGGTCTAGATTAAGATTTGAATCCCACGAAGTAGCACCGACTATAGACATTGAAGTTTTTTTTATTAAATTATTAGTTGATAGATTTAAAATGGATTGAACGAATTTTGATGTTTTTTTCCAATTAAATTCCTAGAAATGAGCAAAATATTTGTTAGATTGGATTCGATTAGATGCGATCCGTTATCCGTTTAGATTAAATCCAAAAAATTTGGATAACCGTAACTCTATGGAACAAAGAAAATATAAAATATAGTATTCGCTAAAACCAAAGCAAATCACAAATACTGTTATTTTAAGAGCCGAATATATATATATTCAGTTATAGAATTATCTTGCTGGTCATAAAGATTTTTTGGATATTGTAGCCAACGTATGGAAGACTACATAGCCTCTCTCTCAATCCAGAACAGCCCTGCATTTACTTCAAAAGAAGCTTCTCAAACCCCTTCTCAGGACTTTAAATCATGACAAATATGATGACATTATTAAGAGGACCCGTGAAGCCTTTGAGATTCTTTGTGAAAGGCAAAATCAGGTTCTACTGAATCCCACCACCGAAAATTGCGTGACTGAGTCACATGCATCGGCAACCTGGCTACACTATGCCTCCATCGAAGAGCAATTCTTCAAGCAAAAAACCTGAATCACTTGGCTGAATCATGGAGACCGCACCACACCTTTCTTTCATCGCATTGTGCAAGCGCGTTGCTCTCAGAATGATTTGAGGCGACTTGTAACAAAGGAAGGTGTTATTCTCACAGACCCGAATGAGATCAAAGAGGAAGCAACAAATCATTATAGGAGATTTCTTCAAGCTGAGCCGCATGATGAAGTGCAAATGGCGAGTCTTCTAGATTTAATTCCTTACTGCTGTCCTATCCACCTTGCTGATATTTTGACTAGTCATGTGACTGAAGAAGACATAAAGAAAGCTCTCAACTCCATGCTGTCCAACAAAACTCCGGTACGGATGGTTTTACGAAATAATTCTTCCTTGCTGCGTGGTCCATTGTTGGTCCAGATGTCAGGGTTGCTGTCCAATCTTTCTTTGCGAATGGGCACATGCCACACGGTGTTAACGCCACTATACTTGCTCTCATTCCAAAGATACCTGATGCACAACGAATAACAGATTTCCGCCCTATTGCTTGTTGCAACACCCTATATAAGATTATCTCCAAAATACTTGCAAATAGGCTCAAACTGATTATCCCTGAAGCTATCATTCCAAATCAGAGTGCTTTCGTTCACGGTCGTCTCCTTCTTGAAAATGTGTTGCTTGCCACGGAACTTGTTAAAGATTATCACAAGGATCCAATCTCACCTCGTAGCGCACTAAAAATTGACATCTCTAAAGCATTTGACACATCTCAGAAACCAATTCTTATTGAGGAAGACTTGGGAGTTGATTCGAACTCAGAAAAACGCGGTGGCGTGGCACAAAATTGATGGTTTTCTCAGGCTATATCAAGACATGCTTGTAGGACCAAAATTTTACACTACAGACAGGAAAGATTTAATCACGATAATAAGTAAATAAACAGTTAAGGAACAGACGATTTATAAACGATAAGCAATAAACAAGATCTAAGGAGGCGAGATAAATCTCTTTCCTTAACTCTAAGAATCTCCCGTAGTGTGACGAGTTTTTATAGATCCATGAGTCCCAGGATAAAACCAAAGTTTAACTGAATCATCAACACCATGATTCAGATCTATCGACCATTATTCTACGATACTCTCGAAAAAGACTTACTCTAAACAGTAGGGAATTGAAAGAACTCTTTCTTTTGTAAGTGTGTTTTCTGTGTGTGATTGGATACATTTCTCTCAAGAGAGGCGATCCTATATATAGGAGAAGATCCTAGAGGAAATTATTTCCAACTAGCGATGTGTGACTTTTTACAAGTTCCTCACTTTTCTTTTTTTTTAGGTTTTTCCTTTTTTAAGGCTTTTTCTTTTTCGTAGGCTTTTCCTTTTTCAAGGCTTTTCCTTTTTTTAAGGTTTTTCCTTTTTACATTCACAAGGCTTTTTTACTTAGCCCAAATGTCTCATTTCAATTCACACATACACATATTTATAAAGCCCACAAGCTCTTATAAATTTTGTTCCAACAATCCCCCACATGAATAGAAATGACTCTAAACATATGAAAATTGAACAGACTAGACTTTACTAGACATACTTGACTAGACTCATCTAGACGTAGACAGACTTTCGAGAGTAAACGAAAATGTAACTGTCACTGAATGGTAGCGTTTTTCAGCTTTGAACCAAACAATTTTAATATCTGTTGCGTTTACTCGGCCAGGAGGTGAACATGATGTCTTGAACCGCCCGGATTTTGATGTAAACTGATACAACATATATCGCACAAAGACATCTTCTCGTAGAACTTTGTTCTCTATTGGGTTCATTTTGGCCTTGAACTTTCCTGGTATTCGTGAGTGAATTTGGAGAATATAGCCTTTTCCTTCATTCTCCTAGAAACGGCCCCATTTCACACTTCACTAGGTGATTTTTTTATTAGCTTGTTTTCAGAAGTGTCCTGTCACACTCCACTATCTACACAGCTATGCAATCATTAAAAGCCAACGCTTATCCTTACTATCCATATGTAGCACTGTTTTATCATCCTAGGAACTGGGCAGAGACATAGTCTCACAGTGCTCAACTCGAATCAGTTTAATTTTGTTTCCCTTTGAACCAGTCACATTGGTTGGGTATCTGTCAAACGTCATCTTTTTCTATAGGCTTTAAACCCATTCCTTTTGATGATTTAACAAACTTGATCTCGAGGCTAACTGTTTGGAAAACATATCCGCTAAGTTATCAGCCGTTTTGAGACCAGTTTTCTAAATGGTCTTATATCATTCTCGAGATTTGCCATTTTATAACTTACTCAGTGCCTGAGAGATAGCTTACTAACTCTCACAGTGTACACATAATGATGGCACTGATTTTTCTCCCATATCGGGGTATCTTCCAGAGAGTTTCGAAGCCATTCTGCTTCCTCTGCAGCTTTATCAAAAGCTATAAACTTTGACTCCTTGGTTAATTAGGCCAAGAGTGCTTGTTTGGAAGATTTCCAGGATACTGCTGCACAAGCAAGAAAAAAATATTATCCACTTATACTATCTGTCAGGTTTACGAGACCAAGAGGTGAACATAATGTCTTGAACCCCCCAGACTTTGATGTAAATCGAGACGACATATAACGCTGGATAATTCAACATTCTAGTTATGGCTTTCCACAGAGTATGACCTGGATTACTCATGTAGCGACTTATTTACTGAATGCGCCAAATCGGATCTAGTACGATTCATCAAGTACGTTAGACTTCCGATAATTCTTGCATACATCACTTGTGATACAACTTTATCACAATTAGATTTATTGCAATCTTGTTTGAGTACTTCTCAAAACATTCTAGGATCTTGAGACAAGATTATCCACTAATCTTATGTCTATCAAACTTCCCACTAAACACTTTCTTAGTGTGTTGGATTATGTCATTCTTGCTTCCATGATGAACGTGTCATCTTAAAACAAAACGTATCCATGTGGAGTACTTTTGATGTATATCACCTTAAGTGATTTTGAAGCTATTTGACATCACTTTGTTGTCAAATTTTCCAAGCTATTGCTTAGGAGCTAACTTAAGCTCGTATAAGGACTTTGCAAGTCTACTTATTTTCTTTCCTTGTTCAGGAGTGACATAACCCTCGGGTTGTTTCATGTAAATCTCCTCTTCTAAATGGTCGTTTAGAAAGGCAGATTTTACATCCATTTGATGGATTACAAGATCTCATATTGCTGTGATTCCAATCAGCATACGACTTTAGCCTTTGGTAATTCTTTACCATTGCTTGATCTAAGGTCCAATGCCCGTCAAGCATCGATCGATACTCATGGGTATCGATCGATACCTCTAAAAGCGTAAGAGCCCAAGAGATCAATTGCTCGCCTCAATTCGTGAGGTACTAGAGCTTATCCTTTAATTTGATGTCTGGTATATCTCATTTATACACCAGAAAGCAATCAGCACTACATTGTGTGCATATTCAATGAAG
>PKML01050680.1:927341-955001 GCA_002933935.1 Eutrema yunnanense
TTTGGACCAGTCCGTCCTTAATATAGACAACATTCTTTGTCAATACACGCTTATCAGCTTTGACAATTGATGATGAATTCGTGTCTAATTAGCATTGTGCCCTAAATGAGATTTTTATGCATCTCTAGCACGTGCTTTACATCAATGAGAGTGAGCTTCTTTGAGAAGTCAACTTCAGCACTATGATTAAATTCTTGTCATTATTATGGTAGGAGGGAAACATTCCCATATTAACGCGTATATGAGCTATTACATTGGTTTAATACCACCATTCATTTGGGTTATGCTCAACCATATTGACTCCGAGGATAACATTACACATGTCTATCTCGACTATATTGGCTTCAGCCATTCCATTTTCTTTTACTCCACTGAGTCTAACAATGATTACATCGGTGTTGTTAGTCATATTGAAATTTGATTTTGTTCAAGGGAATCAAACCAAATTAATATACTAACCAATACCCAACTCTCAAGTTAAAGGGTAAAATTAAATTCAATTTCTAGAATTTAATAAACTTAATACAATATTGAATTGTATTAGTATTCTTGAAAAACATATCAAGAATCTCAAGAGACCTGCTTACTTAGCCCAATGATTTAATTATTCGATTAAATCAGCCTCCAATACTTAATTGAACATCAATTAATTATTCCAAAATTCGCAATTTTTTGGACACATAATATTGAGCTAAGTGCAATATATTGCAACTTAACACGTCTTTAACCTAAAGACTGTTTAACGATTTCAACGTTGCATCAATTATTAAATAATTAAACATTAAGAGTATTCGATGAGAATCTGAAACTCTTTCTTTTTGATTTTGAAACCGCAGTTTTAAAACCGATTATAACGGATTATGAAATCGTTTTAGAATCGCTATCATGCGTTCTAATCTGAATCTCCGGAGAACGTTCGCAGATTCGTTTCGTGGATCGCGTTTGATAACTGTTTTAGCCGATTCTACGAGAAACGCTATGACACGTCGTAAACTCTAAACGACGCGGGATTAATACCAAAAAGTTGTCACTTGTCGAACCGTTTATAAACGTCCGCAAACTCATAATAATAAAGAGACGATTATTATCTGTTACTAATAAACCATCACCCTTTTATTGATGATATTTATCGATACAGAATTAAATTTTAAGATCCGCTTATCGAAACAACTAGAACCGCATGTGCGCGTTCTAAAGTTTTGAACCGCAAACGTGCGTTCAAGTTCGAACCTCCTCAGAGTGTTCGTCATACCGTTTTAAACGTGTTTGATGTTAGGTGTTCGCAAACCCTAACCCGAGAAGCGTTTTAAAACGTTCCATTCGCTTGTACGCAAGCTTTACATTTGTACCGATATATAGTTAAGAATCGTAATTCTAATCCTGATATCGAACAGAACAGCATTGGTGTCGATCGATACTCCTTCGTATCGATCGATGCACACAGTATCGATCGATACACACCTATGGTGTCGATCGATACACACCTATGGTGTCGATCGATACACACCTATGGTGTCGATCGATGCATACACAGTATCGATCGATACACCTTAAGTGTCGATCGATACAGACTCGAACTGGTCGATGCAAATTAATTTTTGGTTAGTGTCGATCGTTGCACACTCAGTGTCGATCGATGCACTCAGTGTCGATCGATACACCCTTGGTGTCGATCGATACACTTAACTTTTGCATAGTATCGATCGATACACCTCAGTGTCGATCGATACAACTTTTTTGTACAGTATCGATATATAAACTTAAAGAATCGCAATTCTAATATCGAACTAAATCGCATTGGTGTCGATCGATACTCCTTGGTATCGATCGATACACACCCAATGTCTATCGATGCACCCATATGGTGTCGATCGATGCTCTTGTGTGTCGATTGATGCAAGTGAATTACACAGGATCAACCGATGAACCACAGCGTCGATCGATGCTCGATGTACATACTGTGTCAATCGATGCATCATGGTGTCGATCGATACACGCTTAGTGTCGATCGATACACCCTAGGTGTCGATCGATACAAGTGAATTCCACATGATCGATCATATCACCAGTGTCGATCGATACCTGTGTCTTATACACAGTATCGATCGACATAGACCCAACTTGGTCGATGCAAAGTATCGATCGATACACTGAGGTGCCGACCGGTACACTGTTTGCATGGTATCTATCGATACACTTAAGTGTCGACCGATACAATTTAGTCCAGTTTTGACCGATACCATAGGGTGTCGATCGATACTCACAAGGCCTCGATCTGAATCGAACCTATCAAGAACAGATGTGTGTTCGTTGATTATACCGTTCTTCAATCGCAATTAAAGACGGTTTTTTAGAAGATGTTTAAAGCAGATCTGCTTCTACTACACGTTTCAAGTTGCTAAACAGCTGTTTGATAACGTTTGAGTATCACTAGCAGAAGAACATCTTCTTAAAATAGAGAGAGATGAAGATTGCCTCTACTACACGTTTCAATTTGCTAAAAAGCTTTTTGACAACGTTTGAGTATCATCAGCAGTAGAAGAATCGTTTAAAAAACCGTTTGAAAACGTTTATTTACTCGTGATTAAAGATCCAATTGAAGTATTAACAGAAATTGGATCTTCTTAGAGTTAATATTGTAGGACCAAAATTTTACACTACAGACAGGAAAGATTTAATCACGATAATAAGTAAATAAACAGTTAAGGAACAGACGATTTATAAACGATAAGCAATAAACAAGATCTAAGGAGGCGAGATAAATCTCTTTCCTTAACTCTAAGAATCTCCCGTAGTGTGACGGGTTTTTATAGATCCATGAGTCCCAGGATACAACCAAAGTTTAACTGAATCATCAACACCATGATTCAGATCTATCGACCATTATTCTACGATACTCTCGAAAAAAGACTTACTCTAAACAGTAGGGAATTGAAAGAACTCTTTCTTTTGTAAGTGTGTTTTCTGTGTGTGATTGGATACCTTTCTCTCAAGAGAGGCGATCCTATATATAGGAGAAGATCCTAGAGGAAATTATTTCCAACTAGCGATGTGGGACCTTTTACAAGTTCCTCACTTTTCCTTTTTTTAAGGTTTTTCTTTTTTTTTAGGTTTTTCCTTTTTTAAGGCTTTTCCTTTTTCGTAGGCTTTTCCTTTTTTAAGGTTTTTCCTTTTTACATTCACAAGGCTTTTTTACTTAGCCCAAATGTCTCATTTCAATTCACACATACACATATTTATAAAGCCCACAAGCTCTTATAAATTTTGTTCCAACAATGCTTTCATTGTCTGGCTAGCGGTCCGGGACCGTCTTGCTACAGGTGCTCGTACTCGTCAATGAGGGAGCACTCAACACTGTCTTCTTTGTGGAGAGGTGGATGAGACTCGAGACCACTTGTTTTTTGCTTGTCCTTACACGTACACCCTTTGGACGATGATCGCTGAGAAAGTACTTGGAAATCGAATCAACCCGGACTGGAATATAATCTTGCTTTCTCTGATGCAGAATCAGCTAAACAAGGTGGATTCGATGCTGATCAAACTAGCCTTCCAAACTGTGATTTATAATGTTTGGCGAGAAAGGAACGGTAGACGCCACCATCGCCCTTCCCACTCTCCGCTCACTCTTGCTCACGACGCGAGCAACTCTCTGATCCAGCATGGGCATCTGTGAGTCATTTTCACATGAGTCCTCCTGCTTGACACATCGAGCTTCGTTGTCTCTGTTTTTTTGTTTTTTACTCTCTTTAAAATTTTCAGTCTGATAAATAGGCTATAGATATACGTTTTTTTTTCTTTTGTTGATTAATATAATTTTATATTTCAACCAAAAAAAAAGAATATCTATATATATATGTATATAATATATATAGTTACATTTACATATATAGTATAGTTAATTTTATCGATATAATTACAAAGAATTAGTCTTTTTAATTCACACCACTAAGCATTATGTAAACATTGAGAATCAGATTTATATAATGGCGAATAAGTAGAGCTCTACTTAGATTATGTGGTTGGTCTTTGTGTTCCTAGTTTGATCTCCATTCCTTTGGAGAGTTCAGATCAAGAGAACAACAAGACGTTTGAAGGTTAAATTTTTTTAATACGTTTTGGGTTTCTTGTGTTTGGCTATTAACTAGCAATCTTAGGAAAATAATAGTGGTTTTTGTACTTTGTGAGTGTAGCCGTCGAATAGCCTATTTACCGGGTTTTCAAATGGCCAAATAGGAATGGTGGTGATATTATAAGTGCTGACCATTGATTTTGTTATACAAGTGAACATATGTTTCAACTATTTATTGAGGTGGATGGATATTAACTGATGTAGCTTCTTTGGAGTCGCTCCACAATTTGTATTTCTCCAGTAAGATGTTGAACAAGTTCTGTAAATGAAATGAAACAAAACAAACCAAGACTTACTTAGGCTTTATTATGTTTTGTTGCCACAAAAAAAAAAAAAAAAAAAAAAAAGTCTAGTAATAGTACCATTGGTATAATGTCTGCAATCATGAGAGGCAACTCTAAGATCAGTCTCCCATGAGTTATTAAACTCAATTGCCATTTCAATTGCATTATTCTCTTTGGATGATCCAACCATCCAACATCTTTGTTTAGGAACATTCTTCAACTTTCTTTGCATCACTACTCCTACAAACCAAAAAAAAGAAAACACACACACACAATTTTTGTTAGAATCTTGACTACAATTGCAAGATTCCTACTTTTTGAATCATATAGTTAATAACCAAACACAAGATTACATTCGATATGATTGTCTGGGAATCAGAACCTGGAATCGTTTTTCCGGATAAAATTGAGATTGCGGCTTCTATGCTTTCTGGATTAACAGGCTGGAAATCAAACACGATTACCTGGAGAAATCCACAAACCTGATTTAGCCACAGAAGTTTTATAGTCAACAAAAGATTATGAAATGAAGAAACCTCTCGAGGAGTGGAAGAAGGTTTGATGAGGACCAGGAAATGCTGTAAATTCCATAGATTAAGTGAGTAAGCCATTGTCATAACAATCTGCGGCGGACCAGCCGCCGCTTTGAGCGGCACCGCCGCCACATAAACGGCGTCTCCGCCACCAAAAGTGGCGTTTGCTGTTGGTATGAAGAACTTGGACGCCATTTTTCTTCCTCTGAGTGGACCAAATTCATAGCTATGAATCTAATCCATATACTTACGTGGTTTTCTTAATTATCACAATATATGACGTCATAATTTAGTGGCTTATCTTTGGAAATTAATATTGAGAATATTTGAATCAAGGGCAATTCTACAAAATAGCACAAAAAACTAAAAGTTCCCAAATTTAGCACCCAAGGGTGAAAATCACAAATATAGCACCAATTTTGATAATATTAGCACAAATTTAATATAAAAATGACTTATAATCATTTTCTAATGGGAAAAAACTAAACCCTAAATTGGAAATAGTGAACCCAAACATAATGTTTAATTCTATTTTAAATTTATTTTTGGTAAATAAGTATTTTAAAATAATTAGTTGTGCTATTTTTGGTATTTTAAATTTAGAGTGCTAGTTTTGGGACAAAAAATATTTTTTGTGCTATTTGAAGGTATTTCTCTTGAATCAATCCATATAAGTATTTTTTTCTTAATTATCACAATATATATGACGTCATAATTTAGTGGCTTATCTTTGGAAATTAAATTAAAAGAGACAAATTTCAACCTCTTATATAAGATGGTACCAATGTTCTAAATTGCACTAGGCGCTAGTCGGACGGTCGAGTTGGATCTAGCGCCTAGCTTGACAATCAGATATTAATCGGGGATTAATTTTTGGATTTTTATTGACTTTTTAACATATTAATTCATAAATTTATAAATTTATGATTTTTAATGACTTTTCAATAACTTTTAATGATTTTTTGGACTTTTAATGACTTTTTAACATTATAGTAAAACCAAATTAAAATTTTTCAAGATTTTTGTTAAGTAATAATTTTTAAAAAACAAACAAAAAAAACTAGGCGGCTACCTAGCCCAATTAGGCAGATGTGGTTGGTATAGCGACTAGACGAGAAGTAATCGGAGCTATGTGGGAATTTTTAGAACATTGGATGGTACTATCTTAGCTTGGAAATGAAGCAAAATCAACTAAAGAAAGAAGGCAAAATGGAGGAAAAATCTCAATTCACAAACACTGATAAATGACAATAATAATGATAAAATGTATAAAATAAAAAATGGGGTTCCAAAATCAAAAGGAAATGTGGAATATGATGTAATACAAATCTCTTTCACAATTGTAACTTAGAGCATACTCAACCTGCAAAACCAAAATTCCTCCGTTCTCACAAGAACAATGCCACCAAACCGGAAACCACCATGGCGATTGGAGCGAAAGGCAGCGTCTGCGCGGAGTTCTTGTGTGAGGATTTTGGTGAATTAGCATTGACTCCTTCAGAATCAGCAGAAGGCGAATCGGAAGGAGAGCTGACTACAGGAGCAGGAGCTGGAGCAGGCATTGGAGGGACATCAGTACCAAAGATGGCTTCGGGTAAAAGCACGCGGTTCACTTGGTAAACCGCCACAGGATCAGTGGAGAAAACGCTGCTGCTGACTTTAGTCCTGGTCCATAGCGAATCAATCCGAACCGTACCCGAAACATCTGTGAATTTCAAGGTGTATTGGCCACCAGCAAAGGTGCTAACCGGACCAGATTGGCTCAAGTTCTTGAATTCGGAAAGCGAGTAGTAATGAGGAAGAGCGTGGAAGAGAAGAAGCTGCTTAAGCTGATCCTTTGTGAGATTTGACAAAGGTGGATTCTTCTGGGCCTTGAAAGCATCGTCTTTCGGCACAAAGATTGTGACACCTTCCTCTGTGTTGTTTGCTTGGTTTTGGAATGTCTCGATGACTCCTGATGAGAGAAGGTAGTCGAGGAATGTGTGGAACGGACCGGCTACCCTTAGAAGCTCAGTGAGATTCACGTGATGTGGAGCCGGTGCCGGAGCTGGTGTCGGCGGTAGCATTGGAGCCGGAGGGCTTGCGGTTTTGGCGTTTGTTGATGAAGAGAAGACGAGAAACGCCACGGCGATAAAGATTGATAATTGCATCTTTGCCATTGCTTCTCTGACTCTCTCTCTCTCTCTCTCTCTGCGTTTCAAGAAAGCAAATCAGGATTTATGCAAAGATGGAATCTTTATCAAGAACCCATGTAAGTGAATTGAACAAAATCTCAGATCCGGATCTGTGTTCAAGAACACAAATGATCTTCCAAATCGAATTGAGTTCTTTTAACAGGATCAAACAAGTAATAGTCAAAGATTGTAACTAACAAACTAAAGTACGTAGTGTTAGTTAATTAATCAGATCTTGAACTTTTTTCTTCGACAATATTACTCAAAGATGGAGACTTTGCCGGAAAAAGAAAGACAAACATAGAAACAGTACTAAAGCTTAAGTTCACGCGACCCAAGACACATATAATGCATAAACATTGAGTAGAAACCAGATCTAGATCAGACAAAAACTGAAACTTAATTAAGACAAGTGTAAAGAAGATTTGTGAAGTAGCTTAATGGCATTGTGTTATTCAACTGTAAGCAAAATGAAAGAGAGAGGAGCTGACCTGAGCAAATAATGGTACAAATGAAGTCTTGCTTGGAAGATGGAGAGAGCAGAGGAGGAAGAAGAGAGGGTATTTAAAGAAAGTTTTTTTAATATAAAAGGAAGGTAAGACAGGCTGTGTTCTATTTTTCTCTGTAAAATTGTTGTGCCGTTATCCATAATCTTGTTTTTATTCATGATTTTCATTTAACCCTAAGGCCTAAACACTCATCTCATTTACCTAATTAATTACTGATTAGTGGGTTTCTACTTTTTATGTCTCCCTCAATCATTTATTGTTGCTTTAATTTGATTTTTTTTATAGTATCTTATTATATAAAGCAGGATCCCTCGACGTGAGCGCGACACGTAGGCAAAATTATAACTCACGAGATCGTAACATTTGTCACGGTTGTTAATTTAGATCTTGACATGTGTCAATTTAATTAAAAAGGTAAAAATAAATTAAAATAAATATTAAAAAATGTTAAACTAAAAAAGGCAATCTTAGTAAAAATGAATTAAAGTAAATATTAAAAGGTGTAAAGTAAAAAGGCAATCNTACATAAAGTTTTTTTTTTTTGGGTAAAATTTTATTACATAAAGTTTGACGCAGTTACCTAAAAACATATGTAATTATGATGAACAATTTCACGAATATCAATTCCACGACGCAACTTTATCTGAATATATGGATCCACCAACCACATCCACGACAGTCGATTCTATATGCATTACATCCGCGATTGAGAGACGGTTCCCACAACTTATATAGTCGATCAGTAGATTTCGTCTCTGGCCGCGTATAAGGTCGTGATGTTCGTGTTGGTTCTTCTTAGTTCACGGCACTCCGTAAATATATTTTCGTATCTTACGACGCGACACGCTTTTATAGATGAACGATTCAACACTTTGGTGGTTCTTTAACACCTAGGAAACAACCTCTAGTTCATGACGCTATATTCATGCATTAATAACATTCTATAAGAAAGAGCTCTAGAATTTGGCTAGGGTTTTACTTTGTGGAATCCTTATCGAACATAGAATTCCCCTCGATAATCCCTTTAAACCCAACGATTAAACTACTCGCACATATTTGAAATAAAAGACATGATTAAATTAAAAAGCACGATATTGATGAAAGAGGGTTCTCGATAAGAACTAAGTTCGGAGAAAACCTCTTCACAAATCTCAAAGAATATCGAACAAAAATTAAATAGCAAAAAGTAGAACAAAACTAAACTAAAAATGGTGTAAAAGCAAGCACACGGTTTTTGTCTCTTAAAACACATATTTATAGGTTTTGAGCTCTTGTTTTCGTAGGTCTTTAGGGTTTCTCCTTGACGGGATTTGAACGGGCTTGAAAATGGGATTTTGGGACTAAATAGGGGCTGGTCGCGGGTCCATGGAATCTGGCATCGGCGAACCACTCATTGGCCGCGGATGGAAGGCTTATGCCCGCGGTGAACTGCCTCTTGGCCGCAGGTGAAAAACACATGGGAGTGGCCGGATGGGACGTTTTGATCTTGATGTATCTTTTGATTGAACCGTTGGATCGTCCTCAAATCAGTTGGAATGGAAAGGTAGCCGATGCTTCTTGAATATCTCCAAAATTGGACTGGATCAGACGGTGAGAAGAACCTCTTTGGCAGTTGAACTTCTGACGCTTTGACTGTGAGCCGAAAATCTGGTTTTTCTCTAATTTGTAATGCTTTTGCCTAAGTATCCTGAAAAGAGTTTTGAAACTACAAATATGCGTAAATTGCAATAAAAACATATAAAAGCGAATAAAACACTTATTAAATTGTTCTAAAATAGATAGTAAAATGGATAAAAATACGGTATTATCATAGAGCATCAAGATGCCTCCATCACAAGCTATCGGCCCGAGAAGGAGCAAAAGAGCCAAGATCAAGACCAAGAGAGCACAGACGAGGAAGAGTTTCAAGAGAGTGATCAAGCTGATTCAGAGGAACTCCAAGAAGACTTCTACAACACATGACCAGCCAAGAACGCATCAGAACCAGAGATGACCCTACAAGCTCCATTCCAACCATTTGCGAGTCAAGGTAAGTTATATTCAATATTTATGATCTCTGCAGATGAAATAAGCTTCGAAAACGTCTAAGGAACAACTACAAACGACAACAGATCAAAGAGCTTTGCTGGAAGAGAGTCTTATTACACGCAGCCATATATAGTTTCCTTTTATAGATTAAGTATTTTTATTTTTCTATTTTCTCAAAACGATGAGACTTGTTGTATTTTGCTTTTGTTTGCGTTTTGTTTCTTTGTGTTTTGCATTTTTATCTTCTGTCCTAATGAAAATTAGATCGATATGTGATATATATACAGGGCTGACTCATAGAAAATCAGGGCCCTGTGCTAGCCCATTTTTTTTTTTTATAAATTTAAAAATTACAATAGTTAGACCATGTTTTGATTTTTTTAAAAAAAAATAAGGGCTATAAAATCTAATTTTTTAAAAAAATAAGGGTCCTAAAATCTAAAAGAAATTGTTGAAAATTGGGTGGAGCTTTGTGCATTTGCACTACCAGCACACACCAAAAACCGAGCATATATATATACAAGGACCAGGAAGAAGTTTTATCTTTGATCTGTAAGTCAATGTTCAAATTCGGATAGATGTTTAGTTTTTGAACGCAGCTCCAACATATATTCACAACTAATTTTTTTTTTTCACAACTCATATTTCCACTAAAAATTATAAATATCAGTCTGAAAACCACTAAATATTTGAGATCTCTTAACTTCTTTGTACATAGTCATGAGTGTTAATACTTTCTTCGTTTCACAATAAGTGATATTTTTATATATAAAAAATATTTTTAAAATTATATAATGTTTTCAATTTTCAATGTAAAATTAAATAGTTTAAATATTGTTTTTGAGTATATTTATATTCTACAAATAGTTTTATCATTATCGTTGTAGATAGATAATAAATGATGTTTTTAGTTAAAAAGAAAACAAAAATAAAATGATATTCACAAGGGGTAAACATAACACGAAAATATGTACGTGTTACTTTAAACTGGATTTTTGAAAAATGTCTTAAAAACACCATGTATAGATAGATGGAAGCGGATTTGCAAAGTTATTTCATTGGTGAATATAGAATGTTCTACAATTGTTTCTTAATTTTACTTTATTTGGGAAATTCTTAAAAGTTATAGGAAAGAGAACCTTAAGTTTTATTTTTCATTATTCATTGAGTAGGAGGAGCACAAATCGAATTTAATACGCATGTAAACAATTATGAACATCACGCATGACAAAAACAAAATACTTTTAGCAAATAATATTTCCTAATTCGTGAATTGTAAGTAAAACTAAAATAGATGTGGAGGAAACTTATAAACCAAATCGGAGTATGGTGAGATTTCCTAATCACCTTTCCACATATTTGTCTTCTCCTCTAATTTTGACTCATCACCAACCTTATGCTACTGGCTTTATTTTATTTTGTTTTTGACACAATTTATTTATTTCACACAAATCATATCGTTTGATCATTTTTGTGGTCAAATTATTTTGTGCTTCTCTATTGTTTGTGTGTTTGCATAAATTATACTTTTATACATACTTAAGTTTTATTTGATACACAAACACAAATTTCCTCAGCGGTGGCTTTGAATCTTTTTTATATATAAAGTTATCTTTCCTCACTTCTCATTCCGCCAGCTCAGCGTCCACCTAAATAATAATATATTAAAATTTTTTTGGAGAATTATCTTCAAATTCAATTACAATTAAAAAAATTAAAGTAACCACTATTCCTAAATTCGTTAATATAATAATGTGTGTTTCAAAGAAAAAAAAACCAATTTGAACTATGAAAAAATTGAAATTAATACATGTTCAAATATCAATCGATAGAAAACACAAAACTAAACTTCAATATTAAACTATAACTAACATGCAACGAAGGTTCTTCATCTAATAAATTACACAAAATATAACCGATATAAAGCCATAAAAAATGGAGACAAGCTTATAGGAGATCTTCAACGTGGTGCAAGTGGAACCATTTGGCGTGGATGTTCATAAGGCGGTAAAATTGTCCGTTGTAAAATCGTCGATGTAGGAGTTCTCGTAATTTGTAATTGAATAATAAATCAGTGTTAAAAAAAAATTACACAAAATATAACCGATATAGAGCCAGAAAATAAATGGACATAAAAACATATTAGAAAATTGTTTACCACTAGTCCCAATATAAAGTATATGAGTTAATTTACTCATGATCGATTGATTTTGAATTAGAAAATTTAAAAACTTAACATAGTATCATAACATGAATAAACATTGGCATAATCTAAACCGAAATCAATTTCGTCCGAAAATGGTTTGGCTAATGAGATATGAAATCTATCATGTAAAATCTAAGGAGAATTATAAATTTAGAGCAAAAATGGGAATTATTGTCCCCTTAGCACTTAATTACAGAGTATTTTTGAATATGATTTCTTATAAGTATTTTTTTATAAATTTAGAGCAACTGGATTAAAACTGGATGAGCATTGTTGGATTTAGCTATCCTCTATTGTTTCTAACTGAGCATTTTTGGTTCTTTGTCTCTTTGAATATGATTTCTTATAAGTTTTTGTGAATTTAATTATGTTCATGATGCTTTGGAAGTTTCCAGTCACATGCATTAGTTAAGTACATACCAAAGATTCAGGGTTAAGAATTGACTTAAGCATGGCTCCTTGAAATTAATATTGAGCCTTAAAGAGCATGAATATTAATTTCAAAGAGCCATTTTACTCCATTTTGGTTCAAGTCTTGTCCTAGTAGATTCCTTTTAGAATCATGTGCTTCAACTGGAAAATAACATGGTTTGAATGATTGGATGATTGTAGATTATTGACATATACATAAATGTGATCTAATTTTTGTTTTTTCGTTTAATATGTTCAGATACAACAACTTTTTGTTGCTATACTCTACTGCTATATATCACCAGTGAAGTAGGTCTTATCTACCTTGCTTTACCACATATCACGGTAACACAACACACTCAACCTTTTCTTTGAACCATGAAGCCTTATTATATGTTTCCTTTGTGTATGGTTTGCCTTCCATTGATCGACTGAACCTTGATGCTTTGGGTAATAGTTTTAATCGAATTTTCAAAATTATGGTTTGTGGAATATGCTGGAGAAATTAGCATGGTCCTTTATTTAATACTTTGCATCTTATATGGATTCTTGATATAATTTAGTACCCACAAATTTTAAGATTCAATTCTTTGAATTTTTTTTGCGTTATACATTGCCCATATCTATGCATCTCTCGACTTCATAATTTATCATGGATTAATTTTCTAGAGAGATTCAGCCTCAAATAATAATATCAACAGATCACTCTCGACTTCATAATTTATCAAGTGATTGATTATTGTATTAGTTCTTATTGGTGTCTTTTACACATCTTGTGTAAACTCATATCAATTGTCTACAAATTTAACAGTTGTTGTTGTTGTTTTTTCCTTCTTTGTAGGTATGGATTTGGAGTTGCCAAAACTGTTCTTTAGGCCAGGAAGTGAGCCGCAAGTAGAAAAGATAAGCAACCGATGCATGATATCGATTCTAACCACACTGAATGCAGCGCTGCCAAATGAGTACAAGAAAGTTTTGAACGATCCAAGCTTTGGTCTGATTATGTCAATTCATGAAAATGGTCTCGGGTATTCAGCGAAATTGATCCACAGCCTCATGTGTAAGCAACTCATTACTGACAAGAAACATGAGATATGGTCCGTGTTTGCAAGGAGGCCTCTACGTTTTTCTCTGCAAGAATTCCACGCATTTACTGGTCTCAACTACAAAGACGTTGAGAACTGCAATGTTGATATATGGAAAGATGATGGCGGTTTATGGAGTAATTTGCTAATTAGTAACAAATTAATTAGCATAAAGAAGTTACTAGATGAACACCTAGAAGGTGTTAACAACTGGAAGCGTGTGGACAGATTGAGGCTGGTGTATCTGTGTGTAATTGCGGGATTTGTAATGGCGCAAGATGCGAAGGTGAATATCCCACACACATATATCATATTGGTGATGGATATTGGTAAGCTTCGGAAGTACCCATGCGGTCGTCACGCATTTGCCCATCTAGTCGAGAACATCATCAAAACTCGGGTGAGGCTGATGCAGACTAAAGGCTACACTTTGGAAGGTTTCTCATTGGCATTTCAAATCTGGATTATGGAGGCGATTCCCGATTTTGGTACATTGTTGGGCCAAAACAATGATATCACAGAAGTTCCTAGATGCTCTAAGTGGAGAGGAGCAACGATAGTATCGTACGAAAATATTATGCAACTAGAGAGCACTTTAAGAAAGGAGGTGAGTAGTGTTTTTTAAAAAGAACATTTCATTTGGTATAACTTTTTATTTCTCTCCATACGATTCTAACTATTTTTTGTTTTTGTTTTTTTCTTGTAGGATGTTCTCTATCCATACATATCTTATACATGGAATTTCGATTTATTTGATTCCGCTGAATTTTTAAGGTCCGATGAAATGACGGATGACAGAGTTGATCGTATCAAAACGATGATCGTGGAGGGAAACAACTAGAGTCAGCAAATTTGGGAAATTGAAGAGGGAAGTTACACATCTTCGTTGGTTAATGTCCAATCTAGAGAGGCTGATGCAGAGAATGAGTTTGTCGATGATGAAAGTGAAGTTGGAACTCCAACTACTGTAGAAAGCTCAGTAGCTGGTTCAAGCTGTAAAAAGAAAAGGCTAGTTGATCGTGGTGCACAGACACGGAAGTACAAATTGTTGTATCAACGATCAGCGGAAAAACAGAAAACTCTAGATGAAGACATGAAGTCTTTCATTCAAGGTATGTTTCAGGCTTCATTCACCACTTTGGAAGAGAAACTTGAGAAGAAAATTGATGAAAGATTGGAAAAATTAGAGAATCACTTCACACAGTTTATAGACTCCATCACTGTAGCAGGATTTCCAAGAAACAACGGAGAGCCATCTACCTCGTCGATTCCTTCCACTATCGACACTTCTCAACCTAAAAAAACGGTAAGAAAGACAAGAAATAACAGAGATCCATCTACCACTATCCAGACTTCTCAGCCAAATAAAATGGTAAGAAAAACAAAAAACTCTAAGTCATGATTAATTTATGGTTTATCAAAATTGAATATCAGAAGTTGTTGGTTTATCAAAATAGAATGTTTAATTGTAACATGAGTTTGTACAGTATTTTGAGTACGTCTTTGTAATGATCAACTTAACAATGTAATATGTTAAACTGTTTGGAACATACAATGTAATGTGAACAATTTGTTTTCTACGTTTTTTGTTTATGTCTTTCATGTTTTATCGTTAATGTTTTAAATACTGATCTTTTATGTATTAACAGGTCGATAATCTACATGAAGTACTTTTGAGTCAGGTTTCAGATATCGATCGATCTGGGAATGGGTACACAAGATTACCTCCAAAATCCATGTGCCATCTCTCTCAATATTCATTTGTAACCTGTTTTGATCTAACGCAGCCTTCAAATGAACTGTCAGATCATAGAACCAAATCAGACCCTAAACAAAATGTTGATTACCCATTGGTTTACTTGTCAAACGAATAATGGAAAAAACTGCATGATTGGTCTTTGTCGCCCAAGTAAGTCCTCCTAAAACTTTATTTTTGGAAATTTTATACATTCCATGTTTGAGTAATTAATAATTTTTTAGAAATTATTTTACTATTTCAGGAAATTACATATTGGTCCAAGTGTTTTTTCCTATGAATTAGCTAGAATGGTTTCACTCCGCGGTAAGTATTAATCTAAAAATTATCTTACAAATTTTACATAAAACCCAGCATATTTATAGGTTATACATTTTTCAGTATATGAACGCAGTAATTTACTTGTTCCGGGAGAACACATCTTTGCGCTGATGGAAACCGGATTTTGTTGCCTTCATGAACTGTTTATTCGGCGTCCAAATCAATAGTGCATACCAAAAATTTGTGGGGAATAAAAAGGGATACAAATTGGATCATGGGCTCTTACATTACAGAACATGTGAGTTTCCATCTCATGGAAGAACAAGAAAAGTTTGAGATGTCGACGTTCATCGTGTCTACGCTCCGGTTCATGTCAACGGTAATCACTAAATTTCTTTGTGCATCAATTTCGTGCAGAGAACAATTGAAGTCTTCGATTGTTCTGGCAAAAAAAACAACATGCACGTGCAAGCATTCACAGTCATCATCCCTCGGATCGTGAAGGAAGTTCAGTCACCAAAAAACAGAAAACATCTGAATATTACACCATATTCAGTCATCTATGTGCCGATTCACCCTCACCTTAATAAGAGTAAGTGTGCTTGTAGAGTCTATGCGTTGAAATTCATTGAGTATCACATGCTTGGACTAAACATTTCTTTGTTAGACGATGACAACATTAGAGAGGCTCGGCATAAGATTGCATTTGATATTTTGCAAGCGGCAAATGATCCCGTGTTGATTGACCGAATGTTGATGTATGAACCTACACCGAGTGCTGAGTCCGAGGTTATAGAATTAGATTGAGATCGACTTTTAGATTTTTATGTAGACTGATTTCTTTCTTTGTAATGATACCCATTTTAGGTAATTATTTAGACTTATTTTCTTATATAGTCTTCTTAGAATTTTTTTACTTTGTAATGATACACATTTAAGCTAATTATTTAGACTTATTTTGTTATGTCGTGTTCTTGCTTTGGGTAGTCTTTTTTTCTTTTTCAAAAGCTGAAGAATATGAAACAGAATCAAAATAGAATTTTGTATCAAAGAAGAAAACAACATGATCAAAGAAACCCCAACAATTGCAACAAAAAAAAATCCAATTTTCTTTATTGTTTCCTTCAGACCTCTTAGACTATGTACAATGGAAAAAAAATTCAACACCCTATTTTCAGTTTTTAACACTCCATATCATTTTCTCTCACTTCCATCTAATCATTCAACACTCATTCAATTTTCACACTCTACAATAGTTTTGTTTAATAAAATTCAACACACTATCCCACTATTTTTATTTCACATATTTGTTTTCTTTTATGTTTTTGTTTTTGTGATTACATATTAATAATAATTATCGATTAAAATTAAATTAAAATAATTAAGAATTAAATAATTTTTAAAATAAATTTTGGGTGTTAGAATGATTATTGTTGAGATCCATTTCACAACACAGAGAGGAAGAGATAAAAACAAGAGTTTATGGGAGGCTAAATAGAAAATTATAAAAATATGGTTTTTTTCATGTGTCCAGATCTAATGAAATAAATCTTTATTTATAGAGTATGAAAAATGATGAATTTTGGTATCTTTGTTTTTTAAAAATATATAATTTAATATACAATAATTGAACTCAAATAATGTAGATGGAAAAAAAAAATCTCAAATTATGTGGTTGCGCCACGTAGTCATTGTGGTCCCTTTTTTTGTTTTCAACTTGTTGAATTGTTTCAGCACAAATGAATCCACGTGTGCGTTCACTTTTTTTCAGCAACTTCATTGCATTCATTCAGTAGTTGAACAAAATTGAATTTTTTTTTCAACTACTCCATTGTAAATGGTCTTAGCTCATGGTCGATCCTTTTATTCTTCTCCACAAGGTTGTCAAATATCTCCATCATAATCTTCTCCAATTTTAGGATTTTAAATGTCTTCAACAAACATCTTTTGATTCTCCGCAAGGACATCAAACTCTTCCATCTTAGCTTCTTTGGCCCATTTGAAAACGTGACCATAGTCACCCTTTAACCAAGACTTATAAAATCTTAGACCAAAACACATGACAACAGAAAGCATAGTCATAAGGAAATTTTGTACATTTTTTGCAACAACACATTTATAGAACTTCCGATTAGGATTCTTCGCCGTCGTTGATACACATAATACGGTTTTCTCTCCACACCCACATTTTCTAGGAATCCCTCTAAGTGAATTGGATGTAGAACATGATGATGTATATCTCATTTTCCTATATTAAACGAACATATAACTCCAATCAAAATTCAAACCCAGAAATGGAATCCCAGAAATCTCATAAACTTACAAACTCCAATCAAAATTCAAACCCATAAATCGATTAAATAAAAACAGGAAAGGTTCGATATTTTAGGGTTTTTAAATCTCAGTAATCGCATGAACTTACCTCTGGCCTTGAGAAAAATTAGATGAAGAGAGGTTTAGGATTCAATTTTTTTGTTTTAAAAGGAAATAATCGTGAGACTAGTATAAAAAACCATAAATCTATTTTCCCAAAAAAAAGGTGGTATTCAAGTCCCGTATACGAGTCGAACACGGGACATGTAGGTTAAGAGATAGAGCACGTAACCAGCGGTGATAAGCACCTCAATCAATATTTGATACACATTTAATTTATATGACCCCGACGTTTTTGAAAAAATCACTTGGATCTATCGATCAACATTGGGATCGATCGATCTAAGATAACATGTTCCTTTGCACATCAATGATCGATCAATATGTCGATAAAACAGACTTTTCTAAGGTTTCCAAAGAGATACTTGCAACATAGAAAATAAAATTCTTTCAAACAAAATTCTAACGAGCCAAAAAAGCTTAAAAAACAAATTAAACCAGAGATAACCGTCTATATTGCTCTTTCACATGTCCCTCTCTTGTGATCTTCAATATCACACCGACTGCACTTGTGTTTCTTAGACCCTTGTGATCCTTGTGAGGAATGTATCTTGTCTTCCACTGTCTTGTGTCTTCATTTTCTTCATCTACCGGCTGCTCTTCATGTTTTTGGTGGTAAAACTAACGCATGTTCAACATCCACTTGGACACACCATGCATCCTCAGGAACACCTATTGGATTAATGCATTCCTCATAAGCCGTTCTCCATGCATCAATACTATAACTTTCATCGGTTAGTGGGTGTGACTCCTTGCCCATTGAAAAAGTTGCTTTAACGGCGTGTCTGCAAGGAATTTTTACTAAGTCGTACTTTCGACATGAACACGTTCTTCTGTCCAAATCAACAAAACAGTCGATTATGTCGTCTTTAACTAGAAATCGATCATGGTTAACCGGATAAACAGTAAATGTTTTACCCTTCTCAATCCTCCTATCAATCATTTTCTCCACCTCAATGGTTAAAGGGTTCTTTTACTTTGAGCTTAAAAATTTACGCTCATAAAACCACCGGGTTAACATTTCTCTTATGTTGTCCAACAAAAGAATTACTGGATACTCTCTAGGTGATCGCAATGCAGAATTTATCGATTCAGCTGGGTTAGTGGTTCTAACGTCATACATGAAGCCAAAAAAATTTGCAACGTGCCCATTTTGCGACATCAGCCTCCTCTAGATATTTTCCAACAAGCGGAATAATACCATAAGCGACCTTGAATATCCTCTCAAATTCAGCAACCCTGTATTCTTTTGAAGCCTTTGAAATCAAGCCTGTCAAACCCCTTGTCTTGAAATATGTTACCACATTATTCAATAAATGGTGGATGTTGATTCCATGTCTAGATTGCGGGTACAATTTATCAAGTGATTTAATAACGGAAGAATTTCTATCTGACACAAAAGCCAAACATTGCTCATCTGCAATAACAACCTTTAGTTGCATTAAAAACCACCCCATGACAAATCATTCTCTGAATCGACAACCCCGAATGCAATTGGATAAAAATTGGAGTTACCATCTAACGTTGTAGCAACAAGCATAATTCCTTTGTATCTACTCTTCAAAAACGTACCATCGACAACAATGACCTTACGCATGGCTTTGTAGGATTCTCTTACCGATTGACCAAAAGAAATAAATAGATATTTAAATTTACCATCGCAATTCATTACGTAATGACTATGCGTACCCGAATTAACTTCTTTCAACATGTGCAAGTATTTTGGAATTTTCGCAAAACTTTTCTCCGGAATACCTCTAACAGCGTTAACTGCATACTCACGGGACTCCCATGCTTGTGTGTAAGAGATCTCACATCCATGCTCCGTACGCATAATATGTATGATTTCTCTCGGTTTAGGCTCTTCCTTAACACCCTCATACTTATGCATAATCAGACTGCCGATTTTTTTTGCTGAAACTGTCCTAGAGCATTTGTTTTGTTCTAGAAGGAGCACATGTTTGTTCAGCCACATACTTGTTAATTTTGAAATACGTTGACCCATGTAGACCATATGCACGAACACCCCAATTGCTGACGGGATCTTTACAACGTATGTACCACCATTTTTTTTATTATTGTACAACACTGTAGTCAAATTTATGCTTCATTGCTGCAATTTCCAGAGTTGCCATCAAAGCGTTTTTGCTTCTAAAATTTTGGTCCTTCTTTACATCATCAATCAATTAAAACCGAGTTTTGTTATCACTGTCTTCTTTGTTTCCAGAAAGCACGCCATCATCACCATCATCGCCAACATCCAAAACGTTAAAAACATTCGTTTTGAAGTCATCATTGCAATGATCTTTCACAAATTCTTCTAACTTTTGAGGCAACTTAGCATCATCTTCTCTACTACTTGAATCAGATGGTTCCTTATTCAAATAAATTGTAGCTGTAAACGTCACACACAAACGTATCGAGACATTCTTCTTTGCATACCCAACAAAAAGTGGCAAAGTCAATTAAGTACTAAGGGGAAAATAATTCCCATCTTTTGCTCTAAATTTACATTTTTTCCTAAAATCTATCTTGTAATCACTACAAGAAAACAGCGTTTTTACGACTACAACTAGCGACTAAACGATTAGTCGCTAAATGGTGCGACTAAGTAGCCACTATTGCCCGACAATTTAGCGACTAATACGATTTGGTCGTAATTGAGTCGTTATTGTACGACCAAACCATATTGTCGCTGTATTAGTCGCTAAATGACGACNTTCATATCATCGGAAGTAATACAAAATTTAAAATAATATATAAGTGATATTAGTCAATCTACTAATTGTTAATTATTTTTAAGTTGGAACCCATATAACTTAATATATTTATTGTTAGAAATTAATCGAAATCTCAAGTTTGAAATAACATACAACTTTAAATAACATGTAAATAGTGTGAACTAATCTATTTGCTGTCAATTAACTTTAAGCTAGCTAGAATCTTATATATCAGATTATGAACAAAAATTATAGTGATCTGAAATTAATCCGACCTAAACCCAAACCGATTTAACCCAAAAATATGGATTTTTTTTTGGATGTAAACTCATCAACTTTTACATATCAATAAAAGAACCAAAACATAGATTTTTATGATCCAAAATCGAGTTGATCCTTTGCTGAACCGATCCAATCCAAAAAGACTTGACGAATCCATTCACAACCAATTAATTTGTTTGACAATCCATAATTCAGTAATACTTAATTACGAGGACGTTGTAACCAAACTTTTATAAATAATGAACTTACCAAATTTTCGTCATTAAATTGAACAACAACCATATCCAAATATGTAATCATTAATTTGACAATATAACAAACGATTTAATTATGGAAGAATTATAACTCGCATGGGCCAACTATTTTGTCATTATTTATAGATTCTTGGTGACACTTCTAAATCCATGCAAATACCTCAATATATATATATGCTTATATATCGATTTAACATTTTTTTATGTCTTAGGGGTCTGAACGATAAACATTTTAACTAATAAAATAGAGCAAAAAAGTTATATGGACCCATCATAGTAGAGTAAACTTTTTTACCATTTTTAGATAGTGGAAATTTTAACACTAGAAGAAAAATAAAACATGTGATAAGATATTTAATCTCTGGTTCTCACCGACAACAGTGACAAGCAATTTTCTCATATAATATAATAGATCTGATATAATATTATAATATAATTGACCTATCCTGAAGTTGTATTCAGTTAACATAAATTCATAATTGGAAACTGATTACTTCTGAGAGATATTTTTCGGCTATGATTGGTGAAACATATTGTGAAAATGAGAAGGAAAAACTGTTTGCATTTCGATTTAATTCTTACCAACGAAGAGGAACAAATGGGAAACTATTTTCTATTTATTTTATAAAGAAAATAAGCATAGGAACAAACCAAAGGGAAGAGTTTTCATTAATGATTAACTCATGGATGTGGGTGGAACTGAAAGGAATAAAAGTACCAGAATATTATAATGAGTTATTTTGGTTATAAATAAAATTCTATTTAAAAAATGATTTAATTTTTTTTATAATGATATATATTTAGAATTTGAATATTTTACTAGCAACAATGTATTTCNGGTTATAAATAAAATTCTATTTAAGAACAAATGTTTTTTAATTAATTTTATTATAATGATATAAATTTAGAATTTGAATATTTTACTAGCTACAATGTATTTCGTATTTATATATTTAAAGTCTCTAAAATTTTATAAATTTTCATTTTAGTCCTCTTACTTCCACTAAATAATTACTATTCACTCTTTTTCCATTTAATTTTCTAATTATCGTTTTCCTTTCACTATGCAATTTCACTTTATTTTTCTTAATACTATAAAGAGAAATAAGAAATTTTCAAAATCACTACATAGTAACTCGTAATCCTTTTGTTTTATTATTACACAAAATTCTGTGTTTATAATATGTGTATATTGGGTGAATATATACAAAATTTAAAAGATAAATAGATTATCGATTCATGTCGAATTCAGATTGTATGCTTAAAAAGGTGTGACATATCTCCAACATATAATTGTCATGACAATGCTAATATTAAAAATACAGAAAAAAATTTCTAAAATCGCAACAAGTGTTTTCAACAATTACAACTTTNAGTTTTGTAAGCTTTTGTTTTCATATTTTAACCAAAAAAAAGAGGGCAATGAAAATTCTTTCATGTCAGGATTTAGATAATGCCAATATAGACCAGGTATAAGATTCATGCATTGCCATGAAGACATCAATATTACCATCTCACCGTCCAAGGATTATATGAACAACTTGAGCATGTTGTTACAGATAATGTTATTTTTGGCCGGACAAGCTTAAGATTATTTTTCAATGGACGTTGTTGAAGGTGAGTGACCAGTACGTAGGAATCTAGAATCATGAATCATCCTACGTAAAAACTTTTAATCATTAGCTCATACTCCAGTACTCCGGAGACAAGACAGCTAATCATGCCTAATTATAAACGGCATCGTATCTTTTTACAGCCGTCCGTAATCCCCCACACCAAGTAGGCCAGTCATTAGGTGGAAGCAAAACATTGTTGTTGTTACCTTTTATTCATCACCGGTTTTGATCGCTCTTAAAATTTACAAATTAAAACAACTCTTAAAATGGAAACCCAAGTGTGATGCAACTAAGTTATTTTGCTTGGACCACTTGGACTCTTAGGCGTAATTGGTTCAAATAAATAACTTGTGGTGGGTTTGCGGGAAACTCATGCCAAGGGGTCTTTTCAACCCTAGGAGTAGCCAGCGTTGATCCCTAGCTTCGACTTAAAGAAATCAGCGACCGGATACCCAATATAGTAGACTTAAAAAACGTCTTAAAATGGAAAATAAATATATTAGCAATGGCCTATCTTCGTCGGTTTTCAATAAACAAAATAGGTTCCAACTTAGTTTCTCTTAAGGCCTGGGCAAAAAATCCGGATCCGAAAATCCAAACCGGTACCGAACCAAAAATACCTGAACCGAAAGGGTTTCAAATCCATCCAAATACCGAACGGATCCTAAATTCCTATACCGGAAGAACCGAACCCGAACCGGTACCGAACCGAGAACCGAATGGGTATCCGAAATACCCAAATTTAATTATATACCCATATATATTAATTATATTTAGACTTGATATAACCCTAATACCCAAAATTACTACTATAAACCCGAATATATTAATTATCATCTCACCGTCCAATGAAGACAAGGTATAAGATTCATTCATTGCCATGAAGACATCAATATTATCATCTCACCGTCCAATGATTATATGAACAGCTTGAGCATGTTGTTACAGATAATGTTATTTTTGGCCGGACAAGCTTAAGATTAATTTTCAATAAACAAAATACGTCCCAACTTAGTTTCTCTTATTTAGTGTAAGCAAAAATTATATAAAATAGCCACAAATTTGTTACGGATTTTTGTATATTTTGGCCCAATATCTTTCCCACCTTTTTTTTTGCCGACATCTTCATACACCATAGTTGATTGGTAGTACAAGGCTACAAGCTCTTTAGTGTTGCTGTAAAGTGTATATCAATCAAACCCAACGTGGTAATGTGGTATATGTATTACAACAATTAATACACATGATGCAAAAGCACATTACAAATAAATTATTAATGTTTTTTTACTAGTGGAGTTTGGTTTTGCATCTCCCAAGCTTGGAACCGCACATTTTAAATCTATGGATTTTAAATTCCTTAAGGTCTATTTGATTATCAGCGTCATCTACCTATTTAAATCAATAACTTAATTTATAATATAAACGGGAATCATGTTAGGATTGTAGTTAATATATACATTACATAAATTTCATCTCGTTGTAGATTTCGATCGAGTAACAAACGTGTACATAACCTGATTAAACATAATCTATAAAGCCTAAAATCAGCCCAGCACAATTTTGTATTTTGACTAATTAACACACATTTACACTATGGTTAACCCAGTCAAGTTCCAAAAATACTATTTGGCAGTTTTTAACACAGTCTCCTTAATTAACATTTGATGCAGCTCAGCCCAAAAAGGTAGGATAGAGGTGCAACTGACTAAGGGGCCATGAATATTTAGAAAAAAAATTACACATAAAAAGGGTCCAAAAATCCAGATTTTTAAAAATCTTTTGTTATTAAAAGACTCAAAATTCTTTAGCTAAAAATGACACAAAAATCTAGTTGTTTTATACCTTTAGTTATGAAAGAGTCCAATTTCAAACATTTCCTCCAAGATACATCGACCTCGAATTTCATCCCTACAAATTTCTCAGAGCTGATCTCATATCGTTGCTCTAACAGTATGGCCGAGATTCTGACTCAGCAGGTTACACATGAAGAGATCAAGGCGGTTCTTCATTCTATGCCATCTAACAAGGCGTCGAGTTCTAATGGGTACACCAAATAATTATTTGTTGCTGCTTGGCCAATCGTTGGAGAAAACTTTGTCGTGGCTGTGCAATCCTTATTCTCTAATGCTATAATGCCTAATGGAGTCAATACTACTATCCTCGCTCTAATTCCGAAGAGAACGGATGCTGACAAGATGAGAGATTTCCGTCCTATATATAGCTTTGTTGCAACATGATGTACAAGATAATATCTAAAATTCTAGCCAATAGACTCAAAACGATGCTGCCTGAAGCGATGTTTTCCAACCCAAATATGTTTATAAAGGGTCGTCTTCTACTTAAAAATGTCTTATTGGCTACCAAACTTGTAAAATATTATCACAACGACTCTGATATAGGCACATAATCCACCAATTCTTCGATCACAAGGCTGGCGAGAGTTGACAAACTTGATGGGATAAAGATCACCACTCAAAGGTCTGGAAAGCTTTTGAGATAAGACAAGAACCTAAGCCTTAGTGAATCCACACAAGAGACAGAGATTCAGCTTGCTTTCTAGCCTAGGAATCCACCTAAGTAGAGAAAACAAAAGAAATGAAGCAAAGAACTTCAAGAGAGAGAAAACTAAATAGTTATGTTGAGATTTGATCCTCTCTTGATAATCACAGAATTGAGCAATAAGTAAAAGACACAGACAATTAACGAGTTCAGATCACGGTGTGTGATCCTACGTCTCGGCCTGGAGCTTTCTAGTAATCCACTATCACCAAGGATTACAAAGAATTAGGGTTCCTCACAATCTCTCTAAGAACAAGAAAGATCTCTCTAGTTTCTCTCTAGAATTTCCAGGATACAAGAAACCCTCACACATGCCTGTCTTTATATAGACTAGGACAATTACAAAGTTAAGACGGTCTAAACCTAAACCAAAGCCCAATAGGAAAAACACATTCCTAATTGACTAACCCAAGTCGCGAGCCTAGTTAATACTCATGATTTTCATCACCAAAGCCCAACAAACTTTACCTTGATGACAATCATTTCCGAGTATAACTTCTTCATCTTTGCATTCATGTGCCGCTCCAGACAGTCCAGCACCTTAGTGCTCTTCTAAGTTGAGAAAACTCAAAGCCTTCTCAAACTTATCCACATGAAGCACATTTGTCAACATATCAGCTGGATTCCTCTTAGTAGGGATCTTCGACAGCTTCACTTCACCGGAAGCAACAATATCTCTGATTAAATGCATCCTCCTGTTGATATGCTTCGTCCTCTCATGATGAACGTTGTTCTTGGCTAAACTCAAGGCACTCTGAGAATCACACCAGATCTCTACCGTGTCTTGTTTGAATCCGAACTCCTCAGTCAAACCCCTTAACCAAATAGCTTATTTCACAGCTTCCACCAACGCCATATACTCTGCCTCAGTTGTAGACAGCGCGACGACATGTTGAAGACTCGATTTCCAGCTTATAGCCGTCCCACCAGCATTGAAGACATAACTTGAAATCGATATACTTCTGCCCAGATCCGATGCAAAGTCAGAATCACAGAAACCTTCAACCTTAAAATCTTTTGTCTTCCTGAACACAATCTTTCGATCCTGGGCACCTTTCAAATACCTTAGCACCCATTTTACAGCAGTCTAATGTATCATGTTTGGCTTACTTATGAACCTACTAACCAAGCCAACCGCATACTCGAGATCACACCTAGTTCCTAACATCGCATACATGATACTCCCAATAGCATTTGAGTATGGAATATCATCCAAGATTGTCTCTGCTTCATCATCTTTCACAGCAGACAACTTAAAGTGCGAATCGATAGGTGTAGAAACTGATCTAGCTTCATCCATATTGAATATCTGCAGAATCTTCTTGATGTAACCAGATTGGGACAAGGTGAGAACTCCACCTTCACGTTCTCTCTCAATATCCATCCCAAGAATCCTTCTTGCAGCTCCTAGATCTTTTATCTCAAATCTACTGCTCAACAAATCTTTCACAATCTGTATCTCCTTCATATCCTTTGAAGCAATTAGCATGTCATCAACATATTGGAGTAGGTAGATGAAACAATTACCTTTGCTCTCCTTTATGTAAACACAGTGATCGAACTCACTCCTTTTGAATCCATGACTTACCACAAATTGATCAAAGCACTTGTTCTTGCTTAAGTCCATACAACGCCTTTTCCAACAAGCAAACGTGGTCCTCTTTTCCTTTAACCACAAAACCTCCAGGCTGCTCCATATAGATCTCCTCTTCAAGTAAACCATAAAGAAACGCAGTCTTGATATCAAGCTGTTCTAATTCCAGATCCATATTTACTGTAACCGATAAAAGAAACCTGATAGAAACATGCTTCACAACCGGAGCAAACACTTCTTGATAGTCAATACCTTCTTTCTGAGAATAACCCTTGGCTACCAATCTAGCTTTATATCTCGATTCTTCTACCCCTGGGACACCCGGCTTCAACCTGTAAACCCATTTGCAACCAATCACTTTTCTACCTTTTGGTCTTTTAACCAACCTCCAAGTCTTATTCTTATCTAGTGAACTCTTCTCTTCAACCATACCTCCATTCCAGAAAACTTAATCCTTGCTTTCAACAACTTCCTGATAGTTCCTAGGTTCTTCATAACTCATCTCGACAGCAGCGATTAAGGCGAAACTCGCTAAATCATAATCACCAAGATGTTCAGGTCGCCTTGTTGCTCGTTTAGACCTGTTTCGAGCTAACTTCCAATCTTCTAGAGGTACATCATCAGTTTCCTGATCTCCAACAGCTCCACCTGAGATCCAACTTGCCCATTGGCTTCAGTAACAGAAGTTGTCGCATCTGCTCCTCCTCGGTGTCGATCGATACTCGGGATGGCATCGATCGACACCACCTCAGAAGGCTCACGAGACTTTTCTTTTTCGTGTCCGTGTCGATCGATACTCGGGATGGTATCGATCGATACACTCTCA
>PKML01050680.1:956129-978349 GCA_002933935.1 Eutrema yunnanense
ACCTTGATGACAATCATTTCCGAGTATAACTTCTTCATCTTTGCATTCATGTGCCGCTCCAGACAGTCCAGCACCTTAGTGCTCTTCTAAGTTGAGAAAACTCAAAGCCTTCTCAAACTTATCCACAGGAAGTACATTTGTCAACATATCAGCTGGATTCCTCTCAGTAGGGATCTTCGACAACTTCACTTCACCGGAAGCAACAATATCTCTGATTAAATGCATCCTCCTGTTGATATGCTTTGTCCTCTCATGATGAACGTTGTTCTTGGCTAAACTCAAGGCACTCTGAAAATCACACCAGATCTCTACCGTGTCTTGTTTGAATCCGAACTCCTCAGTCAAACCCCTTAACCAAATAGCTTATTTCACAGCTTCCACCAACGCCATATACTCTGCCTCAGTTGTAGACAGCGCGACGACATGTTGAAGACTCGATTTCCAGCTTATAGCCGTCCCACCAGCACTGAAGACATAACCTGAAATCGATATACTTCTGCCCAGATCCGATGCAAAGTCAGAATCACAGAAACCTTCAACCTAAAAATCTTTTGTCTTCCTGAACACAATCTTTCGATCCTGGGCACCTTTCAAATACCTTAGCACCCATTTTACAACAGTCTAATGTATCATGTTTGGCTTACTTATGAACCTACTAACCAAGCCAACCGCATACTCGAGATCACACCTAGTTCCTAACATCGCATACATGATACTCCCAATAGCATTTGAGTATGGAATATCATCCAAGATTGTCTCTGCTTCATCATCTTTCACAGCAGACAACTTAAAGTGCGAACCGATAGGTGTAGAAACTGATCTAGCTTCATCCATATTGAATATCTGCAGAATCTTCTTGATGTAACCAGATTGGGACAAGGTGAGAACTCCACCTTCACGTTCTCTCTCAATATCCATCCCAAGAATCCTTCTTGCAACTCCTAGATCTTTTATCTCAAATCTACTGCTCAACATATCTTTCACAATCTGTATCTCCTTCATATCCTTTGAAGCAATTAGCATGTCATCAACATATAGGAGTAGGTAGATGAAACAATTACCTTTGCTCTCCTTTATGTAAACACAATGATCGAACTCACTCCTTTTGAATCCATGACTTACCACAAATTGATCAAAGCACTTGTTCCATTGCCTTGGAGCTTGCTTAAGTCCATACAACGCCTTTTCCAACAAGCAAACGTGGTCCTCTTTTCCTTTAACCACAAAACCTCCAGGCTGCTCCATATAGATCTCCTCTTCAAGTAAACCATGAAGAAACGCAGTCTTGACATCAAGCTGTTCTAATTCCAGATCCATATTTACTGTAACCGATAGATAAACCTGATAGAAACATGCTTCACAACCGGAGCAAACACTTCTTGATAGTCAATACCTTCTTTCTGAGAATAACCCTTGGCTACCAATCTAGCTTTATATCTCGATTCTTCTACCCCTGGGACACCCGGCTTCAACCTGTAAACCCATTTGCAACCAATCACTTTTCTACCTTTTGGTCTTTTAACCAACCTCCAAGTCTTATTCTTATCTAGAGAACTCTTCTCTTCAACCATACCTCCATTCCAGAAAACTTAATCCTTGCTTTCAACAACTTCCTGATAGTTCCTAGGTTCTTCAGAACTCATCTCGACAGCAGCGATTAAGGCGAAACTCGCTAAATCATAATCACCAAGATGTTCAGGTCGCCTTGTTGCTCGTTTAGACCTGTTTCGAGCTAACTTCCAATCTTCTAGAGGTACATCATCAGTTTCCTGATCTCCAACAGCTCCACCTGAGATCCAACTTGCCCATTGGCTTCAGTAACAGAAGTTGTCGCATCTGCTCCTCCTCGGTGTCGATCGATACTCGGGATGGCATCGATCGACACCACCTCAGAAGGCTCACGAGACTTTTCTTTTTCGTGTCCGTGTCGATCGATACTCGGGATGGTAT
This sequence comes from Eutrema yunnanense, assembly GCA_002933935.1. NCBI lineage: Eukaryota > Viridiplantae > Streptophyta > Magnoliopsida > Brassicales > Brassicaceae > Eutrema > Eutrema yunnanense. The sequence continues at coordinate 958,080 of PKML01050680.1, forward strand.
CGATCGATACACTCTCAGAAGTCGGGCTCCTCTGCGCAGTTTCTTCCACATAAACTTTATTCCTCAAGTTTTTGAATAATGTATCTTCCACAAAGACCACATTCCTGCTAATCCCACATCTTGATTCATCCAGGAGCCATACCTTGTACCCTTTGACTCCCTCCGGATAGCTTATGAAAATTCCCTTCATAGCTCTTGATCTAAACTTCCCTTGATCTACATGAACATAGACCAATGACCCAAATCTTCTCATGTGTCCACAACCCGGCTGTCTTCCCAGCCAAAGTTCCTTAGGAATACTGCCATCTAAGGCCGATGATGGGCTTCTATTAATTTGGTACACAGCTGTGCTAACCGCCTCAGCCCATAATTCTTCACCTAAGCCACTTTCATCCAGTATACAACGCACTTTTCCATTATTGTTCGGTTCATGCGTTCCGCAACTCCATTTTGCTGTGGAGTATATGCACAAGTCATGTGCCTCTCAATCCCATGCTGCTTGCAAAACCCGTCGAAGTCTTTGTCCTCAAACTCCAACCCATTATCTGTTCTCAGATATTTCACTTTCTTGTTTATCTGATTCTCAACCAGTTTCTTCCATTCACAGAACTTTGTGAAAGCTTCACTTTTAACAGACAAGAAGAACACCCACACATTTCTAGTGTAATCATCAATGATAGACAGGAAATACTGCTTATCAGAGATACTTGGAGTGACCGATGGAGATCCCCAAAGATCTGAGTGAACATATTTCAGCGCTTCTCCTGAATTGTGTTTCCCAATATTGAAGCTCAGTCTCTTGGTCTTCCCCATTACACAACTCTCACAGAAATCCATCTCCCCAATCCTTCTCTTGTCAATGATGCCCATTTTTACCAAGATCATCAGATTCTTCATGCTCATGTGTCCCAACCTTCTATGCCATAAAGCCATCTCGTCTTTGGCTGGTTTCCTGGTAACACATATGTTTGACTGTCCTACCACAGTCTCTCCATCAAGCAGATACAAAGAACCACATAGAGTGCCTTGAAGACCCATCTTCCCATTCTTATAGAACCTTGTTTTTCCTTTGCCTCCAGCATGATCAAACCCAAGCTTATCCAATGTACTTGTAGATATTAAATTTCTCTTCAACTTAAGAATATACCTGACATTCGTCAATGTCTTCACCGTGCCACCACATGCTTTTATAATGATGAAACCTATTCCTTTAACCTCCACAGAATAGTCGTCCCCAGTAGCACTTGTCTAGATATGAACAACCCGAATCAATCACCCACCTCTCTAGATGCCAATTTTCCGAGACTGATAACGCATCAACTCCTGTTGATTTTTCGATGACAACCACTGCCGTGGCATCTTCATCATCGCCGCCTTTCCGCTTCTCTCAAGCATAGCAATCAGCCTTCACATGTCCTTCCTTCTTGCAGAACCAGCAGGTGACTTTTGTTCCCGATTTCGACCTGCTTCTGCCTCCATTCCCAGAATTTCGTTAATCCCTATTTTGCTGTCTCCCACGAGCCACATACGCTTCACCTTGTCCGTCGAAGATGGCTATCTTCACCTTCGGCTTCTTTTTTGAAGACATCTCGATCAAACGAACTTCTTAACACGCTTCTGCTACCGTATCGATCGATACAAGATGGAGTGTCGATCGATACCAAACTTTTCTTCGTCTTTCTACGAACACGTAACAGACGTATCGATCGATACCAGGAAGGGGTGTCGGTCGATACCTGAGCGATCTACGTGATCTTCTTCTTCGCGCCGCAGACAGCTTTTTTCTCCCAGGCTGTCAGATTGAAACCCTAAACCGATTGATGCCTTGATTCCAGCTATCAATCCAGATCTAAAACCTAGATCCCTGCATAACTTCTCTGTCCAATTGCTCCCAAACCTAAAACCCTAGGCTCTGATACCACTTTGTTGAGATTTGATCCTCTCTTGATAATCACGGAATCGAGCAATAAGTAAAAGACAGAGAGAATTAACGAGTTCAGATCACGGTGTGTGATCTTACGTCTCGGCCTGGAGCTTTCCAGTAATCCACTATCACCAAGGATTACAAAGAATTAGGGTTCCTCACAATCTCTCTAAGAACAAGAAAGATCTCTCTAGTTTCTCCCTAGAATTTTCAGGATACAGGAAACCCTTACACATGTCTGTCTTTATATAGACCAGGACAATTACAAAGTTAAGACGGTCTAAACCTAAACCAAAACCGAATAGGAAAAACACATTCCTAATTGACTAACCCAAGTCGCGGGCCTAGTTAATACTCATGATTTTCATCACCAAAGCCGAACAAGTTCTGTTTTTGATTGATAAAAATGTGTGTAAAAAATGGTACAAAGGACTTGAGCTTTATAGGCTTGACCTCTAGAACACTCTAACGGAGTAAAACATCAAAATAAGAAAGAAAATGTTCAAATTAAAAGAGAAGGCTTCTTGGATGGAATATGGCCGTTGGGAGTAATTGTCTTGGCCAAATAAGGGAACTTTAAGAACGCCTTGTATCTTGATAATCTCTTGATATAACTGTGGCGGCTTGGTCTTCTAGAAGCCTCTTGGAGTGGGTTGATTCTGGTAAACTAGCTCTAGTATACAGCTTTTTCGATATACATCCTAGACTTTTCACCTTTTTCTACACATCCTGAATAAATTTCTTATTTACTAAACATCATGAACTTTGTATTCTCTAAAAATTACAACATGGCTACTAAAAATTGTGGTTGAGTTTAATAAACCAGTAATTGTGTTTAAAAACAACGATTAAGAATTCGATCCGTTAACCCTTAACATGACCCATAAGATGTAAAAAACAAAAATATTACAGAACTTGCAAAAAAAAAAAAAAAAATTACAGAACTTGGAAAAACAAAATTTGATTCATTCGTGACCCTCTATGTCTCTTTCGAACAGAACATCAAATAAGGTATCACTACACATCTTAGATTTCATCGAATGTTGTTTTTCTTCTTTAATTTTTCTTTAAAGTCCTTAATTAGATGTTATCCTCTTTGATATGTTTCGCCATTTTTTTCTTCTTCTCACAATCCTCTTTTTTTTCTTTTTTTTGGACATAACTCAGTCAAATTCCAGTGCCCTGTCTCTCAAATTTGGTAAACATATCTTATCTTGTCTTTAAAAATCACAAAAACCGCCATTCATGTTTACAAAACCAGAAAATAACAATCGAAACTAAAAGAACACAAGTTCAAAGAACTATTAAACTTCACTCATAAACCTCCATGTCGGTGCTTGTTTGCGATGGTTGTGTGAATGGGATTGTATCCGGTACTTGAGACGATGATGACCCAACCTGAAAAGGAACACAAATTTAAACAATTATTAAACGAACCAGAAAAGTAACACAAGAAAAAAGTGGATCATATATACCTCAGTAGTTCTTTGTTTCTTCGTCTTTTCCTTTGGATATTTCTTACACCCAGCTGCATTATGGCCAATTTCACCGCAAGACGAACAACGTACAATGCGTCCTTTCCTTCCAAGTGTTTCTTTTATTGATTTCTTCTTCGGCGACTCGTGTTTTCCTTTAATCCTTGGATACATCTTTTGTCTATTTGTTTTTTTCTTCCCAAATAGTATAGGCTCTGGTTGATTTAAATGATTATGTGGCGTTGTTATCAATATCCTCACAGTTGCTTCCGAGTCTATAGAAAGCCCTTGACCACGTCTGAGGTTGCTTTTTCATCACTAAATTGTAGACATCAATGCTATACTCTTTCACCTTGTTGAGGTTCTCTTTAATCTCTGTCGAGTTGTAGCTCCAAGCTAATTGCCAAATCAATGGTTTGATCAAATCTTTGTTTGGATGCTTTTTCTTCAAGTTCATTACTATTGTTATCAACATCTTCCATATCATTGTCGAGTTTATCCCATCTCTGTGACTCTGTCTTCTTCATTCATTGAGTCACTGAAAAAAAAATGTTATTACATATACTATTATCACGTTCATGTGTTACAACTTGACTGAGAAGTTGAAGAACTATCGCTCGTCTAACATGGCGCAACAGTTAATCATATTTGATCAAATAATCAGAATACCAATCACGAAACACTATATAATTACATCATCTTCTTATATATACAGACTAAAAGTCGACATCCACAACACAGAGATGACTCGTTCTAAAATACATCACGTTCCAAAGTCTTGGAATTTCACATGATAAGAAAGTAGATGTTGGAGATCAAGTGTAAATGTTCGGAACGTTATATAAGGAAAGTGCGAGCACAAGAAGATCCGCATGATCCCCTGGGTGCTGGTGTATATTAAGACGTTCTCAGAAGCCTCTAGATGAATTAGATAGTCTCCTGGTCACCATAGATATGTTTGCAAAGTGTAGCAACCGTTGAATCTGGAAGTTGCCTTAAACGGAACCAAGTCAATCCGTTTTGAGAAATGGGTATAACTTGAGGATCCGAAGGGTATTTCTTCGGATCTTGAGCTTGTTGGATCCAGGAGAGGCCCAATAATATTCTCCAAGTGGTTTTGGATCGAGATCGTGGCTGATATGGGATGTGTAGCACGATCTTTGGCCTATATGCGTAATTGGGTCTGAAATAGGTCCACCAACTTGTAAAGTGAATAACCTCCCAATCAAAACTGGTATTGGCATGTATGTCCAAATCGAGTAACTTAATTCTCTTGATTTAGTTTGTAACTTAATTCTTCTTGATTTGGTCGAAAATCTCCAATTAATGCGTGTATGTCCAAATCGAGTAAGTTGGGGATCACCCGATTTGTAAATTGAATAACTCTTTTGTTTGATCTCCGATTGGGCTAATTCCACTTCGAGACGTTCTATAATGTGTTCCAAGTGGTCGTTGGGACTAAACAGTTGTTCTTGAACTTCATTTGGCATGGACAAGGTTTGTGGGTCTTCTCGGGTCGCCTTAGGGGGTTGTGGCTAGCACCATGGTCGATGCTTGGTAAGATGACCGCATCAGACTCCATATCCTCTCATTGTGCTCTCAAATTAGACATCACAAAGGCTTTCGATACAGTCCGATGGGACTTTATCAATGAAGTATCACGAGCAATGAGACTTCCAGAGCTATTCATCACTTGGATCCACAACTGTATCTCGTCAGCTTCCTTCTCGGTATGTGTCAATGGAGAGCTCAAAGGATTTTCACCAGTTCTTCGGGTCTCCATCAAGGTTGTTCCCAATCACCATATCTATTTGTCATTGCTATAAACGTCTTATCTCACCGGTTGAACAAAGCTGCGAACGAGGGAAAAATTGGCTAGCATCCCATGTGTAGTAAGGTCAGCCTTACCCATCTTAGCTTTGCGGGCAAAATGATGGTATTTATGGATAAATCTGAATCTTCGCTGTGAGGCACTATAGACATGGTACAAGATTTCGAAAAGGAGTCCGGTTTGGCTATAAATGCAACGAAATCTTCATTCTTTATAGCTGGAAGTACACAAAATAGTCTTTTGTCGAAAGCACAAGAACTTGCCATTCCGATTGAGACACTTCCTATCCGTTACGTGGGGATTCCTCTCACTACAAAGAGCATGAACAACTTGGATTGTGAGCCATTGATTGACAACATCAGATCACGATTCCTTGCTTGGTATAGTAAAACATTATCGTTCTCCGTGAGACTTCAAATCATCCTCTCGGTTATCAATAGCATTACAAATTTCTGGAGTTCAGCTTTCAAACTCCCAAAGTGATGTTATGCTATAGTTGAAGGTATGTGTGCTGCATTTCTCTGGTCTGGTTACCCTTATGTTACCACCAAAGCTAAAGTAGCTTGGGAAGATGTTTGTGTTCCTAAGAAAGAAGGTGACCTCGACATTCGAAGATTGTATGATCAACCATGTGTCTTCTCTCTTAACCTTATATGGCGATTATTTGAAAACTCTGGATCTCTATGGGTTGATTGGACAAACGAATATCTTCTTCGACAATCCCCATTTTGGGACATATCGGAAAAACGACCAAAGGCTCTTGGATATGGCGTAAGCTTCTCAAAATGCGACCGTTAGCAGCTATTTTTTATCAGATCAGAGGTTCGTGATGGTGTCTCTACACATTTCTTGTTTGACAATTGGCTTCCTATCGGTCCACTCTTAGCCATTACGGGAGAAGCTGGTACTAGAATTTTTGGAATTAATCGCACAACAAGAGTTTCAGAGGTGAGAAACGATAGTGGGTGGTGTATTCTTCGCAGTCGAGGACTTCATGTCCAAGAGATTCTCCATCAAATCAGAATGGCTCCTGTTCCGAGTCTTACAACGGATAAGGACTTCTATCTCTGGAAATATGATACTAATGTGTTCAAAAGAGAATTCTCTTCAACAAAAACTTAGGACTAGATCCGCACTCATAGACAGCAAGTGGATTGGTGGAAGATGGTATGGTTTACTCAAGCAATACCGCACCACTCTTTCATTACTTGGCTCACGTTCCGCGACAAACTCACAATAGGGGATCGTCGTCGTCAGTGGGGAATAATCCAGCCATGTGTGTTATGTGGTGAACCTAATGAGACAAGAAATAATCTCTTTTTCGCTTATCCGTTTTCATTCACGGTGTGGTCGATTCTAAGCTCAGGATTACTTGGGTCAAGGATAAATGATGCGCTCTGATTGTTTCTGAAACTTTATGTTTTAAATTTGTAAACCTAAAAGTCTGCAAGTGCACATATGTGCGTTGTAGTACTTAAGGTATCGATCCACAGGGAGGAAAAATTGTTCTGCGAGACCTTAGAAAGAAAGTTAGTAAGGAAGTCTAAAACGAAAATAAAGTTTGTGGTGTGTCACGAAACGAGTGCTAGAAATTTAAACTAAACTAAGCAAAAAAATAAGAAAGCGAGCAAGTAAATAAACTAGTAAGCAAAGCAATATTGGAATTTGAACTAATCTAAGCAAGTAAATAAGAAAGCAAGTAATCAAGTGAATAATTAAAGACGAGGCTGTAAATAAATCAACGACTAAGCGTTGGGCAATCGGGAACTCTTTAGGGATCATGGCCGAAAATCATAGGAATATTGCTAGGGCTTTTTAATGCGACTTTTGTCATCCTTTGGTTCTTGAACTTGGAACACGGACACTGTGTGTAACCTACTTTCGTACATCTTGCACACCGATAACTTTTGTACTCGACAGGTAGCTTTCGTCTCTGGTCGCGCAAAAAGTTATGATGATACGCAAATGTCGTTAGCGCTCACAACCCCTCCACAAGTATACTTTCGTATCTTGTGACGGTTTTGCTCGTCTACCCTAGGTCAAACATATAGATCCAGTACTTTCGTAGCTCTAAAAATATCTAAGATCAGTTGCAAGGTAGCTAATCAAGAAAACATGCATTAAAAATAAGGATAGAACGAAGAACCCTAATCGATACCCTAATACAAAACCTAATGATGAATTGATCCATGAGAGCTCCTTGAGATCCCTTTGCCCAACAAGAGAACTACTCGTACACGATTAAAGAAAGCAAAAGCAAGCATAATTAAATTAAGAATAGGAGGTTGGTGAAGATGCTTCTCGATTTTAAGAACGAAGTCCGGAGAAAACCTTTTCACCAATCTCGAAAGTAAAGAACAAAAAAGCTTAAGATAAGCAATGCAAAAAGAAAAATAAAGAGAGGCACAATGTGTAACATGAAGTAGGGTCTGTAAAACATCTATTTATAGGTCTTCAACTCTTGCTTTGGTCGTCCTTAGGGTTTCTTTGAAGAGAAAACGAAGTGGGCTTAAAGCGGGCTTTGAACGAGCTGATTTTGGGCCGAATCTGGCTGGCCGCATGTGCGTGGGCTGGACCCGCAGCCAAAGGTGGTTTCGCCGTAACTGGAGAGCCTCGACCCTCGGCCAGGAGTGTCTTCGCCGCGGCCATGAGTGTCTTCGCCGCGGCCATGAGCCTTTGACCCGCGGTGGTTGGCGAGACTGCAGAACATGCCTTCAGTCAATTGGATGTATCTTAATATCTAGTAGTTGGATTGTCTTGAAACCAAGTGGGTATGAAAGGTGGTTCTCTCTTCTATCTTGTGTCTAAATGTGGGTGTGATCAGACGGTAAAAAGGTCTATATAGTATGTCGAACTTCTGACAGTCCAAAATTGTCCAAAATCTGGTTTTTCTCCAATTTGCGCCGTTTTGCCTAAGGAACCTGAAAAAAGTTTTGAAACTACAAATATGCGAAAAAACGATAAACGCTTATTAAAGTGTTCTAAAATATATAGTAAAACGGGTAAAAATACGGTGTTATCAATAAATTTGGACTGGCTCTCCACGGTGAACTCAATAAAGCGCAATAGACTATGCAAACATGACCTCCTTATGCTGAAACTAGCGTTCCATGCTTCGATGTATGAGTTGTGGAAAGAGAGAAATTGGAGACGCCATCAAAGAATATCCCACTCTCCTCGTCATATTGCTCAAATTTTTCGTCAATGATTCTGAAATTGCATCGTCTCCACCCAAACTGACCCGAATGACAGCAACAACAGCCTCCTAACGCATTGGAACGCAATTTGCAGCCTCACAAACTGATCGTCTCAGCCATAAGAATCATGTGCTTTGTTTTTCGATGTAATGCTATGTTTTTAAAAGCTTCTGCTTATTCCCAGATTTTTTGTAAATTTTGTTTTTATCAATAATAATCACATTTTTTAAAAAAAGTTTTATCCTTTTTTTTTGCATTTTAGCCCCTACAATTATATATCTCATAATTTTTTTTGTTTATATTTTAATCCTACAATTATATTCTAATTCGCGCACCCGCGCAGGATAAAGTTTTTTTGTAGACTAAATTTTGAAATATATAAAAGATGAAATGAGAAATAAAATCTAATTTAAGTATTATTGATTCAAATATGTTGAATTTTAATTCTTAAGTTTTTAGTGAGAGGATAATAGTTTGTTGATTTGTTATGCAATATGTGTTTTGATGTTTATACCATATTTCTAACTCGTGTTATGCGAAATCTAGATTCTAATCCGCGTTGTGTGCAGGGCAATAGTTTTATACATTATTTTGTGAAATTTATATTAAGCAAACACTAACGAAAATGTTTGACTTAGATTTTAATAAAAAAAATTCATGATTATGTGATTTATGTAACCTTAAATGATAGCAAAGTTTGCTATCTGACAAAAAAAAATTGTTAGTTAAATGGTGGACATTAGTATAATACGAGTATGCGTTAGTTAAATATATATTGATGTAATCATAATTGTAAACTATGTTATTGTGTGAATTTAGATTACCACACAACTAATTATTTTATTGTTTAATTAAAATCAAATTTCATAAATTATATAATTATGAGTGCGAATATGGGCTAACCCGTCCTTTTAATCTGTCTCGAATCAGCATGTTATCTTGCATGTTTTGACAAACCTACCTACAGAGGACCGCAATTGTAAAAACATAATCCTAACCCGATCCACCCTACTACCGTATAATATAAATATTTACTAATTTTGAATATTTGAAATTTTATCAAGTTAAAATATTTTTAATAATAAGATTTTTATCATATGGTCTAATTATTGTTCAATTAAATAAACATATTAAACCAAACATAAATGTTTTAATTTGGACATCACTTAAAGTTTCAAATTCGGATTAAAATCCATTTTCTTAGGTATCAAGGCAACCATGTACATACATAAAATATACATTTAATGTCTACAATTATTGATTAATGTTATTATATTTTAAATAATTTAATCAATTTAATAGAGATTAAATGTTATTTATAAATATTGTAATTAATTAGAATATCTATATCTAACAATAAAGATATTACGTAGTTTATTTTAAAAAAAAATGTTTGGCAACAGGTATAGTTATCCACATAAATTATAACCTTATATGTATTTATTCTTGTTTGGACACAAAAAAATATCTCTGTTTTAATAGTATAGATTTTATGTCTCATAAATATTTCACATATATCTTTATAATTCTATATGTAATTTATATTATAGTATAACATCTTATTTATTATTATTGCTTATGATATTTATATAATGTATGTTTTATAGTTATTTATAAAAAAACATTAGTGATTTTAATTAATTATAATTATTATTTATTACTAGTATAATGCAAAATACAATTTTTTTTGAAGTTGAATTTGAAGTATCTCTATAAAAAACATGTTTTGTTTTTACCACCATCATTAGAGAGAAACACCTCAAATTTCATATCTGAATTTTAGCAAACTTCATATATACAGTATCTTTTGTAGATGCTCTAATAGCAAAAGTTATAAAAATATAAAAATACATAATGGTGCGTAGTAGAAGGAAGTAAATAGGAGATTTGGTGATCATGCTTATCTTGTTTCATTCCTTTTCTAACGGGAGCCTTATCAACATCTCCATGGCAGTCACTTGAAACACTATTATGTATTTATGCCTTTAATGTGTCGAGAGCTTGTAGGCCCATGCACACCTTAGCATTAAATTGTTCCCACCACCCAATCTTTTACAAATTCCTCCCATACTGTCAAAGGTTGGCTATATTCTTGTGGAGCTTTAGTTACCTTACAAGACGCTCAAGTATAGTAAAAAGAGTCCAGCTAATAGGATTTTGAGTGGGCTTCTTGTTTGGGGTTTGTTGGATAAGATACAAGGGTGAGACTAAGAGCTAAGATTAGGCTTTGATTGGTAGAGCTTTTATAAGAGCATTTAACTTTGAGATGTTAATGCCACTTTTTTTTAACCGAATGACGCTGACACGAAGATCTCGTAATTCAATTAAAAGGCTCATTGCGGCAGATGGAACTGTTTTAGGGAATAATGACATAAATCTATGATGAATTTGACCAGTCTGCTTCTACGCTATTCGTAGTAACAGCTCTTTCGTGATTTAGGGCCTGTGGTTTTTTTGCTGTAGGATTTTGGCTGTGGTTTTTTAAAAAGTGAAAGACAGGAAATATGGGCTGTGGAAATATAGCTCTCTACAGCCAAAAAATGATACAAAGGGTAGTAGGTTTAAAAATATGTAGAAATCATGATTGGAAAAAAAATTAGCTTTTAAAAATCTGTAGAAATCATGATTGGAAAAAAAATTAGTTGTAGAAATAAATATGGCTGTGTGCAGCCTCTAAAGCTCCTTCCAATCAAGCCCTTAGTACTAGACTAGGTGGTAGCTAGAGTACATGTGATGCGACATCCCCAGAGGAATTTGAACTCTAGAGATTTTATTGGATGGAATACATTACCTCTATTTTACTTGGATTTAATCTGACTTAATTTTCTCATTAAAGATTTTAGACAACGCAACGAACCAGACATTCATGACATCTTATCCTTTTACCACTCTTTGTTATACCTGAATGGCCAACTCACTTTTAGTTAGTACCTCACCCAAACATTAGCCATTTTTCAAACCTCATGCATTCTCTCTTGTTGTCTCATGTGCAGATATGTGCAAAAACGCCGGAGAAGGAGGAACAACACAGTTTTCAGTCACTCAAGACGGAAGACTGGATGGATTCGGTAAAGGTGATAACAACGATGAGAAAAGCTCTATTTTGCCTTGGAAAATTCAAATCAATGGTAAAATTTTGTCCCCCCCCCCCCAAGACGTTATCTCAAAAAGGCGTTTCCCCTTTTAAAAACAAAAAAAACCAAACAAAAAGGAAACAAAAGCCTATAGAGTCTTATTTGGCTGAAATATTTGATAAGGCAACCCATGTTTAATTCGTGAGAAGTTTAGACGCCATTCGTTTCAAAGCCCCCTGAAAATGTTGTTTTATTTGGCCAAAATATTTGATAAGGCAACCCATGGTCTCATGGTCTAGTAAAATGTTGTCTTTTGCTTAAAGACTACCAAACTTATTCAATTGGTTATAGAAAGTATTACGAACTTTTGGTGCTCGATTTTTTGCTTGCCAAAAAGGTGTTTCAAAGCTATAGGACGAATGTGAGCCACTTTCTTAGGGTCTGGCTCACCACACATGATTACGAAAACAAAGGTGGCTTGGAATAATGTTTGCTTACCAAAGAGAGAAGGAGGTCTAGGCATTCGCCGAATGCACGACGCGTCTCGTGTTTTCTCGCTCAAGCAGATTTGGAGGCTATTCACGAGTTTAGGATCCTTATTAGTTGCTTGGAGTCGTCGTTATCTTCTACGAAACTCATCTTTCTTTTATGCACGAGAAGGAATTTGAGGATCATGGATTTGGAAAAAAAACTTCTTAAACTTCGCCAACTCATGCCATGTAAACTGGAGAGTACATCAGTAGGTAAATGAGCGATTCAACAGGAACATGTCTACTCCCCGACTACTTCAACATGAACCGGGTAGTAATGCTCGAGAAGGTAAAATCATAGAAAATCGGGTAGCAATACCCGGGAAGGTAAGAGAAACCCGATATCCCTTAAAAGGTTATCGAGAAAGGTAAAATAAAACTCATTATACACGGGATTTTGTTTAGTTTTCCCTCCATCAATACTTTGAAATAAGTGGACTCTCGTACTAAGCCTATAACTGACCGATTTTGGCGTATATGATAGGTTAAAGTGACATATCACTGTTCAGGGGGAAGATAAAGGCATGGACGCTCAGAACGTTTGGTAGCGCATAAACCGTCAGAGATCGTATGGAGTCTGCGCCACGCCTGCACCTCGGGATACCTTGTCGGGAGATCAGACATAAGTGACAAGAAAAGTAGACAAAAATGCACTAGAGTATCCCGTACACGACCCGACGAAGTATCCGAGACCCGATCTGAAGGAACCAACACAACCCGGTATGTGAGCCCCGGTCAGGTATTCCTATAAATCAAACCCTCACTCTCTGTAGAAAGGGGATCCATATTTTTCACTCCCTTGGAGAACTCTTTGAAAACACTTAGCATTTATTTGGGCACTCAAGACCAAATCTCACTTTGATTCTAAGGGATATTCCGTCTTGTTGCTGGAATAGTTCGCTCATCTTCAACTTCTTAAACACTTTCACTCAAATCTGTTGCGATAATTCGCGGATCCATCCTTCCTCAGGACCCGAAGTCATCTTATCTCTCTTTCCTGAGTTTTTCCGACGCCAATCTTTGAGGTCTTTCAACTATTTTCTGACTTGAGCGTCGGAGAGTCATCGAAAAACACACATACATCGTGTTTTCCGAACTCTGACTTCACTTGCTTTGTGGTGAAAGAGATCCCCCAACTGGACGAAAAATCCTCGAAACAACTGGTTTTCTAAATTTTTTATTTTGTTGTGTAATAGGAATTAGAAAAGTTTTTTGAGAAGTTTTTTTTTTTTTTGTCAACTACCCATCTGATTAAATCAAGTTTTGGTCGATAAGAAGGTGGTTCCGTGGAACAACCCCTACCGACTCTGTCTGACTTACATGGGAAAATAAAATACCTCTTGCTCGAGCCTCTTTTGCAAGAGAGTCAGCACAGACATTTAACACACGAGAGATATGGACTATGCTAAAAATCTCAAAAACATCTCTAAGAAGGTAGAAAGAATCTAATTTCGAAGAAAAGGCCGGCCACTCCACCGGATTTTCAATCATTTTCACAAAGTCTGAGCATTCCGTCTCAATTCGAATAGTAGTTATTCGCTTTTCTCTTAGGCACGACATAGCCCATAGTAGTCCGTCTATCTCAGCATGAAACGCCGAGAGGCTTCTACGACACCCTTGAAGTCCAAAAATCTCTTGTCCCATATGGTCCCTATGACTCCACCCTAGGCCGCTGACCGGTCCATGGTCGATCCAAGAGGCATCGATTTGACAAGTCGGGATTCGGGGGGCCAAGGGGGGGACTCTCGAGTCGTCTTGTTCCCGTGGGGCTTCTATCTCTTCTTCGCTTTCCTTTTGGTTCGCTATCCTCCAACTTTCCGCTTCGAGTGAAGCTAGCTGAAGTGTATCTACCGGAGAAATTTCTTTCCCGTTGAAAACTTTGTCGTTTCTCGCTTTCCATATGTACCATATGATCCAAGGATATGCGTCTTTCTGTGGTTCTGTGAGACCCACTTCTTTTGTTCTCCAAAATAGTAAATCCATATTTCGGTAAATAGATGTACTCGGGAAGAAACCCGGAAGGGACGGAAAGTCTGATAAAGCCCGATAAAGCCCAAACTTGTAAAGCTGGAGGGCATTCAAAAAGAAGATGGTTTATAGATTCCTCTGGACAACCACACCTAGGAAAACTCCTATCGGTGCCCATATGCCTATAAGTAAGGCGCTCACACGTCGCAACACATCCTGAGAGCGCTTGCCACATGAAATGTTTGAGTTTTCCAGCCGTACGTACTCTCCACGCCTGGCTCTGTAGACATGTAATACTTGGTTCTCTAACTTCCATCATATGGTTGGCGTAGTATCCTTGCCGCAAAGCCTTTTTTAAAGCTCGGTTTAAGAAAAACTATTGGGTCCGGCCTTAACACTAGGGTCTGGAGTGAACCTTGGGTTCCAGACATGCCAGCTCGTCCTGCGAGAGCTTCTGCCCATGTGGGATATAAGCATCCTCAGCTCCTTGTCCACTCTTTTATCAGACGAGATACAAAATAGTGGAATGTTCCCCTCTTACGAGAACACTTCCAACCTGAGGATATTCCACTTATCCTAGGGTTGAGACCTAGTCGTAATTTCGCCCTTGATGGGTACGCATGGAACCACACAAAATCAGGCACATACACTGTGAAGTTATTTGAAAAGTTTATACTCCTATTATATGGATGTGAATATGTAAAAAAAAATTATTTGTGAGGTTTTCGTCTTTCTCTAGAGAGTGGAGTAAGACGGAGGTAACCATATTGCTCACAAAATGAGCCCATAATTTCACCGAATCTAAATTTTCTAGTTTTTTTTATCTTTATATCCTTGACAAATTTGTAATCCTTCTTTTTTAACCAAGGTAAACAATTGACCATAAGTTATGGAATCTCATGGTATTGGTTGTCCTCTGGCAAAATTTTATAATTTATTATTTAATATATCTGGAAAGAATGATGGTAATCATGCAATAAACCTTTCTTTCCAAAAGGATCGATTACAATCATTCATTTCGAATATATTTTCTATAAATATATCTTTATACCATTTGAAATCTCCTAGAGTTGGACATCTAAGATTTGTTAAAACAAGTTGTTTACTAGTTAGTTCCTCGGAAATATTTCCTACGAAGTGCATAGTCATTGTGTGTAATAATACTTTTACATCATTTTGGATTTGTTCTTCTTCGTAAAGTCCATCTTCCCCTTCTACCCGTCTAGTTTCCGGTATGGTTTATAATCGAATATTGAGATGTTGTATCTAACGAATTATCCCACCAATATTTTAATGCTTCGTTCAATCCTGAAACTATGAGGACACATGCTTGTTTGTCCGATAAGCCTTTAGCTTTATAGGCCAAACCAGCAATCCCCATTTCTTGGAATAGTTCATATTCCGATATACCGTATATGTTTCATTCATATATACCTTCGCCGGTGTAAAAGTTTGCGGTAAGAAACTTATGGTGTTCTTCAAATAATAGGTCTGGTGGAGAGTGTCTAGGGTAATAGAATTTTTTCGATGGTTGAAGTTTTCTTTTTATACGATTAATTTCTCTTTCTTCGTTAGTTTCAATTTGACTATTTTCATCAATACTAGGGGATTGGCCGCGCTACACGCGGTTGTTTGTTTAATAACATTTATATAATCATATATAATATAAGCAAAGTGAGATTTAGGAATAGAGCTCTCTCATTCATCCTGGAGGTGGTTAATTATCCTCTTGTCCCTCACCAAAAAGACTTTAATATCCTTTTGATTGGTCTAATTAATTAAGTTTTTGGTATAAACTAAGTTTGCAAAATAATTGCATACTACCGATTTGTTTACCGGTACGGGTTGATATCCTTTTGATTGGTCTAAATTAAGTTTTTGGTATAAACTAAATTTGCAAAATAATTGCATACTACCGATTTATTTATCGGTACGGGTTGCCGATTTTCTTTTTTAAACAAAAATGTAAATTTTCTGAAAAACCATAATTCTATCTAATTGGCCACATCTTTATCATTAGGAAAAAAAACCATTAATTTTATAACAAGTAAATTTTCTGTCGGTAATATCTTTATCAATAGGGAAAAAATTAAAATAAATATCTAAAATTAAAAACAAAAATTTCAATTTTCTAAAACCCGTAATATCAAATCGCCACGTGCCCCACATCTTTATCGTTAGGAAAAAATATAATTCCAAAACATGTAAATCTCCGAAAAGGCTAAACAATTTAAACCCTAAAATTTAGGAAGATTTCTCCAGACTATAATTATTACTCCACAATCAAAAATACTTTTTCTTAGCTCAATTTTTTCTTCCTTCCAAATTCTATGTACTTTTTGCTATGTTTCTTGGGAGAATTGGAAATAAAAGATAATTTTTCTATATTCTTGTCCATCTATACCTTTCCAAATCATTTTTGGTGACCTAATCTTTATATTAATAAAAATCCAAGTATACCCTCCTAATTTTTTTGTAATATAATTTGTGTCATTAAATAATTTCCAAAGCCTTTGTTCAAAAAAAAAAAAAAAAAAAATTACCAAAGCCCTAAACTGAATTTTAATTCCACGACAAAAAAATTTGTCTTCTCTTTCTCGTTTTCTCCGTCTCGTTTTGTCCTTGTTCTCTCCGTCGGCTACGAAGAAATCCATGAACATCGATTACAAATTGCCAGAGATTTCCAAAGACGTTCTTCTTCTACTTCTTCTCTCCTCTGATTAGTCTGTCGAGAGAAGCAAATCGCCGTCGTTTATTTTGAGGTCTTCAATTAGATTCAGGTACAAAATCATCTCCTCACGAGATTTCTCTTTCTCTATGATCTTCCTTTTTTTCTCTGTTTCTTCTTATTTATCTAAGAAAGAAATTGCAAGATTTTGCTTCAATTTATAAGAGATCTGGTCGAGCTTTTGTGAAGAATTAGGGAACTTAGTTGTCATGGTAAATTCGATTTGTAGGTGAGGAAAACCATAATTTCTGAAATCGACTTGTCAAAATCTCAGCTAGCAATTAAGATTTGTGATAAAGAAGTTTCTGAAACCCCCACTTTGCTCACGTTCTTTACTATCTTGGTATTTAGCACATTAAACCATTAGATTTTATTGTTATTGCTATGTTTGCTTCTTCTGCTGAATTCTTTGAAAATTATTTAATGATTATTCACGGTAAGTTTAGGCACTGTAAATTGCTATGTTGATTTTCATATGCACGGAGTAAGAGATTGAGGTAATCGTAGTCATTAAGTAAAGTAATTTTCTGGGTCATGTTTCCCTCTCAGCGTAAGCAAATGGCAATCACACTACCAAATCGTAGTCATTAGGACTATTGAAGTCTTTGATTGTTCAGGTAACGACAACAGGAGAAACGTCGAACCTTTCGCAGTCTTAATCCCTCGTATAGTGAAGGCAGTTCAGTCGACGTCTGATGGAAAACAACTAAATGTGAATCAATACACTATCATAAATGCATCGATCCAGCGTGGACTCAATAAATCAAGCTGTGATTGCGGAGTGTATGCGCTCAAGTACATCGAGTGTCACTTGCTTGGATTAGACTTGTCTTTGATCAATGATAACAATATTGGAGAAGCGAGAATGAAGATTGCGATTGATATGTGGCAAGCTGCAAATGATATTGTTTTAATAGATCGAATGTCAAGGTATGAGCCTACAAACTTTGATCCTAACGTTGTAGAACTTGAGTGAACATGACAATATATTTTTACTTGCTTGTATTATTTTTTCTTTCTTATGTCTACATGTAATAGATGCTTTTTTTAAGTCATGTTTTTGTCATTTATTTGATCTTCAATTAGACAAAATAAAAGGTTCGACAAATATAGTTTCATGAGAAAAAACAAAACGTACACAAAGAATAAAGTAAAATAAAAGTAACAAAACTTAAAACAACGAAACACAAAATAAACAACGAAATTGCTCAATGAATTAAACTATATTGGATGCTTACATGTCGCTCTGTTATGACCTCCATTACCACAACGACTGCATTTGTGGTGTTTGGACCCTTGTGATCCTTGAGACGATCTAAGCTTGTCTTCGACAGTTTCGTATCTTCGTTTTTTTCGTCTACCAGGTATTTTTCGTGTATCGGGAGGTAAAACTTTGGCATCTTCAACATTTTGCGGGACACGCCATTCATCTTCAGGAACTGATATCGGATTAATGCTTTCCTCATAGGCTGTTCTCCATGCAGCAGTGCTATACAATTCATCAACGAGTGGTTCTAACTGCTTGCTCATATAAAATGCTGCTTTAATGGCATGCCTACAAGGAATTTTTCCTAAATCAAACTTTCCACATGAACACGTTTTTCTTTCCAAGTCGACAACGCAGTTGAACCTGTCGCCTTTAACCTGAAATATGTTGATCGTAACTGGATAAGCAACCAATGTTTTAGCTTTTTGTATCCTTCTGTCAATCTTATTCTCCACCTCAGCGGTTAAAGGGTGCTTGTGATTTGCACTTAATGCTCTACGCTCATAAAACCATCGTGTTAACATTTCTCTGATACTGTCCAACAAAGGAATTATAGGAAACTCTCTAGGTGATCTCAGAGCTGAATTTATCGATTCAGCTGGATTTGTCGTTCTAATGTCAAACCTGAATCCTGGAAATAGACAACGAGCCCATTTGGTCACGTCAGCGTCCTCTAGATATTTCCCAATTAGCGGACTACTCCTGCCAATTTGGTTGAAAAGTTTCTCAAAATCAGCAACCCTGTAGGCTTTTGAAGCCCTTTCAACCAAGCCCGCTAAACCCTTTGCCTTGAAATATGTAACCACATTAGTCAACAAATGGTGGATGCAAATTCCATGTCTAGCCAACGGATATACTTTCCCAAGTGTTTTAGCAATTGAAACATGTCTATCTGAAACAAAAGCCAACCCTTGCTCATCCGCTATAACGACCTTAAGTTGCATGAAAAACCACTCCCAAGAAAGATCGCTCTCTGAATCAGCAATTCCAAACGCAATTGGATACAAATTAGAGTTACCGTCTACGGCTGTAGCAACAAGCATAACTCCTTTGTATTTGCTCTTCAAAAACGTTCCATCAACTACAATCACTCTCCGAATAGCCTTATAGAATCCTCTTACAGATTGACCAAAAGAAAGAAACAGATATTTGAATTTATCATTGGAATCTGTTTGGTAATTGGTATACGTACCAGGATTAGCTTCTTGTAGCATGTGCAAATATTTTGGTATTTGACAAAAACTTTTCTCAGGAATACCTCTAACAGCACTAATCGCATACTCACGGGATTCCCATGCTTGGTTATAAGAGAGCTCGCATCCATGCTCTGTACGCATAATATTGATGATATCATTCGGTTTAGGCCCTTCTTTCACACCCACATATTTATGCATGATAAGATTTCCAATCGTTTGTGCTGAAGCTGTCCTAGAGAATTTGCTTTTCTTTGAAGGAGCACATGTATGTTCAGCCACATACTTATTGATTTTGAAATACGTAGACCCCTCTAAACACTCTGAACGAACACTCCATTTGCAAGCAATTTCTTTGCAGCGTATACACCAAAATTTCGTATCAGATTTTGTCACCCTGTAGTCAAAATTATACTTCATGGCTGAAATTTCTATAGTGGCTTTTAGAACGTCTTTGCTTGTGAAATGTTGCCCCTTCTTTAAATCGCCTGCCAACCAATGATTTTTACTTTGCATGCCATCAGTGTTTTCAAACTGTAACCCATCATCATCACCAACTTCTGCATCTTTGGGATTGCTGTTCAAATCACCCTTCTGTTTAGACTCATTCACACATTCTGCCAAATTTTCTTTGAAATTACTCTCATCATCTCCATCACTTGAATCACGTGGATCCTCATTTAAATCAATATTGAGTTTGCTCCCTCGCTCTTCAACTCTGGATTTAAATGTCACACATAATCGTATAACAACCTTCTTTTTTAAATACCCAACCAAATTTTTCACTTGTCGATCGTTCGAGATAAAAACTGGTGGAGATTCTAAGTTACTAACCAAAGCAGTAGGTAGATAACTGAATTCTATATCAACCATACTCGTTTCTACTCCGTAGTCTTCAGAAACCATCATCTTTAGTTCTTCAAGAGTACTAGTGGATTCCAAAGTAAGTAATCTACCACGCTTTTCTTGATCAACAATAAATCTCCATTCGTTGTTGCCAGATGATCTCCAAACACCACATGTCACGTAAATCTCTAGCATATTTATCTATGATACAAAAAATAAAATAATTTTTTTTTTTAA
>PKML01050727.1:31662-68048 GCA_002933935.1 Eutrema yunnanense
AGCATCGATCGATACCCCCTGGTATCGATCGACACCCGCCGACAAATCATGGGCCGCGACTTTTTATGAAGTTTGAAGAATTGCAAAAGTGCCCAGAAGACTCTGATAATTACAAGAAGACCCCAAAACGTGAATTAGGTTATAAATAGGATTTTACAGCCACTTGTTTAGGCTATGCCTTTTATGCTTTATTGTGTTTGAGTTTAAGAGAGATTTTGGTGAGAGATACAAGTCTGATTTCCCTTCGTCCGAGATCATATCTCAAACCTTGTTTATCTTTCTCATTTTATATAGAGTATTTATTCAAACATGTTTATTAATTTAATCTCCATGTCTGAGTAGATCTCTTGTTAGGTTTGGGGATTCTCATTAGGGATATCATTGAATGTTAGGTTGATTAGTTATTTAGGGTTCATAATCTGAATTAGTTCTTCACCTTAGGTTGTTCTCAAAGCTAATTCTAGATTGATCACCTAGAACTTAGATCTTAGGATAATTGATTAGGCACGACAGTGCAATTAATTACCTGATAGAACTAGGGTGAGCAAATTGATTATTCGCAAAGAAATTTGGTTTAATTGATTTGTGAACATATCAAACCTGAAATTAATCACCGACTGACTATCACAGTGTACACGTAATGCGGGCACTGGTTTTTCCCACATCGGGATATCTTCCAGAAAGTTTCGAAGCCATTCTGCTTCCTCAGCAGCTTTGTATCTTAGATAATTTAATACCCTAGTTATGGCCCTCCAATGAGTATGACCTGGATTACTCGTGTAACGACTTAGTACGTTTACCGAGTGTGCTAAATCGGGTCAAGTACAATTCGTCAAGTACATTAGACTCCCGGTGACTCTTGCATACTCCACTTGTAACACTGCTTCACCTGAATTCTTTGTCAAATGAAGTTGAGGATCAAGCGGAGTTTTTGCAGTCCCATTTGAGTAGGTCTTGAACCTCTCTAGGATTTTTGTAGCGTAATGATCTTGAGATAAGATTATTCCTTTTGAATTTCGAATAATCCTAATTTCTAGAATTACATCCGCAAATCGTATGTCTTTCATATCAAACTTTCCATTTAGCATGTTCTTTGTTTGAATGATTATATCTTTGTTGCTTCCCATGATTAACATGTCATCTACGTACAAACACAACAACACATATCCTTGTGAAGTACTTTTGATATAGATGCACTTATCACATTCATTAATGTGAAAGCCATTTGACATCATTACACTGTCAAACTTTTCACGCCATTGCTTCGGAGCTTGCTTGAGTCCGTATAGCGATTTCACAAGTCTACAGACTTTCTTCTCTTGTCCGGGAGCAACATAACCCTCATGTTGATTCATATAAATCTCTTCCTTTAAATCTCCGTTTAGGGAAGCAGTCTTGACATCCATCTGATGTATTTCAAGGTTTCTTAAAGCTGCGATTCCAATCAACATGCGAATCGAAGTTATTCTCGTCACTGGAGAATAAGTGTCAAAGAAGTCCAATCCTTCTTTTTGACGAAATCTTTGTACCACAAGTCTGGCCTTATACTTGTCTATAGAGCCATCGATTTTTAACTTTGTGGTGAAGACCCATTTACAACCAAGAGGTTTGCAACCTTGAGGTAGATCTACCAACTCATAAGTATGATTTTGCATAATTGAGTTGATTTCACTGTTAGATGCCTCCTTCCAGAAAGGTGCATCGGGTGTAGACATTGCTTCCATGAAAGTTCTTGGACCACTTTCCGCTAGGAATGCCATTATGAACTCAGAGCCAAATGTCTTTTCCTTACGAGCTCTCTTGCTTCGTCTAGGTTCAACTTCTTCTGCATCTTCGTTTGTAAAAGTGCCAGAAGTGCTTGCCTCATTGCTAGCATATCGTTCGTCATGAGTTCGTTTAGGATTTCCTCTATCCTTACATGGAAACACATTTTTGAAGAAGGATGCATTCCTTGACTCCATTATTGTGTTTACATGAATGTCTGGTATATCTGATTTATGTACCAGAAAACGATAGGCACTACTGTTGTGCGCATATCCGATGAAAATGCAATCTACCGTCTTAGGTCCAATGGTGACCTTTTTCGGAAGTGGTACTGCAACTTTTGACAGGCACCCCCATACTTTCAGGTATTTATACGAAGGTACATTACCTTTCCAAAGTTCATAAGGAGTTTCTCCTGTGACTTTGTGTGGGATTTTGTTCAGGATATAATTTGAGGTAAGCAGAGCTTCCCCCCACATGTTCTGGGCTAACCCAGATTCCTGCAACATTGCATTCATCATTTCCTTGAGAGTTCTGTTTTTCCTTTCAGCAACTCCGTTGGATTCCGGTGAGTAGGGAGCTGTCGTTTGATGAATAATGCCATGTTCTCTACAAAATGCATCAAATGGTTCATGATATTCTCCTCCTCTATCACTTCTAACCATTTTTATGGTCTTTCCAAGTTGGTTTTCAACTTCCAGCTTGTACTCTTTAAAGTTCTCCAAGGCTTCATCTTTACTCCGCAGTAGAAAGATGTAACAATATCTCGTGCAATCGTCTATGAAGGTCACAAAATATTTCTTGCCACCTCTAGTTTGAATATATTTTAAATCACATAAATCTGTGTGAATTAAACCTAGAGATTCGATTGTTCTTTGAACGTTGGGAGATGGCGTTTTAGTGAGTTTGGCTTGGACACAAACTTCACATTTGTCTTTGCTTATTTTGCATTTAGGAATCATATTCATGTTCATCAATCTACTCATAGACTTGAAATTAACATGTCCTAATCGTTCATGCCAAATATTAAAAGACTCATCAAGATATGTAAATGGTTTCTTATCATTAATCTTAGGGTTCTTCGAGGTGGATGCATCGGTTACATTATCCTTACGGATTACTGCCTCAACAGACATCTTAAACAGATAATCACAAACAAACCCTTTTCCCAAATACATCTCATTCTTCGTTAGGATCAGCTTATCACCTTCAAGCTTCACAGAGAATCCATGCTTACTGATAAGCGATCCAGAGATCTGATTCTTGCGCATGTCTGGTACATGGACGACGTTGCTGTCCAGAGGTGAGCTTCAGAACAACCTTTCTGTGACCATCAATTGTCGACGAGGCGGAATTACCCATTAAGAGCTTTTCACCATTCATGTTCTTTGTGTAGGTCGAGAACATCTCTCGATCCATGCAGATGTGTCTGGTTGCACCAGTATCGAACCACCAAGTCTTCGGATGGCTGTCAGCAACATTGGCCTCAGTGACCACACCACACATGTCAGCTTCAGTCAGGTTCGCTTGAGCCTTCTTGCTGCGACACTCGAAGGATTTGTGTCCTTGCTTTCCACAAAAGTTACACACTCCTGAGAACCTTTGAGAAGTCTGACCATTCTGACCACTCTTGTTCTTGAACTTCTGGAAGTTCTTAGGTGGCATCTTCCCTTTGCCTTTGTTCTGCCACTTGCCTTGATTGGTGTTTTGGTGTTCAATCATGTTCGCATTGTGTTCGCGAATTTTCACACCTACACCGATTTGTTGTTCCCGATTCGTAGACTCTACGTGGAGCTTAGCAATCAAATCTTCAAGGCTCATCTTCTTTTTCTTCAGCCTGAGGTAGTTTTTGAAGTCCGTCCAACCAGGAGGTAGCTTCTCAATGATGCAGCAACCTTGATAGGTTTCACACAGCCGCATACCCTCAGCATGAATGTCGTGTAGGAGCCTCTGCACCTCATCGACTTGTTCCATCAGTGGTCTTGAATCCACCATCTCGTACTGCTCGAATTTTGCCACAGTGAATTTCTGAGTACCAGAATCTTCAATGCGATACTTCTTGTCTAAGGAATCCCACATATCCTTTGAAGTCTCAGCGTTTTCGTACACCCCAAACAGAGAGTCCGAAAGACTATTCTGAATATAGCCCTTGCACAAGAAGTCAGCATGTTCCCAAGCGTGTACAATCGCAAGTGCACGTGGATCAGTGTTATCTTCTGGGAGAACAGGTTTCACCTCGCTGGTGTATTTCTGCAGATTCAGTGTTGTCAGATAGAAGAACATCTTCCTTTTCCACATCTTGAATGCTGTCCCATCAAACTTGGTTGGAGGAGCGACATGATTCCCAGATGGAACTTTAACCGTCTCAATCAGGCTCGCAGTCATTTTTTCCACCTTGTCATTGGTTTTCTCCACCATTCCAGAGTTGTTTTCAACATCGATTGTCATTTCTAAGCATACAAAAGAAACACAACTTCAATTAGTACCGATATAAAGTTTAAGAATCGCAATTCTAAAGATAATATCGAACCAAACAACGTTGGTATCGATCGATGCACTCCTTAGGTGTCGATCGATACACCCTAGGTGTCGATCGATGCAAGTAAATTTGCACAGGATCGATCGATGCACCACGGCATCGATCGATGCTTAACTGGTGTCGATCGATGCACATACAGTGTCGATCGATACACCACTGGTATCGATCGATGCAAGTGAATTATTCACAAGATCGATCGATGCACCACGGTGACAATCGATACCTGTGAAGTTTACACAGTATCGATCGACATAGACCCAACTTGGTCGATGTATAGGAGGTGTCGATCGATACACTCTGTGTCGATCGATGCACCCTAGGTGTCGATCGATGCAAGTGAATTTATTTCACAGGATCGATCGATACACCACAGTGTCGATCGATACATGTTAATTTTACACAGTATCGATCGACCTAGATCGATGCACCTTAGTGTCGATCTAGATATATGCATAGTATCGATCGATGCACCTCAGTGTCGACCGATACAAATTTTGCATAGTATCGATCGATACCACTGGGTGTCGATCGATACTTACAGGGTTTCGATCGCAATCGAACCTATCAAGAATCACAAGGTGTGTTCGTTGATTATACCATTCATTAATTGCAATTAAAGACGGTTGTAGAAGATGTTTAAAGCAGTACTGCTTCTACTACACGTTTTAAGTTGCTAAACAGCTTTTTGATAACGTTTGAGTATCACTAGCAGATGAACATCTTCTTAAAAAATAGACAGAGATTGCCTCTACTATACGTTTCAAGTTGCTAAAAAGCTTTTTGATAACGTTTGAGTATCATCAGCAGTAGAAGAATCGTTTTAAAAACCATTTGAAAACGTTTATTTACTCGTGATTAAAGATCTAATTGAAGTAATAAAACAAAATCGGATCTTCTTTGAGTTAAGATTGTAGGACCATAAATTCGCACAATAGACATGATAAGATTTAATCACGATTATATAAATAAACAGTAAGGAACAGACGATTCATAAAACGATAAAGTAATAAATAAATCTAAGGAGGCGAGATGAATCTATTTCCTTAACTCAAAGAATCTTCCGTAGTGCGACGGATTATAATAGACCCATGAGTCCCAAGATACAACCAAAGTTTATCTGTATCATCTACACTTGATATCAGATCTGTCGAACATTATAACTACGATACTCTCGAATGGTGATATATCATGGTTTTTACCCTGTTTAGACCATGATATAAGTTCTTTATATAGAGTCTTTATAGTATTTTGGAGTCTTTTAGAGTTTTTTACAGGTCTTAGCACGAATTGGAGCATTATTGGAATTATTGGAGTTCTATGGAGCATTCTGGAGCGAAAGTGAAGTCTGATGACTAAGTGCCCGATCTGAGCGACAAGCATCGATCGATACCCCCTGGTATCGATCGACACCCGTCGAGAAATAATGGGCCGCGACTTTTTATGAAGTTTTGGAGAATTGCAAAAGTGCCCAGAAGACTCTGATAATTACAAGAAGACCCCAAGTCGTGATTTATGTTATAAATAGGGTTTTACAGCCACTTGTTTAGGCTATGCTTTATTTTGCTTTAGTTTAAGAGAGATTTTGGTACGAGAGACAAGTCTGATTTCCCTTCGTCCGAGATCAGATCTCAAACCTTTGTTTCTCTGTTTGATTTTATATAGAGTATTTATTCAAACATGTCTATTAATTTAATCTTCATGTCTGAGTAGATCTCCTGTTAGGTTTGGGGATTCTCATTAGGGATTTCATTGAATGCTAGGTCGATTAGTTATTTAGGGTTCATAATCTGAATTAGTTCTTCACCTTAGGTTTTTCTCAAAGCTAACTCTAGATTGATCACCTGGAACTTAGATCTTAGGATAATTGATTAGGCACGACAGTGCAATTAATTACCTGATAGAACTAGGGTGAGCAAATTGATTATTCGCAAAGAAATTTGGTTTAATTGATTTGTGAACATATCAAACCTGAAATTAAGGCTGATTTATTCTTAAGGATTTGCAAAGAAATTTGGGATTCTGAAGTTTAGATTTAGATATTTTTCGCAACGACAGTTGGTTAATTATACTTTAGTGATTTGAGTTCTAGAACAGTGCTTAACCTGAACCCTGATTAGTTAGTTTATTTTCATTCATTGATCTCCTGAGAAATATCCCTGAACCTATCTTTTTCCCATTGAATACAACTCGTTTACTGCTTTATGTTTTCTGCTTAACCTGAATTGCTTAGCTTAGCTTGATTCTACGATTTATTGAGTGATTTCTGTGAGTCCTTGTGTTCGACCCCTAGCTAGATTACAACTACTGCTTTAGTACTGTTAGGGTATTAAATTGAGCATATCAAATAGAAACTTACTCTAAGCAGTAGGGAATTGCAGGAACTTTGCTAGAACTTTTAGGATGTGTTTTTAGTGTATCAGAGGATGATATTTAAGATGAAAATCGGCCAGTATATATAGGAGGGAGGCTAGGGTTTTTCCCAGATAGATATGGAATATTCCTCAGAATATTCTAGACGGCTGTGATTTTTAAGTCGGCCCATCGAGTATCGATCGATACCAAGGGGTATCGATCGATACCTCTAAAAGTCCACGAGCCCATCAGGCCCAAGATGCGATCGACGCGCGTGTGGTCTTTTCTTCTCTCTTGTTATACACGAGAAAACATTTCTCAGCCAATGAAAACATTTCATTCGAATGAGCTTAACTCATTTCTTTTCACACTAACACAATTTTATCAAGCCCTCAAGCTTTGACTCAATCCTCGCTCCCATGATCTTGCGCTCCTCACAATAGACAGACGAAAAAAACTCATCAGAAAAAACACACTCTCTTCACGAAAAATTCCAGCAATCTTTCACTCATGTTTAACGTAAGTTTCGAGAGTACCGTAGTTCATAAGGGTCGTTAAGATCTGCGTTTCGAGTGTCTGCGAAACCAGATTAGTAGCTGTATGCTGCGGCTCTTGAATCACACAAAACCGTCACACTGCGGGTGATTCTTTGAGTTATGGAAAGAGATTAATCATCTCGCCTCCACTCGTTTACTTTTCCGTAACGTTGTTTATATTGTTTATCGTATTTTCAATCACATTTACCGTAGTGCTAATTCTAGCTCCTACCTTCGTAACTCAAAGAATCCGTTCCTGTTATATAAACATTGAACGGATTGAATACGAGTAAATATATAAACGCCTTTGCGATTGCGATCACAAAGCTTGAATCTGTTTACGTTTGCGAACGTTTAAACAGTGAACGCACTCTGTGGTTCAAAAATTTTCAGGGGCATCAATCGATACATAAGCATCGATCGATACAGAGCGTCGATCGATATTGAGCAATTATTTGCTTACATTGATCGATTTCCGTTCCCCTGTAAAATTACCATCGATTGATTCTGTGAAATTAATTCATTTTGTATCGATCGATACCACGGTTTGTATCGATCGATACCACGGTTTGCATCGATCGATACCACAGATTGCATCGATCGATACCACGGTTTGCATCGATCGATACCACGTTTAAATCGATCGATACCACGATTTGTATCGACCGATTTTGTAAGCTTTGATCAATTATGTGCAATAAATTTGCTTGTATCGATCGATACCCAATTTCTAAAATCGCGATTTTGTAAGCAATGTCTACCCCAGACGGTCCTCTTTGGAAGGAAGCCGGTAATAGTGAGATGGAATTAATCAGGCAAAACCATACTTACGAGATAACTTATTTACCTCAAGGGTTTAAAGCCCTAGGGTGTAAATGGATTTTCAAAACAAAATTAAAAACCGATGGCTCCATCGACAAGTACAAGGCTAGGCTTGTGGTGCAAGGTTTCCGGCAAAAAGAAGGTTTGGATTTCTTTGACACCTATTCTCCAGTAACGAGAATAACTTCAATAAGAATGCTGATAGGAATCACAACATTAAGAAATTTAGAAATCCACCAAATGGATGTGAAAGCTGCTTTTCTAAATGGTGATTTAGAAGAGGAAATTTATATGAAACAACCCGAAGGGTTTGTTGTCCCAGGACAAGAACACAAAGTATGTAGACTTGTGAAATCGTTGTACGGACTTAAACAAGCTGCGAAACAATGGCATGAAAAATTTGACAATGTAATGATGTCAAATGGTTTCAGCATAAACGAATGTGCCATGTGCATATACATCAAAAGTACTCCGCATGGATACGTTTTGCTATTTCAGTACGTGGATGACATGCTCATTATTGGTAGCAATAAAGACGTGATGAGTCAAACAAAGAACTTACTAAATAGCAAGTTCGACATGAAAGACATGGGAATAGCCGACGTAATTTTAGGAATAAAAATCATCAGACATTCTGACGGAATAATCCTATCCCAAGATCATTATGCTGACAAGATCCTTGAGTGGTTTAAGAACTACTCAAATGGGACTGCAAAAACTCCTACTGATCCTCATCTTCACTTAACAAAAAATTCAGGTGAACCAGTGTCACAGGTGGAATATGCCAGAGTAATCGGGAGTCAGATGTACTTAACTAACTGTACTAGACCCGATTTAGCGCACTCAGTAAACGTACTAAGTCGCTATACGAGTAATCCAGGACACAATCATTGGAAGGCTATAACTAGAGTATTGAACTACCTTCGATACACCAAGAGTTATGGGTTGCACTATGGAAAAGAACCAGCAGTCTTAGAAGGCTATAGTGATGCCAATTAGATTTCAGATTCTAAGAACTCGAAATCAACAAGTGGATATGTCTTTACGCTTGGTGGTGCAGCAGTATCCTGGAAATCTTCCACACAAACTCTCCTGGCAAGATCAACCATGGAGTCAGAGTTCATAGCTTTAGATAAAGCTGCAGAAGAAGCAGAGTGGCTTCGGAACTTCTTGGAAGATATCCCGATGTGGGAAAAACAAGTGCCAGCATTACGCGTACGCTGCGATAGTCAATCGGCTATATCTCGGGCACTGAATAATTTATACAATGGTAAATCTCGTCATATTAGAAGACGACACAAGACCATTAGACAATTGATCTTGACAGGTGTAATCACGATAGATTACATCAAGTCGGCTAATAACTTAGCAGATCCTTTTACGAAAAGTCTGGCGCGAGATCAAGTTGTTAAATTATCAAGAGGGATGAGTTTAAAGACTAAAAATAAAGATGACGCTTAATGGAAACCCCACCTATGTGACTGGAGATCCCAAGATCTAGGTTCAAAGGGAAAACGAAATTAAGCTGATTCAGTAGTGAGCACTATGAGACTATGTCTCTACCCAGTTGACTAAAGGGATATTCCTTATCTACTTAGCATATTCTCGTTGCGTGAGACTTGGTCTTCACATCGCCCACCTCCTCCTGAATTCGGGGATGACTCAATCCTCGCTCCCATGATCTTGCGAGATCTTCTGCGGATTCTTATCTCTCTCCAATCGCTTTTAAAAAGCGTGAGCTACTCCTCACAATAGACAGACGAAAAAACTCATCAGAAAAAACACACTCTCTTCACGAAAAATTCCAGCAATCTTTCACTCGTCTTTAACATAAGTTTCGAGCGTATCGTAGTTCATAAGGTTCGTTAAGATCTGCGTTTCGAGTGTCAGTGAAACCATATTAGTGGCTGTATCATGCGGCTCTTGAATCACACATAACCGTCACACTGCAGGTGATTCTTTGAGTTACGGAAATAGATTAATCATCTCTCCTCCACTCGTTTACTTTTCCGTAACGTTGTTTATATTGTTTATCGTATTTTCAATCACATTTACCGTAGTGCTAATTCTAGCTCCTACATTCGTAACTCAAAGAATCCGTTCCTGTTATATAAACATTGAACGGATTGAATACGAGTAAATATATAAACGCCTCGGCGATTGCGATCGCAAAGCTTGAATCTATTTACGTTTGCGAACGTTTAAACAGTGAACGCACTCTGTGGTTCAAAAATTTTCAGGGGCATCGATACTGAGCGTCGATCGATACTGAGCAATTATTTGCATACATTGATCGATTTCAGTTCCCCTGTAAAACTACCATCGATCGATTATGTGAAATTAATTCATTCTGCATCGATCGATACCACGGTTTGCATCGATCAATACCACGGATTTCATCGATCAATACCACGGTTTGCATCGATCGATACCACGGTTTGCATCGATCAATACAACGATTTGTGTCGACCGATTTTGTAAGCATCGATCGATTCTGTGCAATAAATTTGCTTGTATCGATCGATACCCAATTTCTAAAATCGCGATTTTGTAAGCAATGTCTACCCCAGACGGTCCTCTTTGAAAGGAAGCCGTTAATAGTGAGATGGACTCAATCAGGCAAAACCATACTTACGAGATAACTGATTTACCTCAAGGGTTTAAAGCCCTAGGGTGTAAATGGATTTTCAAAACAAAATTAAAAACTGATGGCTCCATCGACAAGTACAAGGCTAGGCTTGTGGTGCTAGGTTTCCGGCAAAAAGATGGTTTGGATTTCTTTAACACCTATTCTCCAGTAACGAGAATAACTTCAATAAGAATGCTGATAGGAATTGCAACATTAAGAGATTTAGAAATCCACCAAATGGATGTGAAAACTGCTTTTCTAAATGGTGATTTAGAAGAGGAAATTTATATGAAACAACCCGAAGGGTTTGTTGTCCCAGGACAAGAACACAAAGTATGTAGACTTGTGAAATCGTTGTACGGACTTGAACAAGCTCCGAAACAATGGCATGAAAAATTTGACAATGTAATGATGTCAAATGGTTTCAGCATAAACGAATGTGACAAGTGCATATACATCAAAAGTACTCTGCATGGATACGTTTTGCTCTGTCTGTACGTGGATGACATGCTCATTATTGGTAGCAATAAACACGTCATCAGTCAAACAAAGAACTTACTAAATAGCAAGTTCGACATGAAAGACATGGGATTAGCCGACGTAATTTTAGGAATAAAAATCATCAGACATTCTGATAGAATAATCCTATCCCAAGATCATTATGCTGAAACGATTCTTGAGCGTTTTAAGAACTACTCAAATGGGACTGCAAAAACTCCTACTGATCCTCATCTTCACTTGACGAAAAATTCAGGTGAACCAGTGTCATAGGTGGAATATGCTAGAGTAATCGGGAGTCTGGTGTACTTAACTAACTGTACTAGACCTGATTTAGCGCACTTAGTAAACGTACTAAGTCGCTATATGAGTAATCCAGGACACAATCATTGGAAGGCTATAACTAGAGTATTGAACTACCTTCGATACACCAAAAGTCATGGGTTGCACTGT
This sequence comes from Eutrema yunnanense, assembly GCA_002933935.1. Taxonomy (NCBI): domain Eukaryota; kingdom Viridiplantae; phylum Streptophyta; class Magnoliopsida; order Brassicales; family Brassicaceae; genus Eutrema; species Eutrema yunnanense. Next base: position 43,256 of record PKML01050727.1, read on the forward strand.
GGAAAAGAACCAGCAGTCTTAGAAGGATATAGTTATGCCAATTGGATTCAGATTCTAAGAACTCGAAATCAACAAGTAGATATGTCTTTACGCTTGGTGGTGCAGCAGTATCCTGGAAAATCTTCCAAACAAACTCTCATGGCCAGATCAACCATGGAGTCAGAGTTCATAGCTTTAGATAAAGCTGCAGAAGAAGCAGAGTGGCTTCGGAACTTCTTGGAAGATATCCCGATGTGGGAAAAACCAGTGCCAGCATTACGCGTACACTGCGATAGTCAATCGGCTATATCTCGGGCACTGAATAATTTATACAATGGTAAATCTCATCATATTAGAAGACGACACAAGACCATTAGACAATTGATCTCGACAGGTGCACTCACGATAGATTACATCAAGTTGGCTGATAACTTAGCAGATCCTTTTACGAAAAGTCTGGCGCGAGATCAAGTTGTTAAATTATCAAGAGGAATGGGTTTAAAGCCTAAAAACAAAGATGACGCTTAATGGAAACCCCACCTATGTGACTGGAGATCCCAAGATCTAGGTTCAAAGGGAAAGCAAAATTAAGCTGATTCAGTAGTGAGCACTGTGAGACTATGTCTCTACCCAATTCCTAAGATGAAAAACAGTGATACCTGTATGTGTTGAGGTTAAGCGATGGCTTTTAATGATTCCATAGTTTTGAGATATTCGTGAAGTATTACATGATGCTTCTAAAAAACAAAGCTAATGGCAGATCACCTAATGAGTGTGAAATGGGGCCGTTTCTAGGAGAATGAAAGTAAGGCTATATTCTCCAAGTTCACTCATGAAAAAACAGGAATGTTCAAGGCCAAAATGAACACAATAGAGAACTTAAGTTCTATGAGAAAATATCGCTGCGCGATAGTTGTTGTCTCGGTTTACATCAAAGTCTAGGTGGTTCAAGACATCATGTTCACCTCCTGGCCAAGTAAACCCGACATATATTAAAAATGATTGGTTCAAAGCTGAAAAAGGCTACCTCTGAGATATAGTTACATTTTCGCATACTCTCGAACGTATGTCTAGTCTAGTCTAGTTTATCGAGTCAGTTGAATCTTCGTACGTTTTGAGTCATTTCTATTCATGTGGGTGATTGTTGGACCAAAAATTTAATCAAGCCCAATGGGGCTTATTAAAATTTGAAGTGTGAAAAGAAATGGTCCAAGTCTAAGTGAATGGACTAGTGTGAGTTAAATGAGGGACATGGTTTTTGTCCCACATTGGATGTTAGGAAAACTTTGGAGTAGTATATATAAGGACAAAGTTATAACCTTGTCCAAAGTGTGTGTGATAGAGAAGGAACGTGACTCCTCGTGCGCCACCGCCGCCGAACCGAACCGGGCTCGGGCTCGGGAACGGGCGTGGCTCGTGGTTCGTGGGCTCTTGGGAGTGGACCAGCGGCCCATTAAAGAGTTCTTTTTGGTTCAAATATGTATGAGTATTTTGTCAACGTTTTTCGTTGACTAAAGGGATATTCCTTATCCACTTAGCATATTCTCCTTGCGTGAGACTTGGTCTTCACGTCGCCCACCTCCTCCTGGATTCGGGGATGACTTAATCCTAGCTCCCATGATCTTGCGAGATCTTCTGCGGATTCTTATCTCTCTCCAGTTGCTTTTAAAAAGCGTGAGCTACTCCTCACTATAGACAGACGAAAAAACTCATCAGAACAAAAACTTTCTCTTCACGAAAAATTCCAGCAATCTTTCACTCGTCTTTAACGTAAGTTTTGAGAGTATCGTAGTTCATAAGGTTCGTTAAGATCTGCGTTTCGAGTGTCTGCGAAACCAGATTAGTGGCTGTATCCTGCGGCTCTTGAATCACACATAACCGTCACACTGCGGGTGATTCTTTGAGTTACGGAAAGAGATTAATCATCTCGCCTCCACTCGTTTACTTTTCCGTAACGTTGTTTATATTGTTTATCGTATTTTCAATCACATTTACCGTAGTGCTAATTCTAGCTCCTACATTCGTAACTCAAAGAATCTGTTCCTGTTATATAAACATTGAACAGATTGAATACGAGTAAATATATAAACGCCTCTGCGATTGCGATCGCAAAGCTTGAATCTGTTTACGTTTGCGAAAGTTTAAACAGTGAACGCACTATGTGGTTCAAAAATTTTCAGGGGCATCGATCGATACAGAGCGTCGATCGATACAGAGCAATTATTTGCTTACATTGTAAAATTACCATCGATCGATTATGTGAAATTAATTCATTTTGCATCGATCGATACCACGGTTTGCATCGATCGATACCACGGATTGCATCGATCGATACCACGGTTTGCATCGATCGATACCACGGTTTGCATCGATCGATACCATGATTTGTATCGACCGATTTTGTAAGCATCGATCGATTCTGTGCAATAAATTTGCTTGTATCGATCGAACCCCAATTTTTAAAATCGCGATTCGATATTAGTACTGAATTGCGATTCTCAAACTATATATCGATATCTACTGTTTTCGTTTATAAATCGAAAAAGTATATGATTCGTATATGTGTCTGTTTTTTCAAAATAGAAAACGAAAACGCCAACGTCTCCAACGTGAATGCTTCAGTCGTCGAGACTACCACCTTTGGAGTTATTGGAGTGACATTCGCTAACACGATTGCGACCAGTACCGAGCAGATCCAGTTTGGTAATTTCCTAACAGTGACAGTCGCCATCCCTACTCCGATTGCTGCTACTGTTCAAACTGCGGTCACTGAACAGTTTCAGGCGGTGCAAATGCCCTCTTCGAATCCAGCAGGCGTCCTACCCAACAAGTTCGATGGGACCGCCTTCAAGATGTGGTAGAAGAAGATGTTCTTCTATCTGGCCACGCTGAAGCTGGAAAAGTATACCCGTGAAGAGAAACCCATTCTCCCAACGGATAATATATATTGATCCTCGCGCGCTTGCGTGCAAGCTGGCATGGGAACACGGTGATTTTCTGTGCAAAGGGTACATCCAGAATCGCCTTGCTGATACACTGTTCAACGTGTACAGTAATGCCGAAACATCTAAAGACCTGTGGGATTCTCTAGACAAGAAGTACCGCACAGAAGATGTTGGATCTCAGAAATATGCTGTGGCGAAATTCTTAGATTGCAAAATGGTCGACTCGCGGCCATTAATGGAGAAAGTCGGAGAGTTGCAAACAATTCTTCATGAAATACACGCTGAGGGAATAAGACTATGCGAGACGTTTCAGGTCGCATGTGTCATTGAGAAGCTCCCGCCTAGCTGGATGAACTTCAAAAACTACCTCAAGTTGAAGAAGAAATGGATGAGTCTCGAAGACTTAACCATGAAACTTCGCATGGAATCAATGAATCGGAGAAACATTGGTATAGGTGTGGAAATTCGCGAACCCAACGCGAATATGGTTGAGCACCAAAACCAAAGGAAGGAAAAATGGCAAAACAAAAGGCGCCAAGACAAAGGAAAAGGCAAAGTTCCACCAAAGAATTCTCAGAAGTTCAAAAATAAGAAATTTAGTGGTGAGAGCTCCCAGAAGTTCACTGGAACCTGTCACAGCTGTGGCAAAACTGGCCATAAGTCCTTTGAGTGTCGCAGCAAAAAGGCTCCAAGATAAATGAGGCCAACCTGACTCAAGATGATCTGTGTGCGGTGGTCACAGAAGTCAACATGGCTGAGGAGAATCCTAAAACGTGGTGGTATGACACTGGGGCAACCACGCATATCTGCATCGACAGAAGCCAGTTCTCCACCTACAAAAAGAACAAGACTGATACGCACCTACGGATGGGAAATGTGTCTCAATCCAAGATTGAAGGCATCGGCAATGTGGTGTTGAAGATGACTTCAGGCAAGGAAGTCACGCTGACCAACGTGAAACACGTGCCAAACATGAGGAAGAACCTGATCTCGGGGACTAAGATTCTCAAGCATGGATTTGAAATCAACATGAAGTCTGACCAGCAGATTTTAAGGAAAAATGGGGTTTTTATTGGGAAGGGTTTTGTTAAGGATGATCTGATCAAAATGTGTGTAATGACAGTCGTCAAAAATGATGTAACCGCTTCCAGTTCAATGAATAAGAATGCATCTTCTTACTTGGTCGAGTCTTTCGATATGTGGCATGAACGGTTAGGGCATGTGAATTATAAATCTATTCTAAGATTAATGAATTCTAATCTAATCCCGAAATGCAAAACAAGTAAAAATAAATGTGAGACATGCGTAAAAGAAAAACTCACGAAAACTCCATCACCTCGTGTCGAACGAACCACCGAACCTCTGGGTTTAATACACACTGATTTATGCGACTTAAAATATGTGCAATCTAGAGGAGGGAAAAAGTACTTCGTGACCTTCATAGATGATTGCACAAGATACTGCTATGTATATTTACTACGCAGTAAAGATGAAACTGTGGAAAAGTTTAAAGAATACAAATTGGAAGTAGAAAACCAACTTGGTAGAACTATTAAAATAGTTCGTAGTGATAGAGGAGGGGAATATGATGAACCCTTCAATGCATTCTGTAGACAACACGGAATTATTCATCAAACTACCGCTCCCTACTCACCAGAATCCAACGAAGTTGCGGAACGAAAAAACCGAACTCTTAAGGAAATGATGAATGCAATGTTGCAGAAATCTGGGTTATCCCAGAACTTGGGGGGGGGGGAAGCGCTGCTTACCACAAATTATATCATGAACAAAATACCGAATAAAGTAACTGGAAAAACTCCATATGAACTTTGGAAAGGTAGTGTACCTTCGTATAAATACCTAGAAGTGTGGGGGTGCCTGGCAAAGGTTGCAGTTCCACCTCTGAAAAATGTCACAATCGGACCAAAAATGGTTGATTACATTTTCATCGGATATGCTCATAACAGTAGTGCCTATGAATTTCTGGTACATAAGTCAGATGTACCAGATATTCATGTAAACACTATAATGGAGTCAAGAAATGCTTCATTCTTTGAAAACGTGTTTCCATGCAAAGATAGAGATATTAATAAACGAACTCGTGATGAACGAGATGCTTGCACTTCTGGAAACGAAGCAAGTAGTTCAGGCACGACTATTAATGACGAAGAAAAAGAAGAAGAAGAACATAGACGGAGTAAAAGGTCTCGTAAGGAAAACACATATGGTTCTGAATTTTTAGTAGTCTTTCTCGCTGAAAATGAGCCTAGAACATTTACAGAAGCAATTTTTACCCCAAATGTCCTCTTAGGAAGGAGGCCGTTAATAGTGAGATGGACTCAATCAGGCAAAACCATACTTACGAGATAACTGATTTACCTCAAGGGTTTAAAGCCTTAGGGTGTAAATGGATTTTCAAAACAAAATTAAAAACTGATGGCTGCATCGACAAGTACAAGGCCAGGCTTGTGGTGCAAGGTTTCCGGCAAAAAGAAGGTTTGGATTTCTTGGACACCTATTCTCCAGTAACGAGAATAACTTCAATAAGAATGCAGATAGGAATCGCAGCATTAAGAGATTTACAAATCCACCAAATGGATGGGAAAACTGCTTTTCTAAATCGTGGTTTAGAAGAGGAAATTTATATGAAACTACCCGAAGGGTTTGTTGTCCCAGGACAAGAACACAAAGTATGTAGACTTGTGAAATCGTTGTACGGACTTAAACAAGCTCCGAAACAATGGCATGAAAAATTTGACAATGTAATGATGTCAAATGGTTTCAGCATAAACGAATGTGACAAGTGCATATACAACAAAAGTACTCCGCATTGATACGTTTTGCTCTGTCTGTACGTGGATGACATGCTCATTATTGGTAGCAATAAAGACGTGATCAGTTAAACAAAGAACTTACTAAATAGCAAGTTCGACATGAAAGACATGGGATTAGCCGACGTAATTTTAGGAATAAAAATGATCATACATTCTGAAGGAATAATCCTAACCCAAGATCATTATGCTGAACAGATCCTTGAGCGGTTTAAGAACTACTCAAATGGGACTGCAAAAACTCATGCTGATCCTCATCTTCACTTGACGAAAAATTCAGGTGAACCAGTGTCACAGGTGGAATATGCCAGAGTAATCGGGAGTCTGATGTACTTAACTAACTGTACTAGACCCGATTTAACGCACTCAGTAAACGTACTAAGTCGCTATACGAGTAATCCAGGTCATAATCATTGGAAGGCTATAACTAGAGTATTGAACTACCTTCGATACACCAAAAGTTATGTGTTGCACTATGGAAAAGAACCAGCAGTCTTAGAAGGATATAGTGATGCTAATTGGATTCAGATTCTAAGAACTCGAAATCAACAAGTGGATATGTCTTTACGCTTGGTGGTGCAGCAGTATCCTGGAAATATTCCAAACAAAATCTCCTGGTCAGATCAACCATGGAGTCAGAGTTCATAGCTTTAGATAAAGCTGCAGAAGAAGCAGAGTGGCTTCGGAACTTCTTGGAAGTGATCCCGATGTGAGAAAAACCAGTGCCGGCATTACGCGTACACTGCGATAGTCAATCGGCTATATCTCGGGCACTGAATAATTTATACAATGGTAAATCTCATCATATTAGAAGACGACACAAGACCATTAGACAATTGATCTCGACAGGTGTACTCACGATATATTACATCAAGTTGGCTGATAACTTAGCAGATTCTTTTACGAAAAGTCTGGAGCGAGATCAAGTTATTAAATTATCAAGAGGAATGGGTTTAAAGCCTAAAAATAGATGACGCTTAATGGAAACCCCACCTATGTGACTGGAGATCCCAAGATCTAGGTTCAAAGGGAAAACGAAATTAAGCTGATTTAGTAGTGAGCATTGTGAGACTATGAACGTTGTTAACGACGAGGTGGCGTGTGCCGAACTCTATCGCCAGCTGACCTTCGGCATCCAGAATCTGTCTCCGACTGAAGAACTTTTTAAGTCTGAGGCATATAAGAAATTGGCTCGCACTACGGCTGACGTAAGTGGGTTTTATAGCTTTCGATTGTTTATATTCCTTTCCCTTCAGACTTACATCTTTCTCCTTTTTCAGATGGTAGCGCAGACCAACGACCTTGTTGGTGCATACGACCGTGAACTGAGTTCGGCGCGTCGTGAGGCCCTTGATGTCAGCGTTGCTGCTAAAGAGTTGCAGGTCGGCTTGTTTCTTAACGAGCTAGGTCGGACACCATGGACCTAGCCGTGGCTGGGCTTAAGGAAGATGGTCTTGCTTTAGCGCCGAGTCGCATTGAGAAATTGAAGAAACTCAAGGCTGAAAAGTCGGCTGAGTGCGATGCGATCACTCCCTGCGACTTGACGAAAGAGGATCTTTAGGTGTCGCCCTTTATCGAGACTGTTCATCCTGAAGTTTCTTTACCGGTTAGAGCGGTGGTTCCGGCCGGTCTTGATATGTTCAGCTCGAACCATCCGGCGATTTCGAGTGTCATGAGGGAGCAAGCTTCTTGATTGCCATGTCGGCATTTTTATTTTTTCTCTTTGTTCGGTGTTTTGCCCGCGGAGCTTTCTGGAATATTCCCTTTCGAACCTTTTATTATTTATGGCGTTTTATAATTGATATCGGTAATTTCTTCGTATGATTTATCTTACCTACTTTTATTTCGCTTTCAGATATTTGTGAGTTCGTAATTTTATACGAAACTCTAAATTTTACCGTACAAGAATTGGGGCCGTACTTGGTACGTTCTTAGCCGGTTGTAGAGGGTGAGATCGACTCGTCGACCTTTTTGAGGTCGGCAATCATTACGAGATCGGCTTAATAGTTTGCGATCGTTAAGAAATCGGCTTATTAATCTGCGATTGTTGAGAACTCGGTTTATTAATTCTGCGATTGTTGAGAAATCGGCTTAACTTTGCGAGAGGAAACGTTCGGCTTTACCATGGGGCTTAGCATAAGAGTGCGTTGGGAGCTCGTTCTTAAGATACTCCAGGTCTTCTTAGATTGAATCGTAGTGTGCGAGACGGACTCGGCTTACTTAGCTCGGATGATCTGAGAGCGGATTGGATGCGGAACTGGTCCCGGCTTAACATGGAAGGTGCTTTGTCCATAGCACCATGAGGATGCGTGCGAGACGAAGCTCTGCTTATTTCAGTTTTACCGATCGTCTGGCCAAGACGTCGATGTGCGAATGTGCGATGGTTCTCCTGTGAATGAGAGTTTATGTGTTCCGTTTGAATGAGTTCGGTTATCGTTTATACGACCCGTTCGAGTTTGGATTTTATGGGTATGATCCATGTGAGTTCGAATTATCATGGATACGATCCGTTCGAATTCGGTTTATCTTGGATATGATCCATTCGCATTCGGTTTATCATGGATATGATTCATTCGAGTTCGGTTTATCATGGATACAATTCATTCGAGTTCGGTTTGGAAAAATAATTTTATTGAAGTCATAGCTGAACCCGTTAGGGTTGCCTATGTACCTTCATAAGAAGGATAAAGCCGTCCGTAGTTCAAATTAAAACGAAGTCAAGAACGAGTTTGGCAAGTCTTTTTTTTTTTTTTTTTGGCGCCGAGCTACTAATAATAGTAACCTTTGAGGTCCATCGAGTTCCACGATCTCGGGATTGGAGTTCCATCCATCTTCATGAGTTCGTACACACCGGGCTTGACGACCCGCATTATCTGGTAGGGACCCTCCCAATTAGTGCCGGGCTTGCCGGCATTCTTTTCTTCGGTGCCTTGGAAAACTTTTCGTAAGACAAGGTCGCCGTCTTCAAATTGCCGACCTCGAACTTTTTTATTGTAGTACCGAGCTGTTAAATGTTAGTAATTTTGAATTTTAAGTAATGCATGTCCACGATGTTCCTCAAGTGTGTCTAGGTTGTCGATCATCATTTCTTCGTTGAGGCCGGGGTTTGATACCCGCATCGACCGTCGTATTGTCGGAACAATGAGTTCGGCTGGGCATAGAGCCAACATGTCGTAGGATAAGAAAAAGGGTGATTGTCCGGTGGACCTTCGGGGTGTAGTTTGGTGCTACCAGAGGACTCCGTCGAGTTCGTCTGCCCAACGCCCTTTCTTCGTATCCAATCGTTTCTTGAGTCCATATATGATAGTTTTATTAGTTGCCTCGGCTTGGCCGTTGCCTTGTGGGTATCTCGGTGTGGAAAAACTTAGATGGATTTTCCACTTAGCGCATAAATCGCCAAATAATGTTGAAATGAATTGTGGTCCGTTATCCGTTACGATTTCGTATGGTATTCCATGTCGGCATATGATGAATTTCCAGACAAACTTTTGGACGTCGAGGGCGTGTATTGTGTATTTCGACGTATGACTCTGCTTCGACCCATTTCGTGAAGTAATTGGTCATGAAGAGGATAAATTGCTTCTGTGTCGTAGAGCGTCGGAATGGGCCGATGATGTCCATTGACCATCGCATGAAGGGGTAAGGTGCCGTTGAAGTTGTTAGGAGTTCGGTGGGTAAATTGATCATTGGGCCGTGTCGTTGACATTTGTCGCATTTAGCCGCAAATTTTTCACAGTCTGTTAACATGGTCGGCCAATAGTAGCCGGGTTTCTTTATTTTTAGGGCTAGAGATCGACCTCTGGCGTGATTGCCGCCCGATCCTTCGTGTGCTTTTGTCATTACTTCATTGGTATCGTCGTATCGAACAAAAATTAACAAGACTCCAGCGGCGCTCCATCGGTATAATTCCCCCTTGTGAACAATGTAAGAAGCAGCTCGCATTTTAAGTCGCCGAGCTTCCCATCTGTTTGGCGGGACTATTCCATCGTGGATGTACATTTTGAGCTCGATAGTCGAGTCCTTTGGCTCCCCCTCGTCTTTGGCCTCGATGTCCAATGGTACGTGCAATCCTTCGGATTTCTCTTCATTGTCGGATGTGTCATGGAGTTCGGGATCATCATTACTGTTCGGCTCAGGCTCGGGGTTGAGTTCGGTGCTTTTGTGTTGCGTTTTTTCCTTGTCCTTCTTGGTTCTGGAATGGTGGCTGGTTGTTCTTCATAGTTTCGATTGCGTGTCGCTATGTTGCATGTTTCCGATGTTTCGATACTTGATTTTATGATACTCTCGATCGGGATGGTTCGTTTGAGATGGGGATCCGAGCTGGATGCAAGTGCGGCTAGTGCGTCGGCTGGTGCGTTATCGCCTCGTGGTATTTTCGTAAGGTCGAAAGTTTCAAACTTAGAGGCGAGTTTCTTGACGAGTTTGAGGTATGCATCCATCCGTTCGTTTTTAGCATCGTACTCTCCGTTGTACTGGCTTGCAACGAGCTGAGAATCGCAGTATGCATGTATGTGGATTACCCCGATAGCTCTGGCTAAGCGTAGACCGGCGAGTAATGCTTCGTATTTGGCCTCGTTGTTTGAAGCGTTAAATTCCAGGTGGAATGATTGTTCTAAAATCTCCCCGGTTGGGGACTGAAGGCGTATGCCTACTCCCGACCCTCGATGTGATGACGATCCGTCTACGTGTAGAATCCATTTGTCAATGGTGGGGGTACCAGTGTTTACCAATTCTTGGGGTAGTTCGATGAGGAAATCGGCCAGGTCTTGTGATTTGGCGCTCGTCCAATTTTTATACTCAATATCGTATTCGCACAGTTCGATTGCCCATTTGGCGAGTCTACCAGACTGACTAGGGCTATGCAAGATGGTTCGCAAGGGTTGGTCGGTAAGAACGGCGATTGAGTGTGATTGAAAGTATGGGCGGAGCTTTCTGGCTGCAGTGATGACGGCAAGGGCGAGTTTCTCGAGTGTGGGGTATCTCGTTTCGGCTCCATCCAAAGACTTGATGATATAGAAGATCTGTTTTTGTTCACCTCGGCCTTCTCGAACGAGGACAGCGCTGACTGCGGAGTTCGAAACTACGATGTAGTGGTAAAGGGTTTAGCCGTCTTCCGGTTTTACTAAGATTGGAGGAGTCGAAAAATATTCTTTAAAGCGTTGGAATGCTTACTCGCAATTTTCATCCCACTCGAGGTTTTTGTTTCCTCGAAGAAGTTGGTAGAAAGGCAGACATTTATCGGTTGACCGAGAGATAAAACTATTAAGTGCTGCAATGCGGCCGGTTAATCGCTGGAATTCACGTTTTGTTTTCGGGGAGGGGAGGTCAATAATTGCCGAGATCTGTTTGGGGTTAGCTTCGATTCCTCTCTGTGTTACGATATAGTCGAGGAATTCTCCGGAGGTGACTCCAAACGTGCATTTGGTAGGGTTGAGTTTCATACCGTACTCGTTCAGTATATCAAAGCATGTGTTCAGATGACCGATGTGATCTTTCGCAATGAGTGATTTGACGAGCATGTCGTCGATGTATACTTCCATGGTTTTGCCGAGCTGGCTTGCGAACATTCGATTCACAAGGCGTTGGTAAGTTGCGACGGCGTTTTTTAGTCCTAATGGCATGACTTTGTAGCAATAAATACCGCGATCGGTGATGAAGGACATCTTATCGCGGTCGCTTTGATGCATGAGAATTTGGTTATATCCTGAAAAGGCATCCATGAAGGAGAGGAGTTCATTCCTGGCCGTAGCTTCGACTAATCTATCGATATGGGGTAGCGGGAAGCTATCTTTTGAGCAAGCTTTGTTGAGATCGGTGAAGTCGACACAAATTCTCCATTTACCGTTCTTCTTTTTTACGACGACTGGGTTGGCTAACCAATCCGGATACCGAACTTCTGTTATTGATCTTGCGCTGAGTAGTTGTTCCACCTCATCGTTGACGGCTTGAGCTTTCTCAGGGCCGAGCTTGCGTCGTTTTTGCTTAATTAGTTTGAAGGTCGAATCTATATTAAGTTCATGGCACGCTACTTTTGGGTTGATTCCGGGCATGTCTTTGATAGACCAAGCGAAAGTCGAGACGTTTCTTTTGAGAAAGCGGACGAGGTTGTTTTTTTATTTCTTCATCCAATTCGGCCCCTATCCCTACGCATCTGTCAGGATTGAGCTCGTCAATGTTGATTTGGATGATGTTCTCTTGTCTTCGTATGTCGGGGTTGAGTTTTTTGTTAAGTGGATCCTTCACTGTCGTGTTGATAACACATGTTCGGGATGCTGTTCGGAATTTGCATTCGTTGATATAACAAGTTCGGGACATCAGCTGGTCGCCTTTCAGTGTAAATACTTCGGATGGTGTTGGGAACTTCAGACATTGGTGGTAGGTAGAGACGACGGCTTTCATCGCATAAATCCAGGGTGTTCCGAGTATGACGTTGTAGATTGTTGGTCTGTCGAGGACCAAAAATTTGACCATTCTTATAAGTCCGCCGACGTAGATGGGTATCTTGATTGTTCCCGCGGTCATTGTCTGCTCTCCTGTAAATCCAGTAAGTGGTTCGATATTTATTTTGATCTCGGAGTCCGGGAAATCCATCTCTCTTAGTGTTTGTCTAAATATCACGTTAACCGAGCTGCCTGTATCCACCAGGATTCTTCCGACTGCGACGACTCCGATGAGTAAGTTAACGACTAGAGGGTCGTCGTGTGGCATATGGAGTCCCTCTGTATCGGCTTCGGAGAAGGTTACATGCATTCCGCCTGTTGTGACTCTGTTCTAACGTCGTGCGGCGATTACTTCTCTGCTGTGTTCTTTGATTGCCCGAACTGAATAATTGCAGGTTTCTAGTACCCCCATTATCATGTTCACTCGCTTCCGAACTTGAGGAACGTTACGATTTTCGTTATAGTCTTCGCGATCTCGTTTTGGTTGCTCGGTAGTGTTGGTATTTGTTTGATCTGGGTTTTTGATGGGGTTCGGTCGACGAGCTCCTTTGTTATCGTTTCGGCAAAACCTCTTGCCGGGGAGGAATAGTCCTTCGACGGGGACTTTGCCTTTCCTGAATTTTAACAGCAGGAAATCCTTAAGATGCATGCATTCTTCCGTGCTATGACCCTCTCTGTTGTGGAATTGACAGAAGGGTATGTCGTTGCTGGTCAGTTCGCTCGGATTTTCAGGGGGATTATCTGGTCAGATCCAGGTGTTCCATGTTTGTTGTGGCTGGATGCTACTAACTTGCTGAGCTGCAGGTCGTCGATCGTAGTAATTTTGGCCATCGCGATTATCTTCTCTTGGTTTATCTTTTTGAGCTATTGGCTTGAAGAATGCGTGTTGTTTATCTTTTGCGGTTTCTTCTTCTTCTACGAGGATGTAGATATGTGATTTGTGCAAGATATCTTCGAGGGTATTAGGGCAGTTGCGTTTGATTTCTTTGTGGAAATCGGACTTATACCATGTCGCTTTTTACAAGGCTTTGATTGCGGCTTCGTCGTCGATGTTGCAATGAGACACTACTGCTTTGAACCGGTTCATGAAATCTCGTAGTGGCTCGTCACTTTTTTGCTCAAGTGCCCACAGATCGGCGTTTCAGGTTTTTTGCTTGATGAGCATTATGAAGCGCTTGAGAAATTTGGTTGAGAGTTTGGTATAACTATTGACTGAATGAGCGTCTAACTGGGAGAACCAGTCGAGTGCGGTTCTGCAGAGATTTTCCACGAAGAGCTGGTATGTGGCGGCCTCTTTCTCTTCTTCGGTTTGAAATCGAAAACAGTTCATTATTATGCCTAACGAGGTCATGAAGTGGTGCGGATCGGTGTGTCCGTCGTACGCTGTGATTTTGATTTTGTCCAAGCGTCGAACTGACGTGTTGATGATCCGTTTAGTGAATGGTGTTTTTTGTGTTTCTTGGATTACGCGATGGATCTCGAGTGCCGAGCTTGTAGCTTGATGGAATTTTGATCTCATGTCCTGAAGTTGATTCTTGAAGTTATCGAACTCCTGATCCAAAGACGCCTGATCTGTTATCCGCGTTCTGTGACTACCGGTAGTTGGTATGATAGGGGGTTGGTTCGTCGTGCTTTGAGGTTGGTTTAATCCGGTGAAGAGATTGCGTTGAAGAGGAGGTGTCGATTCTTCAAATTGGTGAGGCCTTGGTGTTTGTCTGATTTCTCCGATTTGATTGCGGAGCTCGGTTTGGTTTACCAATAGGGAATTGAACCTTTCATCGTTCCTCTTAGTGAGTTTGGTAAGATGTGCTGTCATTGCTAGTATGAGCCCGTATTGATCGGGATGAGCATTTGTGGTGGTTTCAGCGTTGATCACAGATGGGGGTGGTAAGTTGTCGTTGAGGTCGTTACGAATACCGTTGTTGAGATCATCACAGTTGTCGTTGTTGAGATCATCACGGTTATCGTTGTTGAGATCATCGCGATTGTCGTTGTGTTCAAGATTACGGTTATCCAACTGATCGTCCTGTAGTTCAGCCATTACCGAGCTATTCTCCGAGATCCGAACAAGTTAAGTTTCCTTTCAAGTCCCCATAGACGGCGCCAATTGTTGATTATGAAAATCACACAAGGGACAAAACGATAAACTTGAATCGGAATCTCGTTTATTGATATCGAACTCGGTAAAACGTACATGATTGTTTCAAGATCGGTAAAAAGACTAAGGAAACAAAGATCGATATGCTCGAGCTCTCTATTTCCTCTGTCTCGCTTGTAGAAAGTTGTGAATGAATGAGACTTGATCGTGCCCCTCCTATTTATATGAATTGATGTCGGTTGCTAACGAGAAGCTTTTCCCAATTCCTTCAGAAATCGGAAAATCTCCTTACTTCTCTCCGAGATCAGGATATATTCCGTAAATCTCGGAGGTCGGTTACTATTTTTAGGCGGCTGGGCCTTCTTTGGGCTCGGAAGTCGGTGTCGGGACGTGTTGGGCCTTTACCGGGCTTGGATGCCGATTCGTGTTGAGCCGTGGGCCCGATTTCTTCTCGGTCTAAACCAATCTAAACCGGAGAGTGTTCAACTCACCACTATCAATCCATAGTGGGAAGATTTTAACAAAACGCAGAAAAGTATGACTTGATAATGTCAGAAACGGTGCGTCCAACTTTGCATTCAATACCAAACCTGAAATAATAATAATTCAAAAAATATATTAATTAAATATAATTATGTAATAATTAATGTAATTAACAAAAAAAACTTCACCATTATGCACCATCGGTATGGTCTGGGTCTAATCTCGTAAGCCTATGCTGGCCCGGATGTGCAAGAAAATCAAATACCGTCAAAAGGTGCATATGGGGCCGGCGCACGTCCTCCACCTTGCGGAACCTGAGGTGGTGGTGGTGGCGGCGGTGGAGCACTCTGTGTTTGCGTTTGCGGGACAAAATCATCTGTCACCGTAGCAGAAGTAGACGATGGATGTCCGCTAGCCGATGTCCCAACAATCTCACTCAAAAACTGAGCGTAGCGGGCACGACGATGGCTCATCTGCATAAAACGAACATAAAATTACTATCTATGTAATTATATTAAACTCACATTTTCTGTTTTTCTTAATTTCCTATCTATCAATTTGATTTCGTTTCTATCCACCTATTTTGTTCCATTCCTATCTATACTAACCTAATATAATTACAAATTAAAAATAAAAAATGAATTTCTTACCTTTATCCGAGTTTTTAGCGAGAGAGTAGAGAGGAAAGAGAGAGAGAGATTGAGATTTGAAGATTGAAGAAATGAAATCTGAGCGTGTGGTTATATATAATTTTTGATCGTCGTAAAATCTTCGCAAACTATGAATTAAATTTTTTGGTTTTCCCACACGCGGGAACAATCAAAGTTTTTCATTTTCCAACACGCGGTAAATTAAATTCATAGTTTGCGACGATTTTACAACGATTCCTTGTAAAATCGTCGTAAATTAGCGACGATTTAGCGACTATTTCTTGTTAAAATATGGTTTAGGGTATAGGGCATAAGGCATAGGTACGACGATTATTACATCAATTGCAACACATCTGAAATCCATCTAAATGTTCAGTGTAAGCCTTAAATTATCAAAACATCTATATGCTCATCGAGATTGAAGTAAGACTAAAACTGAAAGTTTGCGTACATGGTAGCTTTGCGAAGAAGAAGTAAGACAATGAGTTTGCGGAGAAAACACTGATTGATTGAGTTTCCATTTCCGATTAATTCAATAAACTCAAGATGGATTTCAATGAGAGTTGCAAAATACAATGAGATGTTATCTTTTAGAGTATAGGGCATAGAGTTTAGGGTTTACAACAATTTTACGATGATTTATATGAAATCTCATGTTAACCTTTACCTGATGCCCTATACACTAAACATTATTGTTATGAGTGTTAAGGTTTAGAGTTTAGGGCATAGGGACAAGGTTTAGATGTATTTCATATAAATCGTCGCTAAATCATTGTAAATTTTCGAGGATTTAGCGACGATTTATATGAAATCTCATGTTAACCTTTACCTTATGCCCTTTACACTAAACATTATTGTTATGAGTGTTAAGGTTTAGGGTTTAGGGTATAAGGAAATAGTTTAGATGAATTTCATATAAATCGTCGCTAAATCATTGTTAATTTACAACGATTTTATAACGATTCCAATGTCATGCCCTAAACCCTAAATTCCGATCCCATCACCAATTACCTCCGCTCATTTCCCGCCGAATGTGCGGCGATTAATAAATTACGAGAAACATAAACTCTTTGTTGACCCTAATTTCGTCTATGTGTCTCATAATTTATTAATCGCAGCACCTTCGGAATTTAGGGTATAAGGCATGACATAAATTTAGGGTATAAGGCATGACATAAATTTCACAATAATTACTCACTTACAATATATACAATGAAAATTAATCACTCAGATTCATTTCTGGACGAAGACACATCCGTTTCTTCATCATCTGGTTCATCACTTTTTTCGAACCCATCTTCCTCATCTTCTTCCTCTGTATCGTCTGGGAGATATTCAACTTGCTTGGTTTGAGGATCTATCAAAAGGATGTCATCAGTGCTCTCATTTGGTTCTGGCATATCAGAGAAATGATCTTGCTACATTAGGAGATCCTCAACCCCCACAATTCGACCCCTCATAAAACTTTTATACCTAATAACCATGAGATACGCGTGATGCGAACTCGCGGATATGGAACAAATCTGACTTGTTCTGCTTGTGATGCTAGGATAAATGGCTCATACTTATTGTAACGTTGCGATTGGTTGACGTCTACTACCCCCAAATTTGTTTTTATGGACCTCTCGATCAACTGTTTGATCGAACCAGTTGCATTTGAAGATAACGCATTACAAACCTAAGCCGTCGGGGGTACTCAACTTCAATTATGTCTTGCAACACTCCATAAAAATATATTTCGCCCCGCACACATACCCCGTAGTTGGCAGTAGCTCTTTAATTGCAGTATTTTAATGTATGAAATATATATCCGCGGGTGCAATACATGGGTGCAGTCGTTATCCTTGATATGGGGCCTTTGATTAACTCATGGAACCATAGTGGATATGCGGTATCTCCATGCTCGACCTAAATCATTAATTAACAAAATCAATATATGTATTAGATAATTAATTGCTTGTGTCTTCAACCACGGGGAAAAGTGTTGATCTTTACGCTTGTTGATTTCGTCGTCTAAGATTCCTTCATTGATTTCTCGTACATGTCTAACAAATTCACTGCATACAAAAGTATACAAGCAAGATACATCATAACTAGTATAAAACATAAATGGATATACAATTTAACCATATATATGTATGTTTATACATGTATGTCTCAAATTGACTAACTTCTTCGCAATTTAAGAGGATATACGTTTGAGCACTATGATGGTCTTTTTCATTGGCAAACCAAACTGACTTTACTCTTCCACATAATTGACCGATTGGAAAAAGATGTCTGGGAAACCTTCATTAGCATATGTTCGTCCTACACCTCCATCATCATATCGCCGTGCTGCCCTTTTCCGTGTGCGGACCTTCGAGCCGAAATAGTTTCCTATGAAGTGAGAGGTTTCTTCTGTTAAACTTCCTGTTACTATTGAGCCTTCAACTTTGGCTAGATTTTTAGTTTTCTGCTTCAAATGTCTCATGAATCGCTAATGGGTACATCCACCGATATTGTACAGGTCCCCCAAGTTCAACTTCGTGAGGGAAATGGATAGGTAGATGTTCCATAACATCAAAGAAGGATGGGAGAAATATTTTCTCCAAGTTGCACAACAAAATAGTAATAGTTGCATCAAGTTGTGCAATAGCATCTTTTGACAAAGTGTGGGAACAAAGATCCCAAAAAATGCTCCAGTGCCTACAATAACAACCACATATAAGGTAGACTTGTTGTTTTTCCATTTCATCTATATTATATCAATGTATACATATGTGATTAATTTAAAGTTACATGCAATTGTTTCATGTACATTTCCTAGTAGAAGTTCAACAAATGCGAAAGGAAGTAATTGTTGCATAAATACGTGACAGTCATGACTCTTCATCCTGGATACGTACCCATCCAGGAACTTCACATCAAATGTCGTCCATTTGAACAAGGCTGACTTTTCTTCCGCACCCAATCGAAATATAGGAACATGTGATTTCCCATTGCTTGTAATATGTAACTCATTCCGAGAACAAATATCAGCCCAGTCTAGTGCACCATAATGATCAAGTTCTGCTTCTAGATCTTCCCTGGAAAGATAAACATTAGGAGGAACACAAACAACTTTGTTCTTTCTAAACAATCGCTTGTTTCTCCGATATGGATGGTGAATCGGTAGAAATCGGCAGTGACAATCAAACCAACTTGTTTTCCGACCATGTTTCAATTGAAACCCATATGTCCGATTGAGACAATATGGACAAGACAACCGCTTGTGCGTAGTCTAACCTGATAACACCATGTAAGCAGGGAAGTCGCTTATTGTCCACATAAGCACCGCACGCATTGTATTTTCCTTGCAAAATCATATGTCTGAACCCCGGTATACCACAACTTCTCCAATTCCTCTATTAGAGGCTGAAAAAACACATCAAAGGAACGCTTCGGATGCTTAGGACCAGGTACTAAAATACTCAAGAATAAAAAATTTCTTTGGATGCACATATCTGGAGAAAGGTTGTAAGGCGTTAGGATTACTGGCCATAAAGAATATTGCCTACCCGACATACCAAATGGACTAAATCCATATGTGCAAAGACCAAGATACACATTTCATTTCTCTCTAGCAAAGTCTTGGTGTACCGTCTTAAAGTGTTTCCACACTTTTGCATCGGAAGGATGAGTAACCTCCACATCTGTCTGCAAATGATCTGCATGCATCTCATCGATGCAGCTGTCCTCTCAGGCTGATACATTCCTTTTAACCTATCAGTTATAGAAAGGTACCACATCCGCTGGAACGGTACCTTACTCCGACCAGTACCTTGCGGCTTATATCTTGGTTTATGACAAAATCGACATTCCTGCAACTTATCATCATCTTTCCCAAAAAGCATTGATAGTAGGATTTTTACTAGTCAATTACTCAAATCCCACTCATGTCATTGTAGTATTTGAGATATCGAACCAAGGAAGTTAAGATTGAAGCACTAGGAATACATGAATCTTCCTAAGCTAGAGCAAATGTTTTTGGGTTTTATGTTTATGGGAAAAGAAACAAATGCAAGAAAGAAAACAAAGATAGAGGTGTTGGATCATGGAATGAACTATCAAATGAATGATTAACAATCAAACAATGAATCATTTGGAAGCATTAATCACCATCCTAGAACATGGAATTCATAATTATGACTAATCCACCGTCGTGGCACTAATCACTTTGTTAATCACCAAATCAAGATCAAACTCTCGTTTGTTATCAGATGATTAACAAGCTTTAATCTCCAATCCCACTTAGTTCACTAATCACCCTAGACATCAACTCTCATTGGCTAGGCATGAAAAGCTCACAAAAGGTTTGGCTCAAGCATTTCATCGAACACGTATCGGGCGTGAATGCTTAAGCTCTAGTTTTGATCTTTCAATCCAAAACTAGCTTTAAGATCAACCTAAGTGAAGGATCTAACAAGATACAACCTAAACCACCATCATCTAACCATCAAGACAATTGACTAACGATGCCTAAACATTCAATGCACATTTATTCTTATGACAAGGAACACTTTCAAGTAGATTAGCACACTCTCGTGACACTAATCATTGTATGAGTCATCTAAAGTCAGCATCCACCGATCACTTAGATAATCCATAATTTATCACAAGTCCATTTTAGTCAATAACACATCATAAAATCAGCATCCACCGATCACTTAATTAGAATGAAAAGCATGCTTGGAAGTTTTCTAGGCATTTCATTGAACACCTTGTGTGCATGAAATGTTTAAGTTCTAATAATGAGTTTTCAATTCAATCCTAGCATTAAGATCATTCCTAACATGAGAACAAATGTTTATCTAGTCCTAAGCATCAACAATCAATCATCAAACCATCCAAATCAAGCAAAATCCAAAATCCAACAAAAATATCTAAGGTCTAAAGAACATGAAGAACACAAGAGAAAAAGACATAAAGATAGATGAAATGCATTAATATAAAGATAAGGGTGAAGAAATCTTCTCTAGAGTGGCATTTGTATGAAGAACAATCAAAATCCCTCTCAAAATCATAAGAAGAGTTTGGGATAAAACCCAACTCTAGAAAGAAGAAAACTTAGATCTAATAATTAGGTTTTTCACTATTTAAAGAAGTTTGGGTCGGACCGGATCAACCCGGAAAAAACCGGGTATTGACCCGATCGAAATGGGTCAAATCTGGTCTTGTGTAGAACCTTCGCTAAAACCGTGATATCTCATGGGATACATGTTCGAATGGCCTAAAACCACCGCCTGTGGACAGCTAATACACATGGCTACAAGTTTTGTGAAGGCCACCGAGACCATTCGTCCATCCAGGTCTTTCAGGCATGTCGGGTGGCTTTGTCTAGACGGACATACTCTCAGTAAAGTGGTCATATCTAACGAATCACGTATTCGAATGACCCGAAACCACCTCTTGTAGTCGGTTAACGCACTTAGCTACAACTTTCATGAAGACTTCAGATTAAACTGGGTACGGAAAGGTATTCATTTGGCCTGATCTTTGAGTCACTTTGGCTGCATCGCCCTGTGGGAAGGAACTGGGTCGATGTAAACGCCCTGAAGCTGAGCATCGATGGATTGGTCGATGTGAAGGGGAGCTGGGTCGATGCTAAGGCCCTGATATTGCATCCAGCATCAACATCGACCTGTGGGAAGAGCTGGGTCGATGCTAAGGAGTTTTTAGGGAGACAAGAGAAAGCTCCTCGGTCAGGCAGAGACGTCTTCAGTAAATCAGCTATAACACCTCAACCAGATATCTAAATGACCGGATTCAAACTCTCCTGGACAGCTAACTCACTCCTCTACAACTTCCATGAAGGTTGTGCAAGCTGAGTCAGAGCAGGGGGGCTCCGTTCAGTCACATCTTTCCGGCGTCTCGGATGGTCTTTGCATTCTACTTCGGCCCATTTCTCCAAATATCATCAATTGTCTCCAAATCAACTAAAAACACTCCAAATGCATGCGAAGACTCATTAGGACCTAATGCAAACACCTAATACTCTAATAAATACAAAAATGCTACAAAAACTATGCAAGACACATGCATGAGACACAAAACAATAACAAGAATGCATGCTAAAAAGAGGTAAAATATGGGAATATCAAGCATGCAATTGTCAACGCAGACTTCTATCATCTCAGAAGGCAACCTAAGACTATAAACCAACTTATGTATCTCATAGTAAGTTTCAGCAGCTAAATTGTCCTCTAGCAAATACTCTTTAATCAAATCAGCCCAATCATCCATGCAAACCTCAGCCTAGTTATTATCAGTTTTAATAGTCATCATCCTAGCCGCCAACGACAATTTAGAGTGCCCTTCTCTACATCCATCGTAAAGTGGCTGATTTGCAGCATCTAGCATATCATACAATCTTTTTGCATCTAGATTGGGTTCTTCATCATGATCTGGTGCAAATGTACTTACGGTTTCATAAAATACATATGTAACCATGTCATGAATCCTATTATGATCATTATTATTATGTGTAATATAATGCATCTGTAACCATGTCATGAATTCTAAGAAAAAGCCATCATTGAAACTCTCAAGTGGATGCTGGAACTTGGGGTTTGATCGGTTTGAATAGAGCTCTGCTCACCTCTCATCTTGCTTTGTACAGCTTTTGTGTCTACTAATCTTTATAACGGTAGAGTATTTTCTTATAAGAGCCTCGCATTTTTTTTTTCATTTTTTTTCAAGTATACCTTTTTCTTAACAGTTTTCTTTTGACACGAGAATTAATGAGCGGCAATGAGATTTCGTTGTTACTACATTACTTTATTGTCTGAGGTCTGCCTTCAAGTGGAACTAGTAATCTTATTATTATTGTAGTGCGTTTAGATGCATAAACACTTGTGTTGAGATCATGTACATTATTTAGAATTTACAAATGGATTGGTCTCGTTTTTGTTTTTCATTCTTCTTGATGAGGATATCAAAAGCGGTCTAACCCAACGAGCGAGCCCCAATTACCCAAGACAAGCCGATAAAACATATGAGCCTTGTTCAGCCCAAATGAAGCCCAAGAACAACTGTTCCTGCCCAACGAACACTTGGAATACAATCTTAGCTCAACTACAGAACGCCTCAAAGTGGAATCAGCCCAATCGGAGTTCAAACAAAGAAGTTATTCAATTTACAAATCGGAAACACACGGAGAATTTGATTCATGCCAATACGAGTTTTGGTTGGGAGGTTATTCACTCTACAAGTTAGCGGACCTGTTTTAGGCTCAATTGCGTGTCTAGACCAAAGATCATGCTACATAGCCAAAATCAGCTATGTTCTCGGCCCAAAACCACTTGGAGAATATTTTTGGATCTCTTCTGGATCGAACAAGCCCAAGATCCGAAGAAATATCCATCGTATCCTCAAGTTATTACCAATCTCCCACAACATGTCGATTTGATTCCGTTTATGGTAAGTCTGAAACCCGAATGGTTTTATTCTTTCCAAACGAGAGTATGGCGTCCAGGAGAGATTATACTACGTCTAGAGGATCCTAAAGACGTTCTCATATGCACCAGCAAGCATTGGATCAAGAGGATCCTCCCTTGCTTATACTTTCCTTTCTCGGATATGTTCACATTTGGGGCATTCAAGTTCAAACGGTTTATTCCTTTGATGCTATTGATGACACACGGTTTGGAGAGCTTATGGGTGATAAGAGACGCTCACTACACGGCCATATACAGAAGATATCAAGATATAAAGAGCAGAGATGACTTACCTTAAATGGAGCGCTCACACTTAGCCAAAGATGCTCCAACGGCTCCTTCCTCTTCTGGACAATATTTCTTTATTAATTTCTATCATTATTATGAATAATTTAGCTTCCTTACTTGCTTATGACCGTTGTTAGGTCTCTTGTATTCGAGTTTATAAAAGCTCATGTCATTCTTCATTTTGTACACACCTTTTTATCAATCTAAAAACCGAGTAATTCTCTTTTAAAGCTTTTTACGCTTTGTCTCTTGTTTCTCTAGACTTTAAGTGGATTCCTTCAGCTAGAAAGCGTTTTGAGTCACAGTCTTTGTATGGATTCACTCAGACCTTGACTTTGTTCTTACCGCAAAGGCATTCCGCACCTTTGTGTGGCGAACTTCGACCCATTCAAGCTGTAGGCCTTGAAACCGTATGATCAATAAGTTTGGTGGATTCCAATCTTGTATCACTTCTACTAGTAGTTCATTCTCTTTCCAGGCAACGTATTCTCCAGCAATGTTTGTGATCGCGGTGAAACCCTGTACACGAGGCAGCACTACCGCTTAATTTCTCTATTTCAACCGATACTATCACAAAGCTATATAAGTAAAAGGGAATCACACTTACAGCCGTGAGAAGTCAGTTGAAGCCATAAAAGACCTTTGCCCGCTCTCGCAACCCTGCAATATTTTATTGTGACCCTCAAAGATGTTAAACAAAAAAACAAAAAAAAACGTGGTTTTTTGCATCGTGTTACTCGAGATTTTGCCGAAAGTTAAACTTACGATGATGATTTCGTCGTGTTTCCTGAAGTGGGACGAGACCTGCCGTAGAAAACTCGGGTTCTTGACCATCCCTACAACATTTTTTTTTTTCATTTCAACTTTTTCAGTAGAGAAATACATTCTAAAGGTCGGTGATGAAAACCTGATCCGACTCTGTACGATAACGAATATGGCACTAGACGGATTTCCGATGCTGAATTCATCTGGTGTCCTCATGTCGAGATACCGATATCCTGCTTGAGCTAGTTTTCCAAAGAGATAGTTGCTGAAAATAGAAAGAAAAATAAAGAGATAAAACGTGAAAGCAATAAGAAGAAGAGAGAAAATAAGCGTTAGAGGAAAGAAGAAGAAGAGAGGAAAGTTATGGACCTCCCTATGCGCTGGATTACTTGGGAGAAGGATGAATCCAGCATGGGATATCACCCTTCATTCACTGATGCAATTTAGAGGGAGTAGGACAGACTCGATTCTTGTCCGCCTCGCTTTCCAAGCTACGATCTACAGTATCTGGCGAGAACGAAATGGAAGACGGCATAACCGGCCACGTCGTTCATCATCGCAGCTTGCTCACACTATCGACAAGGATATTCGAACCCGGCTCATCGCGCTATACGGAGAAGAAGGCAGCAACTCCGATCTTCTCTCTCGCTGGTCAAGCATATGCAATATCCTACCCTCCTGATAGTTACCACATTTTGGCTATAATTGATTTATTTATGTCCGCTTTGCTTTGATTTTCCTAAAATTACCAGACTCTTGTACATATTTTTTTCTTGTTGATCTATAAATTTCACATTTCAACAAAAAAAAAAAAAAAAAAAAGAAGAAGAGAGGAAAAAAAACGTGAAAGAATAGAG
>PKML01050727.1:82468-108071 GCA_002933935.1 Eutrema yunnanense
ATATATATATATATATATATATATATATATATATCGATACTTAGTGATTTGTCATAACCAATACTCGTATTTTGAAGATCTATTTAACCTAAATGTGCTATCTCTCTATGTGCATGGTGATTCATCTGACTTAGAAAAAGGTTATTCGGATTATACCATGCGTAAATTCATCTGATCTTGTGGAATATACTTCTGAATGTAAAACCACAGACATTCCTTTCAAATTAAACTTTATGCGAACAACCGGTGTATCCAATTGCGATGATTTTCCGCCTCACGTTCTAAACAAGTATGTCAGAAGTTTTTCAGATATATTAGAGAGGAGATTAGATACAAGTTTGATGATTGGTAAGATGTCAATATATGCTTTTGATAAATTGTTTCAAAATTTTAGTTTTATGCTAATCTTGCTTTTATGACAAACGGTTTAAACAGATGTCGTTGGGCAAGTTGTGGGTTTTGGCGAATTGAATGAAATCAAAGCCAGGGGCAAGCTTAATTCTATCTTCGAGATACAGCGTAAGTTACTAATTTTTTTAGCACAAGCAAAGAGATGTCTTAGAGTTTGTCTAATTATTTTCCCTTTATTTACAAGTGCTTTAGAGTTGACATGCACACTTTGGGGTGATTATGCTAAAGATGTCCACAAATTTGCACTTCGAAACAAGTCACAGAAGGTCGTATGCCTTTTAAAGCTTGTGTGTATCAAAAAGTTTAGAGGTTAGTATGAAAATCATTTGTTTAACCAAAAACTTAATATGTTAAGAGAATACATAGCTTTGATCATTATCCCTTTATCAGTAGGTGTCGCTATTTCGAATACGTACAATGCTACCAAGATCTTTTTCAACCCACGCGGCCCTGATTTTGACAAATTTTTCTCCATGTAAGTATCCTTATAAATTTTAACATGTGTATAAGTATATGTAGATTTTTCACCATGCTTACTCTTAATATATGTATTTTAACATGTTTATCTGTATTAATTATATGAAGGCTACCCGTGGATGATATGTTGTTCTTGAAATATCTGATGGTTCCGGAGGACATGCTAGGTTTTTGATTTTTGATACTATGGCTGAGAAATTGGTTGGGGTCTCGGCTGTTGCACTATCACAGGAGTTTGACAATGATAATCTTTCTCTACTGCCTCAACCTCTTACTGACTTAGTTGGGAAAACTTACCTTTTTTAAGGCAAGTGTTACCGAAGTAACTTAAAAAGTAGCAAAACTCCTCATCTAGTCGAGTTATTAACTGGCGATCAAGATATCATTCGAGAATTCGCTGCTTTGCCTGTTGCCAATGTAAGATTCATTTGAACTTTAAATTCCTCTAAATTATTCAGATTTCTTTCTTCATAACTTTATTTTTCTGAAATAATTAGGAAGCCAATGAAATAACAATGACTTCACAAGGATCTCATACATCAACAGTCATCAACGAGACCTCATCATTAAAAAAGAGATCATGAATCTATTGAGGACTATTTGGAACAAGATGGTGAATCCTCAACAAATAAGACCAAAGAAGATAGCATAATTTAATCACTTTTTAGATTTATTATATAGTATTTTCCTAATTATTATGTTTTCAGTTTTAAAATTTTAGAGATTTGGTTTTTAATAAGACATTGAGATTATAAGCTCTTTTCATGACTACAAAAATTAATAAATTGCTTTACTATTATACTAAAAAAGTATCGGAATTACAATGAGTTTGTTTAGATGTGTTTCTATTTTATATTTTAAAACTTTATTCTTTCCTATGACTAAAACAATATAATCGAATAAAGGATTGAATATAAAGTATACACACACAATATAACCTTATTAATAAGGCTTATTTTCTTTTTGAATGTGTACTTGAAGATGTGGGGATCTGAACATAGACCGTTATTAACGAGGCTGACTGGCTAGTTGGGAGACCGAAGAGGGAGATTTTGGTTTGACAAACGTTGGTGTGCAAAACCGGAGTTAACAGAGGTGATACGCAAAGGATGGAACAAAAATATAGGGAATCGAAGTCTATCAGTTCGCATTAATGATTGTCGAAAAGAGCTATCGAAATGGAAATAATCTGCCGATACGAATTCAAGGAAGAAAATGTTGAAACAACAAAGCGATATTGATGCACAGAGTTCAAAACTCAGTCCCGACTTCTCTAAACTTTTGACGTTAAAACAGAATCTGGAACAGACTTCCCATGAAGAAGATATTTTTTGGAAAACAAGGAGTAAGGAATCATGGCTGAAAGATGGAGATAAGAACACGCCATTCTTCCATGGGAGTGTTAAATCTTGTCGAATGAAAAATCAGATGTTTGTTCTTTTGGATGAGAATGGACGAGAACAGGAATCAGAAGAGATCAAAGGGAAAATTGTTGAAGCGTATTTCACTAATTTTTTCAAATCCTCAAACCCCGATAACGCTGGCGAACTGCTTCAGGGCATGGACCCCAGAGTTACATTGAGGATGAACACGGAGCTGACGAAGACAGTGACAACTCAAGAGATACGCAAAGCAATTAAAGCAATCAGAGGAGACAGTGCTCCTGGATCTGATGGAATACCAGGGACCTTTTTTCAAAATTACTGGGGGATTGTTAGACCTCAGGTCGTTTTGGAGGTCAAGCGTTTTTTCGAAACAGGCTCTCTTCCCTCGGATTGAAACTTCACACAAATATGCCTGCTTCCCAAGATTCCGAACCCAAATACTATGACAGATCTCCGCCCTATCAGCCTATGTTATGTGGCCTATAAGATCGTGTCTAAGATCATATGCTGTAGGCTGAAACGGGTGCTACCATCACTGGTTTCGCAGACACAAGGTGCCCTCGTGGCTGGTAGATTGATCTCAGATAACTTGCTTATAGCGCACGAGATAATTCATGGATTGCGCACAAATCAGAATTGCAGAGAAGATTTCATTGCTATAAAAACGGAAATGTCCAAAGCTTATGACCGAGTAGAATGGAACTTCCTGGAGGTGCTCTTCTGCAAGCTGGGTTTCGATCAAATTTGGATTAAGTGGATCATGGAATGTGTACGCTCTGTCTCGTATACGATTTTATTGAATGGCCAATCTCACGGATTCATCAAACCAGAGAGAGGGATTCGCCAAGGTGACCCACTATCTCCTTTTCTTTTCATCTTGTGTGCGGAGGCTTTGGTTCACGTCATGAACATAGCTGAGAAAGATGAGAAGATTACCGGAATGAGACTGGACAGAAACTGTCCATCGATTCAGCACCTCCTCTTCGCCGACGATAGCTTATTCTTATGTCGAGCTTCCCTAGCAGAATGTACTGAGTTTCTGCACTGCCTAAAGCTGTATGGAGCAGCATCGGGGCAGGAAATTAACTTTCAGAAGTCGGTAGTTACGTATGGAGCTGATATCGACCCATATATGCGTAGAGTGATTGCAACTTTACTAGGTATCGAAAAGGAAGGAGGTGATGGGAAGTACTTGGGGCTGCCATAATATTTCAGTAATTCAAAGCAAAAATTATTGGCTTTCATCGGAGAAAAACTCAACAAGAGATTAAACGAATGGTATGCTAAAACGCTTTTCCTCCGAGGTAAGGAAGTCCTCCTCAAATCGATAGCGATGGTTCTCCCGGTGTATGCCATGTCTTGTTTTCGGCTAACTAAAATGCAACTACAAAAGATCACGAGTGCCATGAAAAGCTTTTGGTGGAATGCGTGTGAAAAGAAAAATAAAATACATTGGATTTCGTGGAAAGAAATGTGCAAATCAAAAGCAAAAGGAGGCTTAGGTTTCCGTGATCTTGATGAGTTCAATCAAGCTCTATTAGCCAAACAGGCTTGGAAGATAATCAATGAACCAACATCCCTACTCAGTCGGCTCTATAAAGGAAGATACTTCGCGGCCAAAGACTTTCTGGAGAGCGGTAAGGGCAGTCGTTCGTCGTATGTGTGGCGTAGCATTATGTTTTGGCGGGAGCTTCTGAAACGGGGATTGATCAAATCTCTAGGGGATGGCTCTACCACTAAGATCTGGAGCGAAAAATGGATAATGGACAATCATCCACGCAGGCCTATGAACATGCAAAGAACTATCGACATTGAGCTGAATGTGTCGTTCTTGATCTCATCGCAAGGTCAGTGGAGAACAGATCAAGTGCATGAGCTCTTTCCCCCCGTAGATGCCACTCGGGTCCTAGCTACTCCAATCGGCCGCACAGAGGATCGCTACATTTGGGCGTATAATCACCACATTAGCTACCTAGAATATAGATCTTAGGATAATTGATTAGGCACGACAGTGCGATTAATTACCTGATAGAACCTTAGGTGAGCAAATTGATTATTCGCAAAGAGATTTGGTTTAATTGATTTGTGAACATATCAAACCTGAAATTAAAGCTGATTTATTCTTAGGAATTTACAAAGAGATTTGGGATTCTAAGTTTAGATTTAGATAATTCTCGCAACGACAGTTGGTTAATTATACTTTAGTGATTTGAGTTCAAGAACCGCGCTAAATCTAAATCATGTTAATTAGTTTATCTGCATTCATTGATTTCCTGAGAAATACCCTGAATCTATATTTTTCTCCATCGAATTTACAACTCTTTTACTGTTCATTGTCTTTTGTTTCATCTGATCTGCTTAGCTTGATTCGATACTATACAATCTATTGTGTGATTTCTGTGAGTCATTGTGTTCGACCCCTACACTTACTACAACTACTGCTTAAAACTTTTAGGGTATTAATTTGAGCATATCAATCCACAGCAATACTCAATCAGAGAATCACGGAAGAGGCACACATATGGCATGAGGTAAATAAACCAGCTTTACTCACGGATATCCGAAACACGGTCTCCAGATTTCTCGACATCAAGTTGCAACCTCCTCCCTTTGGCCTCATTAAATGTAATGTTTCTGCTTCGTGGAGAAATGCCTATCTTCATGGTGGTGGAGCTTGGATAGTAAGAGAGAACAATGGTGAGGCTTTGTTTCATGCTCGGGATGCATTCACGAATTCTCCAAACCGAGTCACCGTGGAACTACGATGTCTAATTTGGGCTATGCAGAGACTGTCAGATCTTCACCTCAGGGATGTTATCATTGCTATTGATTGTGCTACAGCGTTCGAAGCCATCTCAAATCCGTTAGAATGGCCAAGATACAGAATGTTTACAGAGCAGATTCGAGAACTTAAACAAAGTCTGGGTTATTGTACCTTCGAACGGAAATCACACAAAATCAATCGGGTGGTGAGGGAGATTGCGAAGAGCGTCACACGGGACGGACGTTTTCAATCCTATCTTGCATTAGATGGCCCTGCTTGGCTACACGATCTAATAAGGAGAGATTCCTTAGATAGCATATAAATGTTCTTCGGTTTAGAACTGGATGTTATGTTTTTCTGCTTTCATTGCCATAAGGCAATGTTGTTATCGATTTTGACTTTGCTCAATTTTGAGCCCTATAATAAGAAACAACCCTCAGACGTTAAAAAATAAAAAAACATTTCTAAATCTGCCACTAATCCGACAACACCACAAGATAATATGTGCTTTGCCTGTGGACAAAAACTGGGCCCACGATATAATTTTCCGGAAAAGCAATATATGTTTGTTTCTTATAATTAAGTCAAAGATAGTTTGAAGTCGGTTTGCAAAACTCGCAGACGGTGTAGATCAAAGCTTTCATATCTTATATGAAATTGAGCTAGTTACGTGCAAATTGAATGGACTTGTTGATGTAACTCTCAAATCTCTACAACCAATTCAAAGTTTCGTATTATGAGATATAACTTTAAAGGATACTGCTCCTTTAAAGCATGATCTTATTTTCTAAAACCGAAATTATTAAACAACAAAGAAATACAAGACTAACAAGTTCAAATTCAAATTCAAAACCATAATAAACTTGTAGAATGGACCAACTAGGCTTAACTTCTCAACAACACTTTATTATCTCTCCCAACTACAGGAAACTTCTTGGTAAGTTTGCTGAAATTTAGGTATATTTACAAACACAAGAAAGAGAAGAAGCTTGAGGGGACAATTTCTTACAAAACCCACCAAGACGAAACCCGTTGGAAACACAATATTTGTTGCAACGTGGTAATTTTGCACATTCTCCTGCTACGTATAACCATTCCGTCCGACCACTCTTCCCGTCCCGTCCTCTTTCGGTAGCTGCTTTCGTGGCCATAGTCCAGCCCGCTTTAGTAGCATTCCCTTCTGTATCATCATATCAAAATATTTGTACTTCTCCCCAAAAAAAAAAAAGACAAGAGATCTTAACGGGAAAGAAACATTTTAGATGGATCATACAACTAACTATATATACCTGAAATTAGAAGAGCAATATAAACGAAGAGAATGAGGTAAATGAGCTTCACGGCCATTCTTGTCTTAGTAAAATGCTTCTTCACTCTTTAATCCTTTGATTGTGATCTTAAATGTTCTTTTAAATATACTAAAACGCATTATTTATATCGATATGTGGAAGTCCTCCTTTTGCTACCAAACATTTCGACCCATATTAGTGCGGAGCCATATATTACTATTTTAATAAGTACATAGCAATACCTAACAGATATGTAAATTATAGATTTAGGAAGATGATTATGGACCCTAGGATGGTGCGGCATTAGTAAAGTGATAAAATTATAAAGAAGGGAAAATGGGTTAGTTGAGTGTTGTGCATAAAGTCGGGGAGAGATTTCCGATCTATCTTTGACTAGTTTGCTCTACCTTTCACTAGTTTACAATTGGTTTTGCACATTAAGTCAAAAGTATAAAAGTAGACACGAAAAGGAGAGTCAAAAGTATGAAAAGAAAACCAAAGTTGTCGTTGACCAAAAAATAAATAAATAAACAAACAAATTTGGTCTACACATATCCTCAGTAACTCAGTTAAGTTACTTAAAGACCATTCACATTACAGACATCAATTTGATGTCTTCCGCTTTTTTTTAAAAAGGAATTTTTTTTTTATTGTTGCGACGAATCACGTCACGACACTTCATCACCTTTTGCCAAGACATTGTGTCTTGCGGAAGACACAGATCCTCCGATGTGGATAGTCTAACGGTAATACCACTAAATAATATTACTATACGCAAAAATTTACAAAATAATTAGTTATATAATAATGGATAAGTTGAAATTAGTTTTATAGGAAAGAGAAAAATTTTAAGACCAAAATAACTTTATCTTTTTCTTTATTACTAATGATGTTATTACCCTGTAAACTATGTTATCACTGACGACACTGTTCATTCAAAGTCGCCGATACTATTCATCATCAGAAAACATAAATCTCATCTGAAACACGCTAACAAAAGTATCAGATATTAATATTAACGCGTTAACAATAATATATGATACTTGTTAACGTCCCATCTGATACTTGTTAGCGTGTTAGCAATAGTATATGTTGTAACATGTTAGCAATAGTATATGTTGTAACGTGTTAACATAATATGTTAGCGTGATAACAATAATACTCCCTCTCTTTCATAAGAAGTATTTGCGATGTGGGTCACTTTTCAAAACTCTCTTTGTAATCTAACACTTTATTTTTTTTTATTTTTTTTTGTCTTCTTCTGTGGCAAATGACCATTTTACCCCTGCTTCCTATTCGTCCATGTATTGTACACAGTTAATTTTGTGCAGTACTCTACATGGCACGACTGGAAAGTCAATGTGTGTATAGTACAATAAGTGTTAGTTTGCAAAATAAGTTTAGAAAGTGCTAAAATTTTTATAAAGTTTTCAGAAAGTGACAAAATAGCAAATAATCTCTTCATAATATAAGATGTTTTGGCTAAAAGCAAAAATATTAAAAATTTTACTTTTTTTCAAAAAGTATCATTTAATATATAAACTAAAAACAATTCAGCCAATCAGAAAAAATTTGTATAGTAATTAATCACACAATCTCCAAAAAGGTAATACTTGTTAATGTGCTAACAAAAATATCTATGAAACAGAGGGAGTATGTGATACTAGTTAATGTGCTAACAAAAATATCTGATTTTTATTAACGTCTTAACAATAATATATGGTACTTGTTAACATGCTATCTGATACTTGCTAGTGTGCTAACAATAATAACAAGTATCATATATTAATGTTAGCACGTTACAAGTATCATATATTATTGTTAATACGTTAACATACTCTGTTAACACGTTACAAGTATCATATATTATTGTTAATACGTTAACATACTCTGTTAACACGTTACAAATATTACATATTATTGTTATCACGTTAACAAATACCGGATATTTTTGTTAGCGTGTTAACAAAACAAGTATTGAATATTATGTTCTCCGATGATGAATAGCATCGTCGGCTTTGGATGAACAGTGTCTGCGGTGGTTGGTGAACAATATCATCGGTGATAACACATATTAGCCCTGGGCATCAATACTTGTTATCCGCCCGACCCGCTCGACCCGTCCCGTACTCGGCCCGTAAAACCGGGTATCCGACTCGTCCAAGCCAAGTATCAAGCCGAGTTAACCAATTACTTGCAAGTAACGGGACAAGTCCAAGGCGAAATTTTTTTTTGACTACTTGTCCCGTTACCCGGCTTGTTCCCGTTACCCAACTTGTTCCCCGTAACCCGACTTGTTCTCCGTTATCCGGCTTGCTACTTGTACCCGTTATATGAACATATGTCATTGTCATTTTTAATTTTTTATGGGCCATTTTTAAACTTAAACTTTTATCTCCTAAACTTTAAGCCCATTTGACCCACCAATTTTGAAACCCTAAAAGCCTAAAGCAGTCTCCACTCACCAATCTCCATCGCCTCACTCCCTTATTCTCTCACACGATTCCAAACCCTAGATCTAGAGAGAAAAAAATCGCCTCACTTCATCGCCTCTCACATCTCACTCGATCTCTTGTTGTTTTTCTTGTTCCTGCTCTCTTCGTTGTTGCATCTTCATCTCCAGCGTCTTGTTCTTCTTCGGATCGGTGAGTCTTTTAGATCTCTCTCTCTCAGTATCACCGGTACTTCGATAATTTTTCGATCTCCTTTCTTCTTTGACCTTAATTTCCTGTTTTGTATTTTCGATACTCATATGAAATCAGTCATGGGTTTTGGATTTGTAGTTTGGATTAGTTAGAAATGTATCGCCTTTTCAAGAACTAGTGCTAAAGTGATGTCGAGATCTCGATTTGGGATCTTAGTTTGTAGTGAATATCTGGACTTGCGATTGACAAAATCCAGAAAAATTTATGTGTTTTGATGATCTAATACTCTTTACTTGATCTGGGTTAAGTTTAATTCTTCGTCTTAAATCTCGGAACCATATATGAATTTAGATCCCAAGATCTCGATTTTAGATTGAATGTGATTCCTGGAAACTTTTAATCCTTTCGTAGCTCCATTTGCTTTGTTTTGCTTATGAGTAAAAGTGGAACAAATTGTTTGGTTATTTCCAATTAAAATATTCAGCTGAATCTGAATTAGTAGCATTTAAAGCTCCATGGCTATCTTCTTGAGAAGACAAAGTAAGCACATTTAAACGATGATGAATCCATTGAAATAAAAAAACTTGTTAATAAAGATGCTTAGGTACCTATGTCTTGTGCTTTCATGTTTCTTACACGTTATAGGCTTATAGCTATATAAAATAATAAAAGCCATTATATGATTGTGATTACACGTTATAGGCTTATACCTATGTCTTGTGCTTTCCTGTTTCGTACACATTATAGCTTTTATTCTTTGTACCTCTGTCTCTTGCTTAGTGAATCAAAAAGCAATGGCTGTTAAGATGAAACCTAAGTTTGATAAATATTGGGGAGATTTGAATAGCATGAACTTAGTGATTTTTGTTGCTTGTGTTATTGATCCTCGATATAAACTGAAGTATGTGAGCTGGTTGATTCGAGAAAGCTATGGTTCTGGTTCTGATAGCATAGCTGAAACTTTGATTAGGAAAGTTGAAAATGTTGTAGAGCAGATATTTAAGTACTATGAGGAAAAGTTTGATAGTTCTTCAAATCAAACACCAAGTGAGTCTGAAGGAATAGCCACTTCTTCTCAAGGGATTGGAGAGTCAGCTGAGACTTATGACTTGGATTCTTTGATTGAGCAACATGAAGAAAGCGAAGAAAACCAAGTTTATCAGTCAGAGTTAGAGAGCTACTTAGCTGAAAGCTGTGTTCCTAGGTCAGATCCACACTTTAATGTTCTGCTGTGGTGGAAGAAGGTTGGATCAAGGTATATGATTCTTTCTCAAATGGCAAGAGATCTATTGGCTATACCAGTCTCATCCGTTGCTTCTGAATCAGCTTTTTCCACAAGCGGTCGTGTTATTGATCCTCAACGTAGTTCTCTCACTCCAAGAACAGTTGAAGCTTTACTTTGTACTCAAGATTGGATCCGAAGTGATTATGAACCACCAGCTTTGGAAGATCAGTTTGAACAACTTGAAATTATAGAAGAAGGTATGTTTTCTTTTATCAATACTTGTTTTCTTATCCATCACTATTGATTACTAATTGTCTTCTTTTGACAGTGTTTGCAAATTCAATTGAATATGGAAAATTGGTGAAAGGAGTAAGCTTAACTTTGGAGGAAGAAGAATGAATGGTAAGGTTTTAACTTTCAATTATTCTGTGCAGGTTCTGGTTCTGATGTGTGTAAGAATATGGTAAGGTTTTAACTTTAAATTATTCATTCAGTGCTAATAAACAAGTTGTTTTGTTTGCACTTTGCAGGTTCTGATGTAGTGATGTGTGTTTACAATTCTACTTTGAAGATTCATTATGTTTGTCTTTGTCGAGTGTAATATTTTGGCTCTGTCATGTGTAATATTATGCAAGTCTGGTTTAATATTTTGGCTATGTCTGTCGTGTGTAAGCATTATGTAAGACAAGTTTAAGATTGTACTATTTATTCAGGTTTAAGACTTGGACATGTTTGCCTGTTTTGAAATTTTGAAAACAAGACAGGTAATTGATAAATCAAGGCAGGTAATCACATTACTTATTGAGCGGGTACACGGGTACGGGTCAAGGTACCCGCAATTATCAAAAATTTGGACGGGTACCTTGAATCAGCGGGTAGCCGTTTTTACGGGTCCAAGTACGGGCCAAAATTTTCACTACCCGTACGGGGCGGGTCAAGTAGCAAGTCGGCCAAAATGAGCGGGTACCCGCCCCGTGCCCAGAGCTAACACATATAACATAGTTTTTAAGTTAAAGGCATGTATGTAATTATTTGAAATTAAAAGGATATTAATGGTTTTTTAGTTCCCTTTCCAACTTATTTAATTTTGAATGATTCATTATTATTTACTTAATTTTCATATTATAAATTGTTAAATAGTGATAATACTCTAAATCTCGAAACTTCTCCATCATGATTTTGACCTTGAAACTTCCACTTCATGAGTTTTTTTTTAACTAAAAACTTCACGAGTTTGATCTCAAACATTTCCTTTGTTCGCGATTTTGATCTCAAAGAGTGAGCAAAGCTTACTTTATCAACGAAGTTTGCTCTACTTGAAGATTCCTCTATTTTATCTCTACTTTTTTTTGGGGACATTTTCGGTTTTAAAAAAAAAGATAAGAAATATTTGATTTTATCTCTACCAAAACAAATGCTTTTGTTTTTTACTTCTTTCAAAAAGTGATGAGGATCTACAATTTACATTTTTGTTGTTATATTTCTTACGTCCATGATCTTTTATCTACATGTGTTCAATATGTTAATTACCAAATAAAATAAGTCACATGCCACTGACAGCCGTGCCTATACTAATAAAGACCCTAAGCAATTTGTTGAAAGAAAAATTTTATTAAAAAAAAAAAAACAAATAACAAGCAACATTAGGTAAAATATTTTTTTAACATCTTATCCTAATTTGTTTTGGTATTTCATTTTCGTCTTTAATATTTTTTATATATGAAAAAATCTTAGAAATTTTGTTGGAATTTGAGAAAAGTTCTCTTTTAAACAATATAAATATGATCTTCAAATTATACTATAATATATTTTTTTGGTAAAACATTAAGTTTTTTAGAATGTTTTTAAAAATTGGGCCCTAAGCCAATGTTTCCAAATTAATAACATGGGCACGGCCATTGCCACTTAATAAAATATGGGTACCAAATTTGCTAAATAATAAAACCATTAATAGAGTTAACGTCATCATGGACAAATGCAGGTGATTTGACGAAAGGGCCCTTTTGTAAAATGCTCTCGATAAATTTTGTTATGATTACGTAGGTTAATGTAGGTATCCAATGCAATCTTAGGTGAACCTATGTGGCTAAATTACAGTCAGATATAGGATTAAGTGGAGCAGTCGTTGTCATACATCTGCTGCTATTTTATCGGTGTCGAGTTCGACTCCATCTGCCCTCCACGTGTAGGCGGTATTTGGCTATTGGGTCGACCTGTTGTGGTCCAAAAGGATGACAAAAAAAAAATTACAGTATACTCAGACTAAGAGCATCTTCAATTTGGGTGTTTTATTAAGACATCCATCATTAAAAAAAAATAATAATAATAAAAAGAAAAAAGAGAGTGAGATGAGTGTCTCATTTGAGTCACTCCCTATGTGTGTCTCACTAATGTTGAGACACTTCCTATGAGTGTGTCTCTTTATTATTGGTCCAATTCTTTTTTAAAAATTAAAATTTAATTATAAAACTAAATTCTATTAAATAACTAATATTATTTTGTTGAGACACTTTTTATGGGTGTCTCACCAATACAGATGCTCTCACCTTCCTGCCAATAGAGCATTTAATACTCGATATCTGAAGGATTTCGTTGGCAAGTGTGCAAATATCTTGTGCATTCTTATAACCAGGTTCATATATTATAGAAACGAGTTATATATTTTTGTAACGCGTTAATAATTATTTTACCATATGTAAATTTGTGAATTTACTTATAATTTTATTGTTAACACGGTATAAAACATAATGTACATCTAATTTTATTGTTAACATGGTATAAACCATATTGTATATGGATAACAATTTAGTGCGGTAACTCAATTGTTTACAAGTTATATTTTCTTGTTACATGTTTAAATATTTTTGCATACATTGCATAAACACAATGTAAATATTATGGTAACTATATATGAAATTGAATAACAAGTTAAATGTTTTTGTAGAGTGCTAAACTTCTTGTTAGACCACACTTCTCTCCATGAATACACAATGACACAATATTTGTTACCCGTGTACATATTTTAGTATCCGAATCTATTATATAATAGGAGAGTTCTCTCTCAATCTAAGTTGTCCACCTCATCACTACCAAATATTTTAACATTAAAACATATTTAAAAATATGCATTCAATACATGTCTAATTACATTTATCATTATTTGTATTTAATACAAATTACAAAAATACAAAACTTAGTGTAAATAATTAAAAATGTGACAATTTGATATTAAGAATTAAAGAAATTGTAATACTAATTAGATAAAAAAAATAACAAAATATTTTATTGAAAACGATATATTGTTAGATTTTTAACTCAAAACTTGAATTGAAGATTTATCCTATTTAAAATCTTAGAATGTGTTTATTAAATTAAGAATGTAAAATAGATTTTACTACATATAGTGAAAAAAATATANGATTGATGCTTTCCGTGTGTGGTCTTGGCGATTTCTGTGTTGAGATCTCGCGTAGGTTGTCGTGAATCGCAGGGAGCATCGATCGATACCACGTGTGTGTCGATCGATACCAGTCCCTTGTGGATAGACTCGAGTTGTGTTGTATCGATCGATACCAGGTGTTGTGTTTGGGTGTCGATCGATACTAAGCCCTTGTCGGGTATCGTGTGTTGTGTGGGCATCGATCGATACCAGGGGAGTATCGATCGATACCAGTTGGGCTTTGTGTTGAAAGTTTTAATTGTTGTTAATTAATTCTTGATAATTGTTGATTGTGCTTATTGGTAGCCTGTTGTTGGGATGATCAATCTCACTCAGCATTTGGTTAGCCAAATGTTGATGCATCACTTTTGTCGATGCAGGTAAAGATGTGGCGTGATCGTGGAATCGAGGCAGTGAAGAGGGTATGATTAGGACCCGGGGCTTTTGTTGTTGTAGAACTTGTATTGTTCTTGGGATGTTTAATTATTAGTGTGTAATAATTAATGTTTAATTAATTAATGTTTAATTAATTAATGTTTAATTATGATTGTTTAATTATTTATGCAAAAAAAAAAAATGCGGTCCTTTCAAAAAGCGTAAAAAGACAAATACTTAAAATGAAATTTAAAAAATAACAAATTAGAATTTGATATAGTTTTAATTCTGCGCAACGCGCGGATCACTTATCTAGTATGTTAAATACTAGAGACTCTACCATCATAATATTCGTGCACATATTTTATTATCCGACTAACATAAATTATATCTTCTATCCACTAACTGTAGTGCGCTGGTGTTTTTTGGTGATGTTCTTCTCTCCCGCCGCTTTCTCTCTCTTCGTCAGAATCAGTACTATACGGGACCATGAATCTCCCCATAAAGTTTCGTATGGATTTGAGATTTTTTATGGATTTAATTTAACCGACTCTCCAAGTGGTTCTTTCTCGGCGGCGAAGATTCTTTCAGGAATTTCCAAGCCTGTCATCTACTTAAACACCCTGTTATATGGGGTATGGTGTTTAGGGGTATAATTGGATTATCATAATAAGAACAGTTGCATGTATAGTGTTTTACCATTTGGCTAATTTTGACATCAATCTATGTTATAGACTCCCATTTCTCTAATTAATATCATCCCAAAAGCATTTTCCCCAAACAACTTTTAGCATTATTTTTTTTGGTTGGCAACAAATATAAGAATACCTTGCTCACAAAAATTTGGTGATAAATATAAAAACCAATGATGCTTTTATTTGATGAATGGCGTCTATGTTTATTGTTAAAATAGTTGCCAATGTTTTATTGTCTCTCCCGGACTTTATGGAATCTCACAGTAAGCACAAATCACTGATTTACTTTTGAGCACAAAGAGAGAAAGAAAGAAACTTAAAAAAAGCTTTCTGACAATATATTGATTTACTATTTTGGAATTGAACAAATTCCATATCCTTAAATCCGCGACAAAACTTTCTTGGTTCTTCCTCGTTTTCGTGCGTTCCACGTTTCCTTGATGTACACAAAATCTTTCACGGTTTTAAAATTTCCAGTTGCATACAATGTTATAATAATACATCCAACAACTCACTTTGATTCTCCCTGTAATTAAGAATTTTGTAATTGCGAACAAGAAAACGATAGAAAGGCCGGTACCATGGTTCCAACGTTGGAACGAGGAATTAGCATTTCAAATTCATTCAATTTCGATAGAATGTTCGATTCCTCGGCGGGAAAAGAACAAGAACAATCTCATTGCGTTGTAATTGAGAATAGAGTTCCTCATCTCGTAGAATCAGCCACGCCAGATAGAGATAGTCAAACTCAACCGGTGGAGACTAGTCGCCCGATGGCTTCCCGGCTGATTTCCCGCGGAAAAGAGAATCAATCTGGTGATTCTTTCTCCCAAAGTTAAAGAAAAGGTTTCTTTATTTTTTAACCAAACTCATCTTGGGGGTTGGGGACAAGGGTTGCAGTTCCTCCACTGCGATTTCAATTAATCATGATTGGTGATTGTGGATTTTTTAAAAGGCAAAAATTTCCGGGATTCAATTGATTTCGGAAATTAGACTGGGATTCGGCCTACGATCTCCCAATCATCGAAAATGTTTCATTTAGTTTTTGTTCGTCTAAGAAGTCTAGAGATATATAGAAAATGCTTATAATTAATATTGTGGGTTTACATAATGTAGACACGGAGATGATGAAGGATAGATTCACAAAACTACTTCTAGGAGAAGATATGTCAGGTGGTGGTAAAGGTGTATCTTCTGCTTTGGCACTATCAAACGCTATCACAAATCTAGCCGGTAATTGAAAGTAGTTCTCTTTGAGTTTTTTTTCAGTTATCTTCGTCCGCAAGTAACATAAAAATGGTCGATATAGGGTTTGGTTTAATTTGATGTGCAGCGTCAATATTTGGGGAACAGACAAAGTTGCAGCCGATGGCACCAGATAGGAGAGCGAGGTGGAAGAAAGAGATTGATTGGTTGCTCTCTGTGACTGATCACATCGTCGAGTTTGTTCCATCTCAACAGATCAATAAGGATGGAGTCTGCACTGAGGTTCCATATTTCAACTCATATAATTATCGTTTTTCTCTTCCTCATCATCAAAAAGAGCCATTATAATTTAGTGACGTTTTGTAGATTATGGTGACAAGACAAAGATGTGATCTTCTCATGAACATCCCTGCCCTACGCAAACTTGACGCCATGCTCATTGTAAGTGTGTCTATATATTCACATATACATGTATGTTTTTGCAACAGTTTTGATGGAACGGTATCAAAACATATTAGGATACACTGGACAATTTTAGAGGATACAACGAGTTTTGGTATGTATCGAGAGATTCAGAAGAAGGGAAGCAAGCACGGAATGATAGGACAAAGGACAAGTGGTGGCTCCCTCCGGTTAAAGTCCCTCCTAATGGCTTATCCGAATCCTCCCGAAGATTGCTTCATTTCCAAAAAGATTCAGTATCACAAGTCCAAAAAGCCGCGATGGCTATTAATGCACAAGTTCTGTCAGAAATGACTATCCCTGATAGCTATATTGAGTCTCTCCCAAAGGTGATACGTTCTTTTTCATTCCAGAATCGATATACGTTTTTTTCGTAGTCGTTTAGTCTTTTAAGTTTATGGTATTGAGAAGACTATGTTTATGGCAGAATGGAAGGGCAAGCCTTGGGGATTCGTTATACAAGAGCATAACAGAAGAGTGGTTTGATCCAGAGCAGTTCTTGTCAACACTTGACTTGTCTACAGAGCACAAAGTGTTGGATGTGAAGAACAGGATCGAGGCCTCATTTGTAATATGGAAAAGAAAACTTCATCTAAAGGACAACAAATCTTCTTGGGGATCAGCTGTGAGCTTAGAGAAACGAGAGTTGTTCGAAGAGAGAGCCGAAACAATCTTGGTCTTGCTCAAACAAAAGTTTCCTGGTCTTCCCCAATCTTCACTCGACATCTCCAAGATTCAGTATAACGGGGTAATAATGCTCAAATTATCTTATTTAATATATATATACATGATCTGACATATGATCAAGTAAGATTCTATATATTACATGCATAGTTCTTTTATAAAACATTTAGGTCTTGAATAGATGTAGGCTTTACAAGAGCTTTGATTTTTTATTTTTATATCAAAAATTCTTTAGTTAACCATCCAATCAAATTATTTAGAAAATTGCATTTTTCTAAAAGCTAAGAAAACTGTTTTGTTATAATTACCCATTCAAGTTTTCAAAATTTTAGTTCTAAGAACAAGGAAAGCATTTTTGCTTTCTTCACAAAAGACAATACTATTTTATTTGGAATTTTAAAACTAAATAACCCACAGAAACTGAAACTAAAATCCTACAATAAAAACTAAAACTAAAACCAAAAATCTAAAAACCAAAAGCTAAAAACTAAACACGAAAAAACTCAATAGAATAACTGCATTCATTCATAGAATATTGTTTTGGAATATTTGTAAATTAAAAATAAAAGTAGAAGTATATATGTTGACAAAAAAGAGAGTAGAAGTATATTGACGTATATTGACAAAAAGAAGAAGAAGTATAAATATTTGAAACATTATTATATATATGTTATTTAAAAAATCTAAAATACAATATATATAAAGACATTATTCGATTAAAAAATATTAACATTCTTTTTCTTGATTTTTATTCACTATCTACTCATTTGTTCTAACTACAGGATGTGGGACATGCGGTTTTGGAGAGCTACTCAAGGATACTAGAGAGCTTGGGTTACACAGAAATGTCGAGAATCGAGGATGTACTTTACGCGGATTCTTTAGCCCAAAAGCAACTTACAGTTGAAGAAACATCAGATGCTTGTAGAATAATAACAGAGATGGACTCAGAGTCTGCAAGATCTTCGAACTACTCAGGAGAGGAACCAGAGAAGCTTGAACTACAATACTCATCAAAGACATTGCTTGATTTTATTGGATGGAGCGACAATAGTTCTAAAGGGCAGTCAGAGAAACCTCCCAAGTCTCCGAAACTGACGCCAAAAAAAATCTCGTATTTGGAGAAGCTTGATAACTTGAATGGTTTTAGGAGCCCTAAAGATAGGCATTGAAGATGAAAAAAAAAAAAAAAAATGGGAACTACTAACAGGACAATACCGAAGCTCGAGAATTTGAATGTGTTTGTCAGGCAAACGAATGAAACAAAGTAGCAATTAATTAACTATTGTCTTCCTTCCGAGTTTGTTTCTCGGACAGAGAAGTAAACTGAGATGGTGTTGAAAAATTGATTTATAGAAAGGGCTCTAAGCGAAAAAAATGTTTCGGGTCTATTTTACTAAATTGTTGTGAATAACAGATACAGGGGAAAATGTTGTTTATTATTCCATGAATAATGAAGGTATATAAAGGAATATAAAGACTTGAGAAACAAGTATGACTTAATGTTTAAGTAAATTTAGAACCTTTTTTTTGTCTACTAATTTCTTCTCATTACTTAATCTTCCATAATACAACAAGAAGGAATTAACCATCCTCTTTGATACTGACAATACAATTTAAAAATATTAAAACTTGAAGCACATATAGAGTGATCAAATGACAACGAATTCGAGACTAAACTCGAATGCGTCGATA
The DNA here is from genome assembly GCA_002933935.1 of Eutrema yunnanense. Taxonomy (NCBI): domain Eukaryota; kingdom Viridiplantae; phylum Streptophyta; class Magnoliopsida; order Brassicales; family Brassicaceae; genus Eutrema; species Eutrema yunnanense. Next base: position 101,221 of record PKML01050727.1, read on the forward strand.
GGATCTTCACACCAATATATAAACTTGGGATAAACTTGAGAGTAGTGAAAACTGAGCTTCGGGTGAGGATTGTGATGTCCTCGAAGATACCCAGAAATTCAGTAGCACAAGAGCCTGAGATGATGGCTCTATCCAGATGTAAAGATTCAAATTCTACCGAGAAAGTCATTATTTCTTCAGATGCAGCTTGTGAGGCTGTACAGATTGACACCAGAGACGAAAAAGCCTCGGATTTACTCGGATGACCCTTGATTAGGCATTTAACACCTATGAGGGTTTCAAGGATGGGAATGGACACCAATAGCAACAGTGCCTTGGATTTACTCCGTACGTCCAACTCATAAATGGGCATGGAGGATGGGCCAGAAATGTGTGAAACTGATGGGACAAAAAGCCTACAAACTAGATCGAGCATAGCTCTTTCTTGTTCTTCGCAGGTTGAGCCAAGAGGCATCAGGACGGTGGGGAAAGGAGGAGGCTCGATGGGGAGAGGCGAGAAAGACAATGACGAGCCCCAACAGGCGTCACCTCCGACGAATCCAAGTAAGCGACGACTCCGGCGACGCCTCCCACAACGAGCAAAATGAAAACCCACAAACGACGGCAGATCAGGCGGAGGTCGGAGTCGCGCCGGAAAGGTAGCAGTCGCAACCGGAGCCATGGGAGGGGAGGAGAGCAGCTTCAAAGAGAGGAGGAGAGACCTACGACGACGCATCAACTTTCTCGGAGATGAGCGACGGCTTCCTCGGGAGACATGCCTAGGAGATAAGGAGGCTAGGGCAAAAATAACATAAACATTGTTGTAAGCTTTTGTATTAGTTACACACACAAAAATGTTGTTCTCCGTTTGGGAAAAACAAAAACAATTTTGGAAAGTTCATTTATGACCAAAAGGAGGCAAATGTTTCAAAATTACTAAAGCAAGTTATGCTATCTATGATATATATATATATATATATCTTTTATTGGCAAAAATGTAATTATTAAACTCATTACTATTTTTTTCACTTAAGCAGAAGTTGGTTTTATTTACCGAAAAAATGTAGGTGGTTATATACAAAAGTCTACCATTGTAATGATGGGAAAATGGTCAAAACCAACCCGTACTAAAATCGGTGTGCTAAAAAAAACCCAAACTAAAATAGGGTGTCATTTCCTACCTAAACGACAACAAAATTCAAATTTCCTACCCCAACTGTCGAATTTGACCTAAAACATGCTTTGACTATTAATGACGTTAGTCAACTGTTAAAAAACGATGACGAGACATGACGGAAGCTGAGTTGGCATGACACGGTGTCACCTATTTAAAAAGGCATCGTTTTAATTGTTTGAAAAATCTAAAATTCCACTTCGTCCAAGAATCGAACCCGAGACACGGTAAGCTATCAACAAGCATCTCGACCAGTTGAACTACAAGATATTCTTGATATTTCTTACAAATATATCTATAAATTTATCTCTCTCAATCATCATCTTCTTCCTCGCCACATTCTCTCTCTCGAATCTGATTTTACTTGTTTGTCGAAATCTAGGTAAATTAGGCCAGTAAGCGGAGAGCGCGGCGGAGGTATCACCGGTGTGAATTTCTTAACTCAAACCCATCTTCTCAAAACGCGGTGAATCTATTGTTTTTCAGGACCCACACGAGTCATTCGTTGTCTCTTGTCTCCGATTTGATCCTCTCGATAAGCTTATCCATGGCGGATTTTCTCGTGAAACCAAATTCCTTAAGCCGATTTGAGCTCAGCATGTTCTGAACCATATTCCGCCTCAATGACCTCCACACAGGTCCATACATGGCAGAATGGACAGTGATTTCACTGGAGCTGAAGATTTTCCGGGTCGGACTTTCGACGAGTCGGGTCGCAAATAGATTGGTTTGCTGGTTTTTCCCTTTCATTGGGCGAGTAAAATCAGCAAAAAGTTTAATCTTTGGTTTGATTGTTTATCAATCTGAACAAATAATTGTTTCGCCTTCTGATTCTAATTTCTGCAACTCACGTGTTCTTATCGGAATCATGATTCTAATTTCTGCAATTTAGTTGAGGGGAAGATGAAGATTTTTTTTTTTTTTGAATAATATATAGATTTGTTTGTAAGAAATATCAATAATTTCTCGTAGTTCAATTGGTCGATATGCTTGTTGATAGGTTATCGTCTCTCGGGTTCGATCCTCGAAGGAGGAAATACTTTGGATTTTTTAAACAATTAAAACGACGTCGTTTTAGTAAGGTGACACCGTGTCATGCCAATTCAGCTTCCGTCATGCCTCGTCATCGTCTTTTAACAGTTGACTAACGTCATTAATAGTCAAGGCATGTTTTAGGTCAAATTCGATAGTTGGGGTAGGAAATTTGAATTTTGTTGTTAATTAGGTAGGAAATGGCACCCTATTTTAGTTTGGGTTTTTTTTGGCACACCGATTTTAGTACAGGTTGGTTTTGACCATTTTCCCTTGTAATGATGGCATATTTTGTTTAAGGCTCGTAGACTTAATATTTGGGCAGTAGATGTATTTTCGACGGGAGAAATGCTAATTAGTGCCTCAACCAAAACTGCTGGTACCGATTAGTACCCGAACTATTGACCTGTGCTCAAATATACCCGAACTATTAAAAATTTGAATATTCATACCCGAACTCTATTTTTTTTGGCTGAAACATGCATTGACTCGTTTCCCATTAGTCAACCTCGTCAAATTGTTAACGGAGCTGAGTCTATTATAATCCGTCGCATTACGGAAGATTCTTTGAGTTAAGGAAAGAGATTCATCTTGCCTCCTTAAATTTATTTATTGATTTATCGTTTTATGAATCGTATGTTCCTTACTATTTATTTATATAATCGTGATTAAATCTTATCATGTTTATTGTACGAATTTCTGGTCCTACACTATCAAACCATAAAAATCTACCACCCAAAAGATCTTTACTACCTCGTAACAAAAAGTTTACCAAATAAGTATACGGTTCTCCAATCGAATCTACCGTTCATCACACAAACCTACTGTCGAAAATACGGGAGAAAGGCTAATTAGTGCCTCAACCAAGACCGCTGGTACCGATTATTATCCGAACTATTGACATGTGCTCAAACATACCCGAACTATTGAAAATTTGAATATTCATACCCGAACTCTATTATTTTGGCTGAAACATGCATTGACTCGTTTCCCGTTAGTCAACGACGTCGTTTTGTTGTTCCTTTCCAATGGGGATTCCACCGTGGCAGCTGACTCAGCTCCGTTAATAATTTGACGGAGTTGACTAACGGGAAACAAGTCAATGCATGTTTCGGCCAAAAAAAATAGAGTTTGGGTATGAATATTCAAATTTTCAATAGTTCGGGTATGTTTGAGCACATGTCAATAGTTCGGATAATAATCGGTACCAGCGGTCTTGGTTGAGGCACTAATTAGCCTTTCTCCCGTATTTTCGACAGTAGGTTTGTGTGATGAACGGTAGATTCGATTGGAGAACCGTATACTTATTTGGTAAACTTTTTGTTACGAGGTAGTAAAGATCTTTTGGGTGGTAGATTTTTATGGTTTGATAGTGTAGGACCAGAAATTCGTACAATAGACATGACAAGATTTAATCACGATTATATAAATAAACAGTAAGGAACATACGATTCATAAAACGATAAATCAATAAATAAATTTAAGGAGGCAAGATGAATCTCTTTCCTTAACTCAAAGAATCTTCCGTAGTGCGACGGATTATAATAGATCCATGAGTCCCAGGATACAACCAAAGTTTATCTGTATCATCTACACTTGATATCAGATCTGTCGAACATTATAACTACGATACTCTCGAATAGAAACTTACTCTAAGCAGTAGGGAATTGCAGGAACTTTGCTAGAACTTTTAGGATGTGTTTTTAGTGTATCAGATGATGATTTTTAAGATGAAAATCAGCCAATATATATAGGAGAGAGGCTAGGGTTTTTTCCAGACAGATATAGAATATTCCTCAGAATATTCTAGACGGCTGCGATTTTTAAGTCGGCCCGTTAAGTATCGATCGATACCAAGGGGTATCGATCGATACATCTAAAAGTCCACGAGCCCATCAGGCCCAAGATGCGATCGACGCGCGTGTGGTCTTTTCTTCTCTCTTGTTATACATGAGAAAACATTTCTCAGCCAATGAAAACATTTCATTCGAATGAGCTTAACTCATTTCTTTTCACACTAACACAATTTTATCAAGCCCTCAAGCTTTGATAAAAAAATAGTTCCAACAATCCCCCACATGAATAGAAATGACTCTAAACATATGAAAATTGAACATACTAGATTTTACTAGACATACTTGACTAGACTCATCTAGACGCAGACAGACTTTCGAGAGTATACGAAAATGTAACTGTATCTGAGAGGTAGCGTTTTCCAGCTTTGAACCAATCATATTTAATATCTGTCGGATTTACTCAGCTAGGAGGTGAACATGATGTCTTGAACCACCCATATTTTGATGTAAACCTAGACAACAGGTATCACACATCGACATTTTCTCGTAGAACTTTGTTCTCTATTGTGTTCATTTTGGCCTTGAACATTCCTGGTTTTTCGTGAGTGAACTTGGAGAATATAGCCTTCACTTTCATTCTCCTAGAAACGGCCCTCAGTTCACACTTCACTAGGTGATCTTTTATCAGCTTGTTTTCAGAAGTGTCCTATTACACTCCACTATTACACAACTATGCAATCATTAAAAGCCAACGCTTATCCTTACTATTCACAGGTAGCACTATTTTATCATCCTAGGAACTGGGCAGAGACATAGTCTCACAGTGCTCAATTTCGAATCAGTTCAACTTTGTTTTCCCTTTGAACCTAGATCTTGGGATCTCCAGTCACATAGGTGGGGTGTCCGTCAAACGTCATCTTTGTCTATAGGCTTTAAACCCATTCCTTTTGATGATTTTACAATTTTGATCTCGAGGCTAACTTTTTGGGAAACATATCAACTAAGTTATCAGCCGTTTTGAGATCAGTTGTCTAAATGGTTTTATGTCATTCTCGAGATTTGCCATTTTATAACTTACTCAGTGCCCGAGAGATAGATCACTAACTCTCACAGTGTACACATAATGCTGGCACTGATTTTTTCCACATCGGGATATCTTCCAAAGAGTTTCGAAGCCATTATGCTTCCTCTGCAGCTTTATCTAAAGCTATAAACTTTGACTCCTTGGTTAATTAGGCCAAGAGTGCTTGTTTGGAAGATTTCCAGGATACTGCTGCACCACCAAGAAAAAATATTATCCACTTATAATATATGTCATGTTTACTAGGCCAAGAGGTGAACATAATGTCTTGAACCCCCCGAACTTTGATGTAAACCGAGACGACATATAACGCTGGATAATTCAAAATTCTAGTTATGGCTTTCCACAGAGTATGACCTGGATTACTCTTGTAGCAACTGATTGCGCTAAATCGGATCTAGTACGATTCATCAAGTACGTTAGACTTCCGATAATTCTTGCATACATCACTTGTGATACAACTTTATCACAATTGGAGTTATCGCAATCTTGTTTGAGTAGTTCTCAAAACAATTTAGGATCTTGAGACAAGATTATCCACTAATCTTATGTCTATCAAACTTCCCACTAAACACATTCGTAGTGTGTTGGATTATGTCCTCCTTGCTTCCATGATGACCGTGTCATCATATAAACATAACAAAACGTATCCATGTGGAGTACTTTTGATGTATATCACCTTAAGTGATTTGGAAGCTATTTGACATCACTTTGTTGTCAAACTTTCCAAGCTATTGCTTAGGAGCTAACTTAAGCTCGTATAAGGACTTTGCAAGTCTACTTATTTTCTTTCCTTGTTCTGGAGTGACATAACCCTCAGGTTGTTTCATGTAAATCTACTCTTCTAAATGGTCATTTAGAAAGGCAGATTTTACATCCATTTGATGGATTACAAGATCTCATATTGCTGTGATTCCAATCAGCATACGACTAATTTCAACTTTAGCCTCTTCTGCTTCTTTACAGAAGTACCAGCATTGCTCGATCTAAGGTCCAATGCCCGTCAAGCATCGATCGATACCGAGGTGTATCGATCGATACCTCTAAAAGCGTAAGAGCCCAAGAGATCAATTGCTCGTCTCAATTCGTGAGGTACTAGAGCTTATCCTTTACACGGAAACTCATGTTCAAAGGAAGACACATTCCTTGGTTACCGTGATTACTTGGATATCTGGTATATTTAATTTATACACCAGAAAGTAATCAGCACTACATTGTGTGCATATGCAATGAAGATATAATCCACCGTTTTTGGTCCAATTGTCACCTTTTTAGGTGGTTGGTAGGCACCCCCACACTTTCATGTATTTGTACACTTTCATGTATTTGTATAAAAACACATTACTTTTCCAAAGTTCACATGAAACATTTCCAGTGACTTTGTGTGGTATATAGTTCAAGATATAACTTGTGGTAAGTAATGCTTCCCCCCACATTTCTGGACTAACCCAGATTCCTGCAACATTGCATTCATCATTTCCTTGAGAGTTCTGTTCTTTCTTTCAGCAACTCCGTTGGATTCAGGTGAGTAGGGATCAATCGTTTGATGGATACTACCATGTTCATGTCCTCTATCACTTCAAACTATGTTGATAGTTCTTTCGAGTTGGTTTTCAACCTCGAGTTTAAACTCCTTGAGTTTTCCAAGGTCTCGTATTTGCTTCTTAGCAAATAGACATAACTATATTTCGTACAATCCTCAACGAAAGTCACGAAATATTTCTCACCACCTTTTGTATGAGTCAAACCAAGAGGTTCGCTCGATTGTGGTGTTTTAGTGAGTTTGGTT
>PKML01050727.1:117454-129001 GCA_002933935.1 Eutrema yunnanense
ATATATATATATATATATATATTTGATACCAAAAATAAAATTTTTTACACATCTCAAACTTGTACATCCACAAATACATTTTGTCGAAAAAATAAAACTAAACATTAGAAAACAAAATTTAAAACCTACCCCCGTTCTAGGGCGGATTAGAAAAAGATTATGTCAACATGATGAACTCCCGTTACTTTTCATATTAAACTCCCGCTCTATGGCGGATTAGAAAAAAACAAATTATATATCTAAACACCAAAATAATTATGTGTCTCATATGACAAAAATTAAATATACAAAAAGTTATATCTAAAGACAAAAATAAACACAAATTATATTACAAAATTATCAATTTGTATTGAACTAGAATCTTAAATTTTGAATTTAATGTAGATTTTATTAGATTTCATCAACACAAACAAAAACAAATAAAACAATTGTTGCATGCCCTCATTGTGGATTAAAATTTTAGAAAATTATATAATTTATTTTATACCAAAAATAAAATTGTAAACACATCTCAAACTCTTACATCCACAAATACATTTTGTCAAAAAATCAAAACTAAACATCAGAAAACAAGATTTAAAACTTACCCCTGTTCTAGGGCGGATTAGAAAAATATTATGTCAACATAATGAACTCCCGTTACTTTTCATATTGAACTCCCGTTCTAGGACGGATTAGAAAAAACAAATGACATTTAAACACCAAAATAATTATGTTTCTTATATGACAAAAATTAAATATACAAAAAATTATATCTAAAGACAAAAATAAACACATATTATATTACAAAATTTGATTAAAAAAAAAAAAAATTTCCGTGCGGGCGCACGGGTTTAAAATCTAGTTGTACCATTATTTATATGATTTTATCATCTCTCCATAAAAAAATTCTTTTTTTCTTCGTTTTTGCCAAAGCTTTTTTTTGGTTTGAACATCTAGCTTTATTAAAATTAAACTGTAAACGGTGAGTACAAATAGTTAACCAGCCAAACTGGTAGAACAACAAATGTTGAAAATAACAAATTACAATCGTGAACCTTTTTAGACAATAAACCAGCAGCTTGATTCTTCTCTCGATTCACATGGTCCAAAGAACAAAAGGGCATTATTTCCATCTAAAATCAAAAATCGTAGAGTATATTTCCTATTTCCAGATTATCTTCTCTCCCATTGATGACTTTCGTTAGTTTTTTATTATCTCCTTCAAACCATATGCTTCATACTTGTGACCAAAAAAATTGTAATACCCGAAGAAAACATGCAGCTTCTAATTGTAGAATCGATTTTAACTTTGCAAAACTAGAAACCACATAATTTCCATTATCATCTCTTATTAGCCAACCTACTCCTGCTTGATCACTATTCGGCCGATAACTACTATCAAAGTTGCATTTCAACCATCCATTAGGTGGAAGCTAGCTCCCAACGACTATTTCTCATAAGCTGATTTTGCACAACTTCTTATGAATTATTTTCAACTCAATTCTGGGCAGCTATCCATTCTGCAACAACTTGAATACTACGATTTACATATTCGCTAGCATGGAAATTTCTCTTATTAAAGATGAATTCATTCCTAAATTTTTATATGAACCAAGCTGTCCAAAAGGGAAGTAATTGTACATGTTTGGAGAAAGTCTTTGTTTTCAAAATATCCAATAGAATTTGAACATTGTCCTCTAAATTCGATGAACTAGTATTAACATGATAAAGATTGACACACCTCCAAACTTCTCTCGCGTATTGACATTCAAACAAGACATGATTAATGGTTTCCACACCATTACAACACCTCTGACAAATTGGATCCACTATGATATTTCGTGAAGTTAATATTTCCGTCGTTGGCAATGCTCTCGAAATTGCTTTCCACATGAAGTGTTGTATTTTTGGTTGAATCTTCAAATTCCAGACTTCGTTTTTCAGCTGAAAAGACCCACGAGGTGATTCAGGCATATCATCACAATCAATTAAATGTGTTGCTAGCCAATACCCTGATTTAACCTTATAATGTGAACTCTTTGTATATGGCCATACATACCTGTCCATCGTAGAATATCTTGATAAATTGATATGCTTTGCTAACTCCGCATCATCTTCATTAAGCGTTACATTCAATTTATCCTTATCCCATTCTCGTAATCCATGTTTCCACAAGTCACAAATTCTCATGTTAGATATCAGATTCCCCTCATCTGCAACTCTAGGAGGAATCATCGGTAACCATTTGTCTTTCCAGACATTTGTTGTTTGACCATTCCCAATTTGAATTCTTAAACTTCTTTGTAGCAGTTCCTTGTCTGCTTGAATTGATCTCCAACCATAATATGGTTGTCCACCACCAAAACTTTTATTTCTCTTATAATTGATTTTTTTTATTTTCTAGTATTAGTTTTTTCCAAAGTAAAAAATTATAATTTCTTCACGTTTACTCTCATAATTATTTTTAATTGAGTTTTGTATTTTTTTTCTTTCAATACTTAGATTAAAGAAAAGATACAATCTCCACATCTACCAGTGACAATCTTCGATCCTGCAAAAAATGAAGATCCGGTCCATGCTATTGCCTTCATAGACACGGGAGCCCACACAACAATAATGAATCCCAAGGTACTTTCATCATCCATGTGGCGCCCATACCAGCAAGAATTCAGAGTGGCAAATTCAGGATCGTTATCGATCAAGCTCAAATCGAAGCCAATCACCATTAAGCTATTTCCAGGATGTCAAATAACTACAGAAGTCCTAGGCTCTTCCGCACCCGGAAAAGACATAATTCTGGGATGGGATTCATACTATGCGCTAAAAAGGAGTTCCGACATTTCGATCGAGCCAAGAGGAATAAGATGGAAATCTTTATACAAAGCCTTCACAACAATACCCCGGCTATTCACAATCGAAGAACTTCCATCCCCAGAGTTCAACAAGATCAAAGAAGAAATCACAGCAAATTCATGTGCAGACTCTCACACCGAGTTTCTTCAAATATGCAAAAATCCACTGTGGTTAAATCAGGAGTTCTTCGTGTCACTACCATTCAAAGAAGACATCCACACAACGCCGACAAAGGCGAGCACGCAGGAATGCCACCCGCACTGCTTAAACAAGAAAATGAAGAATGTGACCAACTAGTCAGCCAAATGGTAGTCTCATCGACCAACTCTCCATGGGCGTGCAAAGCATTTTACGTCAACAACAGAGCTGAACAGGCAAGAGGAAAACTAAGGCTAGTCATCGACTACAAATCGCTAAACCAATACCTCCAAGATGTCAAATTCCCGTTGCCAAACAAAAGGGCACTATTTCAACATCTTCAAGGTGCAACGGTCTTCTCAAAGTTCGATCTAAAATCCGGTTTCTGGCAAATCGGTATTACACCAGAAGAAAGGTATAAAACAGCTTTCTACCTACCCAATTGACATCTTCAATGGAATGTCTTACCATTCGGCCTCAAAACAGCGGCATCATTATTCCAACAAGCCATGTTACGCATTTTCAAGCCTCTACTCCATACGGCCTTGATATACATTGATGACATTCTGTTATTCTCTTCGAGCCACGAGGATCATATTCAAACTCTCCGACAATTCCAAGTCGTAGTGAAGACACATGGAATAATGCTCTCGGCCCGAAAGATGTGTATAGCCCAGCCCAACATCGAGTTCCTTGGGAAGCATATTGCTAATGCCCATGGAGAGTTCAACCAAATGGTAGTCTCATCGACCAACTCTCCATGGGCGTGCAAAGCATTTTACGTCAACAACAGAGCTGAACAGGCAAGAGGAAAACTAAGGCTAGTCATCGACTACAAATTGCTAAACCAATACCTCCAAGATGTCAAATTCCCGTTGCCAAACAAAAGGGCACTATTTCAACATTTTCAAGGTGCAACGATCTTCTCAAAGTTCGATCTAAAATCCGGTTTCTGGCAAATCGGCATTACACCAGAAAAAATGTATAAAACAGCTTTCTACCTACCCAATCGACATCTTCAATGGAATGTCTTACCATTCAGCCTCAAAACAGCGGCATCATTATTCCAACAAGCCATGTTACGCATTTTCAAGCCTCTACTCCATACGGCCTTGATATACATTGATGATATTCTGTTATTCTCTTCGAGCCACGAGGATCATATTCAAACTCTCCGACAATTCCAAGTCATAGTGAAGACACATGGAATAATGCTCTCGGCCCGAAAGATGTGTATAGCCCAGCCCAACATCGAGTTCCTTGGGATGCATATTGCTAATGGGCAATTTGCCCCGCAGGCCCATCTAGCCACAACACTTCTCGAGTTTCCTGACAGCGACCTCTCGAGAAGACAGGTTCAACAGTTCCTTGGGGTAATCAATTACCTAAGCGACTTTATCCCGCAACTTTCGCAACTGACACGCCCATTACAAAAGATGTTGTCCAAGAATCCTCCTTTATGGGCAAAAGGACAAACAGAGGCGGTCAAAAGGCTAAAACTAGAGATAAAAAAGCTGCCACCTTTAAAGATTTCCTTCGAAGGCACGCGTGTTCTACAAACAGACGCAAGCGATCCGTGCTGAACATACTCGATTTCATACAGGGAATTAATATCAAAATAAATTTTTTGGCTTTTTGATTTTGGTAAAGTAGAAATTGCAAACTGAGAATCGATCGCTGAAATATTTAAAATTGACATGATGAGAAATTGTTTTTAGAACATTCAAAACAATCAGTCATAAACAAAGGTTTATTCCCTCAAATCACAAGTTGTCAGCTCTGATACCAGATACAAAGGTGCATGAGTAAACAAGAAACCGAACGACTAAGTCGTGTTGAAGATCGTGAGAGCCGTGTTGATAGCTATGTGATTCGATAAGTTCCAGGTAAAGGGAGCATAAGCGGCAATCTCTAGCCTTGGCTCAACCACTGTTAGGAACCTTATCTCCCCCCACAACCGTCGTATTGACTCACACAACCGTCGTATTGACTGTCTTATCGGTTAAACGATACGTTCATTGAAAGCACACAGCGTCAGAATCGCAACTCATGAGAAGAGAGAAAGTAACCAGAGCTTATGAAAGATGTAGAGAAGTCTGAAAACTAGAGAGAGTTTAGAAACTCATAGAGAGAGGTTTTTAGAGAGAGGTTTTAAGGGAAAATATGAGTTGTTATTTCACAAGGGGGTACACACATATATATAGTGGAGGTTTAGTGCGCTGACATAAGCGCTTACCTCAACGATGACATCATCGCTTACATCACACTTACTATATTTTATTTAGGCGATTACATCATCGCTTACATCACACCTAGTTGCGATTACATCATCGCTTACATCACACTTATTATATTTTATTTAGGCGATTACATCATCGCTTACATCACACACAAAATTAATTATACATATATAATTATACATAGGTAGATACATTGAGATTTTAACTTCAATGATCTATTTCGAACTCGATGATATGCTCGTCGCAGCAGCCGTAGTATTATCCCGGACATTCGTATTTGACTTCTGGTTCTTCAAAACCTTCTTGTGGCTCGTCATTATTGAAACCGAATCTTTTCCCAATCTCGTCAATGTTCATTGAATCGTCTGGAGATTGAGCATCTTGGAAGTATTCCGGAGGGTTAGTTGCTGGAGCTTGATTTGGAACCACCAATTTTGGTTGGATTTGCTTCGGGGTTGGTTTGCTTTCGAAGAACTGTAGATCTTCGTCTAGACTCATCTGGTAGTCTATAGGATAGTAGTTACAATTCATACTGAACGGAATAGGGAACGTTTTCCTAGCACTGTTGAGGCGAAACACATGAGTCTGAAAATCTTCAAACCCCTTGTTGTCATAGACGTTGAAATCTGGCCGAACACCCCGTTTGAAGTCGTCGTGGTGGATAAGAGTTGGTAGCGCGTGCATTTTGTTGGTTTTGACGTTGACTTGAATGGGGCGATGGAAGAAGTATATCGTGTGAGGATTGAAGAAAGGGTTGAGGCACCCTTGTCCTTTTAGCTTCTTGTATGAGATGTTCACCGTTTTTGCTGACCTCCTCAGCTTACCGCTCCAGGCACTTAATGGTGCGAACCATGTTAAGAACGCGGAGAGGCAATCCTTGTGTCCTTGGCGCGAGTTGACGAATTGGTACAGCCAATGTATGTCGAAAGAGATGCCAATGGTGTATACTGAACATATATACCAAAGGAAGCAGAGAATTTCCTCTTGTATTTCGGTACTTTCGATTCTGTAGAGATGAGCGAACGGATGGTCTGGATGTATTCCCAATGGCGCGATGTATTGACATTTGACGCCATATTTTGTTAGGATCACCGACTGGTACCTGAAAATTCTTTCTTTGAGATGCTCATGAATGATCTTCATGTTGACAAGTTGATGAGCATCTTCGGGCATGTTGGCACCAAAATCGTAGTGTTTTTTGCCGGATGCGGAGGAGCTCGCCATCATTTGAATTTCCTTCAGAGGGCTTCTGCTGAGCATGTCGGCGAGAATATTTTTCGTGCCCTTTAAATAGATGGAAACGAAGTCGTACTTTGAAAACCATTCGCTCCACCGTAATAATTATTGATATGGGACCATCTTTTGCTTGAACTGTAGCATCTTCGGGAAAGATGACATGTCCATCTCTATGCGAAATTTGTGTCCAATCAGATGGAACTCAAAATTTTCAATAGCCTTTTTGACAGCTAAGATTTCTTTGAACGTGGAGTGATAATGTAACTCCGAATCTTTAAAGCGTCCGTTTTGTATCCACATATTTGACGTTTTCCATTAATTTCTTTGAATAGGACAGAACCCCAATACTTATCGCTTGCGTCTGTTTGTAGAACACGCGTGCCTTCGAAGGGAATCTTTAAATGTGGCAGCTTTTTTATCTCTAGCTTTAGCCTTTTGACCGCCTCTGTTTGTCCTTTTGCCCATAAAGGAGTATTCTTGGACATCATCTTTTGTAGTGGGCGTGTAAGTTGCGAAAGTTGCGGGATAAAGTCGCTTAGGTAATTGATTACCCCAAGGAACTGTTGAACCTGTCGTCTCGAGAGATCGCTGTCAGGAAACTCGAGAAGTGTCGTGGCTAGATGGGCCTGCGGGGCAAATTGCCCATTAGCAATATGCATCCCAAGGAACTCGATGTTGGGCTGTGCTATAAACATCTTTCGGGCCGAGAGCATTATTACATGTGTCTTCACTATGACTTGGAATTGTCGGAGAGTTTGAATATGATCCTCGTGGCTCGAAGAGAATAACAGAATGTCATCAATGTATATCAAGGCTGTATGGAGTAGAGGCTTGAAAATGCGTAACATGGCTTGTTGGAATAATGATGGCGCTGTTTTGAGGCCGAATGGTAAGACATTCCATTGAAGATGTCGATTGGGTAAGCAGAAAGCTGTTTTATACCTTTCTTCTGGTGTAATACTGATTTGCCAGAAACCGGATTTTAGATCGAACTTTGAGAAGATCGTTGCACCTTGAAGATGTTGAAATAGTGCCCTTTTGTTTGGCAACGAGAATTTGACATCTTGGAGGTATTGGTTTAGCGGTTTGTAGTCGATGACTAGCCTTAGTTTTCCTCTTGCCTATTCAGCTCTGTTGTTGACTTAAAATGCTTTGCACGCCCATGGAGAGTTGGTCGATGAGACTACCATTTGGCTGACTAGTTGGTCACATTCTTCATTTGCTTGTTTAAGCAGTGCGGGTGGCATTCCTGCGTGACTCGCCTTTGTCGGCGTTGTGTGGATGTCTTCTTTGAATGGTAGTGACACGAAGAACTCCTGATTTAACCACAATGGGTTTTTGCATATTTGAAGAAACTCGGTGTGAGAGTCTGCACATGAATTTGCTGTGATTTCTTCTTTGATCTTGTTGAACTCTGGGGATGGAAGTTCTTCGATTTGTGAATAGCCGGGGTATTGTTGTGAAGGCTTTGTATAAAGATTTCCATCTTATTCCTCTTGGCTCGATCGAAATGTCGAAACTCCTTTTTAGCGCATAGTATGAATTCCATCCCAGAATTATGTCTTTTCCGGGTGAGGAAGAGACTAGGACTTCTGTAGTTATTTGACATCCTGGAAATAGCTCAATGGTGATTGGCTTCGATTTAAGCTTGATCGATAACGATCCTGAATTTGCCACTCTGAATTCTTGCTGGTACGGGCGCCACATGGATGATGAAAGTACCTTGGGATTCATTATTGTTGTGTGGGATCCCGTGTCTATGAAGACAATAGCATGGACCAGATCTTCGTTTTTTGCAGGATCGAAGATTGTCACTGGTAGATGTGGAGATTGTATCTCTTCAATATGAGGCGTTTGAGTAATCTTGACGCAGCACTCTTCCTCTTCGTCGTAAGATTCCGAGACATCGGAAACTGAGTAGCCGCAGATCGCATCTTTTTCATCGCTGTCATAAGACAGTACTGATTCGAGATCATGATTATCAAGATCGATGTCTGATATGCTCAAATTAATACCCTAACAGTACTAAAGCAGTAGTTGTAATATAGCTAGGGGTCGAACCACAAAGACTCACAGAGATGCACAATAGATTGTATAGTATCGAATTAAGCTAAGCCAAACAGATGTAATTGAAAGCAGTGCAGAAATTAAAAGGGTTGTAATTCAATTGGGAAAATATAGGCTCAGGGTATTTCTCAGAAAATCAATGAATGCAGATAAACTAACTAGCAGGATTCAGATTTAGCGCAGTTCTTGAACTCAAATCACTAAAGTATAATTAACCAACTGTCGTTGCGAGAATTATCTAAATTTAAATCCTACGAATTCCAAATCTCTTTGCGAATCATAAAGTCTAAATCAGCTTTAATATCAGGTTTGGTATGTTCACAAATCAATTAAACCAAATCTCTTTGCGAATAATCAATTTTCTCACCTAGGGTCTATCAGGTAATTAATCGCACTGTCGTGCCTAATCAATTATCCTAAGATCTAAGTTCCAGATTCGTCAACCTAGAATAAGCTTTGAACACAACCTAAGCGAAGAACTAATTCAGATGGTGAATCCTATAAACTAATCAACCTAGCATTAAGAGAAAACTCCCTGAACCTAAAGTGGATATACTCAGACATGGAGAATGAAGCAATCAACATGTTTGAATAAATCATCAATAAATCAGAAAGAATAACAAGATGGTTTTGAGATCTGATCTCGGACGAAGGGAGATTCAGACTTGTCTCTCTAAAACCAAAGTAAAATCAAAGTATAGAAAATAAAGCTTAGCCATAAAAGTGGCTGTAAAATCCTTATAAATAACCTAAAACACGTTCTGGGCCATCTTGTAAATATCAAAGTCTTCTGGGCCAATTCTGTAATTCTTCAAGTCTTGGAAAACTCGCGGGTCGTGTCTTGCTGCGATGGGTATCGATCGATACTAGCCAGTATCGATCGATACCAAGGCTTCATATCGGGTTCTCAGCAACACGAACTTCTGCTTTGCTCCAAATGCTCCAGAAAGCTCCAATATCTCCAATAATGTTCCCAACGTGCTATGACCTGTAAAAGACTCTAAAAGACTCTAAAAGACTCCAAAATACTATAAAGACTCTATAAAAAGGACTTATATCATGGCTTAAATAGGGTAAAAACCATGATATATCAACTCCCCCAGACTTAGTCTTGCTTGCCCTCAAGCAAATAAAAGACTAAACCAGAGAAAGAGGTTTGAAAACGCGGAGACTCACCTGTTCATGAACCATCGAAATGACCCTCTTTCCAAGTACCCAAATGTCACCTAACCAGCTTTTGATCTAACCACCATGTACTTCTCCGTAGACATCCGCAGCTTTTCCAGACTCCATACATTATCCCACAGCTTTGTTCAAGTAAAACCCTCATCGCCAGTTTCATCGCTGCAGCTTATGTTCAAGAACCTTCTAGATTCTTTACCAGACAATATCATGACAAGGAACCACCCTTTTCACACTTTTTGTATCAATTTCTCTCCCCCAGACTTATTTCTTATTATGTTCTTTCTTTTATTTTCAGCTTTGCATATACATATCAAGGTATGAGACGCGAGTATTGATGGTGTTTGCCACCAAATCCCCGGTTCTTCTCTCTCTATGTATCAAAGGATGTAGGCGAATAATGGCATCATAGGAAAATCCTAACCTCGCTTCCATTCCCTCTTTACTGACAGGTTTGAGCGTTCTCTTTGTGACCTTGGCTCAAGTGTCAACCTCATCCCATACTCGGTTGCTAAGAGAATGGGAATGACATACTTCACTTCTACGAGGATCTCGCTGATACTCGCTGATCGTTCAGTTAGACTTCCAGAAGGTTTGCTCGAGGATGTTCCGATTAAGATTGGGAATTGCTTAATCCCAACTGATTTCATTGTCTTGGAGTATGATTCGGAACCCAGAGATCCTCTCATCTTGGGAAGGTGATATTCATGCATTTTACATGTTTATCATATATTTTACTTAAGAGTTTTGTGCCATTTGCATGCATAATCACGGTTTTATCTTGCATTTAGGTCTCATTTAGAGTTTAGGACATTTGCATTAGGTCCTAGTGAGTTCTTGCATTCATTTGGAGTGTTTTTAGGTGTTTTGGAGACATTTGGGATGATTGGAGTGGTTGAGCATCAAGAGAAGGAAGAGCTCATCCGACACGCCGGAAAGATGTGGCTGGACGGAAGCCTTCCGATCTGAATCAGGTTCAGTAATCTTCATGGAAGTTGTAGAGGGGTGAGTTTTCTGTCCATAGGAGTTGGAATCAAGTCATTCGGACATGCGGTGTGCGAGATATGGCTGATTTACCAGAGACAGGTCCGCCTGGCTGAGACGGTTTTTTCAATACCGATGTCACTGGTCGGTGCAACTGCTCGGTGTGGAAACAGAGGGAAAATTCCCTTAATACCGATGTACAATACGGATTTATGACATCGGTATTGAAGGGTCTCCACTCCGAATTAGCCTCAGTGGTCTTCATCAAAGTTGTAGAGGAGTGAATCAGCTTTACACAGGAGTTTGAATCGGGTTATTTGGACGTATGGATAGGGAGATAAGGCGGTTTTACTGAAGGTATGTCCGTCTGGCCGAGAGAAGATGACACCATCCAAATAACCGGCAATACGAAGGCCTTCCGATATGAATCAACTCAAACGGTCTTCATAAGAGTTGTAGAGGGACGAGTTAGCTATCTACAGGACTTGGATTCAGGTCATTCGGATGACAGGTTCAGGAGATATGACCGATTCACTGAAAACATACCAAAGACTTGACCGGGTCAAAACCCGGTTTGTTCCGGGTTGGCCCGGTCCGACCCAAACTCATTTAAATATTGAAAACCCTATTTTTTTTAGATCTAAGTTTTCTTCTTTCTAGAGTTGGGTTTATTCCAAACTCTTCTTATGATTTTAAGAGGGATTTTGATTGTTCTTCATACAAATGCCATTCTAGAGAAGATTTCTTCACCCTTATCTTTATATTAATGCATCTTCTTTACCTTTATTTCTTCTTCTTTTATGTTCTTCATATTTAGACCTTAGGCCCTTTTTTGTTGGATCTTAGATTTAGCTTGATTTAGATG
>PKML01050752.1:30198-43697 GCA_002933935.1 Eutrema yunnanense
AGGGAAGAACCGGGGATTTGGTGGCAAACACCATCAATACTCGCGTCTCATACCTTGATGTGTATATGCTAAGCTGAAAAAAAAAAAAAAAGAACATAATAAGAAATAAGTCTGGGAGAGAGAAATTGATACAAAAAGTGTGAAAAAGGGTGGTTCTTTGTCATGATATCGTCTGGTAAAGAGTCTAGAAGGTTCTTGAATGTTAGCTGCAGAGATGGAACTGGCGATGAGGGCTTTACTTGAACAATGTTGTGGGATTTTGTGTGAGTCTGGAAAAGCTGCGAATGTCTACGGAGAAATACATGGTGGTTAGATCGAAAGCTGATCAGGTGACATTTGGGTACTTGGGAAAAGGGTCTTTTCGATGGTTCATGAACAGGTGAGTCTCCGCGTTTTCAAACCTCTTTCTCTGTTTAGTCTTCTATTTGCTTGAGGGCAAGCAAAAGGCTAAGTCTGGGGGAGTTGATATATCATGGTTTTTACCCTATTTAAGCCATGATATAAGTCCTTTTTATAGAGTCTTCATAGTATTTTGGAGTCTTTTAGTATCTTTTACAGGTCTTAGCACATTTGGAGTATTATTGGAGATATTGGAGTTCTATGGAGCATTCTGGAGCGATAGTGAAGTCTGAGGACTAAGTGCCCGATCTGAGCACTGAGCATCGATCGATACCCCCTGGTATCGATCGACACCCGTCGAGAAATCATGGGCCGCGACTTTTTATGAAGTTTTAGAGAATTGAAAAGCTGCCCAGAAGTCTTTGATATTTACAAGAAGACCCCAAGTCGTGATTTAGATTATAAATAGGAGTTTTCAGCCATCTGTTTAGGGTATGCTTTATTTTGCTTTAGTTTAAGAGAGATTTTGGTGAAAGATACAAGTCTGATTTCCCTTCGTCCGAGATCAGATCTCAAACCTTTGTTTCTCTTTCTGATTTTATATAGAGTATTTATTCAAACATGTTTATTAATTTAATCTTCATGTCTGAGTAGATCTCTCGTTAGGTTTGGGGATTCTCATAAGGGATTTCTTTGAATGCTAGGTTGATTAGTTATTTAAGGTTCATAATCTGAATTAGTTCTTTACCTTAGGTTGTTCTCAAAGCTAATTCTAGATTGATCACCTAGAACTTAGATCTTAGGATAATTGATTAGGCACGATAGTGCAATTAATTACCTGATAGAACTAGGGTGAGCAAATTGATTATTCGCAAAGAAATTTGGTTTAATTGATTTGTGAACATATCAAACTTGAAATTAAGGCTGATTTATTCTTAGGGATTTGCAAAGAAATTTGGGATTCTGAAGTTTAGATTTAGATAGTTTTCGCAACGACAGTTGGTTAATTATACTTTAGTGATTTGAGTTCTAGAACTGCGCTAAATCTGAATCCTGTTAGTTAGTTTATCTGCATTCATTGATTTCCTGAGAAAAACCCTGNTTATCTAGCCTAGAGTCAGTGAAATAAAACAAAATAACAGAATAAAATTGGGAAAAACAAGAAGTTACCTTGCTGGAACATTGAGTATCGATCGACACACAGCTTGGTATCGATCGATACCGGGCTTAAATCGACATGAACCATTCTCAATCGCGTAGGGTATCGATCGATACTGGAGGGTATCGATCGACACTCAGGCGATTTCGAGTTTTGTTCCTTGTTTATCCTGACACAAACATAAAACGAACGAAAATAAAAACAAAAACGAATCAAAAACAGACTCACCAGTGGGTTGCCTCCCACCAAGCGCTCGTTTAACGTCAATAGCTTGATTGTAACGCCCTTCAGGCTGGATAAGAGTGCGAGCTTGCATCAAAACATGCTCCACAACTTGACATCGCTAGCGTCAGAGTTCTGCTCATCATGCTGTCCACAAACTCCTGTCCTTTCTCTTTCAGCTCCGAAGTAAGAAGGACTCTAGCCTTGGAGAATGGCTTCGAAGCTCCTTTGCACTTGACCTTATACTCAATCGAATTTCCATCGCACTTCTGAGGTATCAAAGTGACATGGGCCTTCTTCTTTGTTGTTGCCTTGGCCCTCTTGACAACTTCCTTGTGGATGCTGGATGATTCAGCTGAGACGTCTGCGATAGTAGGCTTATCAGGAGGCTCTCCCAAAATATCAATTGCTAGCGACTCTCCTGTGATAACCTTGATGCTAGAGACACGTGTGGGAGCAACTCTAGGGGGAATGGCATCATAGTAGACATCTCCGTCAATGTAAGAGAAAGAGAGTCTCTTATTAGGTGTGTCTATGATCGCGCCAGCAGTAGCCATGAACGGTCGTCCCAGGAGCAGAGAAACCTCAGATCCTTTGCTCATCTCCACAATCTGAAAATCAGTGGGCACCAGACAATCTCCTACTTTAATAGGCAAAGCATGGATAGTACCGTATGGAGGTGAGGTGGAAGAGTTTGCAAACGTGAGAAGCAAAGTAGGGGGTCTTATGTCAGCCTTCAATCGTTCAGCAATTTCCTTTGATATCACATTGACGCTAGACCCTGAGTCAACGAGAGACTCTTTGAACTCGACTCCAGAGATAGAGCATGGTACCGCGAATTTCCCTGGGTCTTCCCTCTGTGTCAATTGCCGCGGCTGTAGTGACTTGCGTCTTGCCTCGATAAAAAGTGCCTTAATTTCTTCCTCAGTTTCCTTGCAGTCTTTGAAGTGACTTAGCAGAGGCAAGTCCTCAAGAGCTTCTTCAAAAGTGTACGAGTCGGGAATCCTTCGTACCCTCTTCTCAAAGCCACGCAGCTGCTTTGGAGTGATAGGATCTCTGAGGTGTTTAGGAATAGGATTCAGCTTCTTGGACTTGCGAACTCTTTCTCCGATCACCTCAGGTGTTTTCACAGTTTCTGGCTCGATCTGCGAGGGGTATCGATCGACACCAGGTAGGGTATTGATCGATACTCTGCCTTTTGAATCGTTCCTGGCAGATACATCTTCATCAGAAGGAAGCTCCACATTCTGCTTACCCAGCAAAACTTTGCATCTAGCAGCCTCCCATTCCTCCCTTTTCAGCTTAGGAAGTATAGGATAAGGTATCCTGGGTATATACGCTCGTTCTGCAACTGCCTTAAGCACCACAGTCGAAGTCTCAGTTGTCTCCTCAGAAATCGCCTCAGTATCGACCGATACCAATGGGGTATCGATCGATACACAGGATTTGGAAGTATCCCGTTTCAGAATTGTAACCGGCATCGATCGACACTTGGGGGTATCGATCGATGCCCCGGCGATTTCAGGATCCTCATCGAAATTTCCTGCACTCGAGATGATGACATTGACGTGTGCTCTTGGATTTTCAGTTCTCCCTGGAAGAACACCTTCCTGCCTCTTTACAGCTGCTGCTGGTTGAGCGACCTGAGTTTCCAGCTTCCTCTGGGAGAGACCGATGGCTTCGATTTTCCCATTCAGATCCATGTACATCGAGTCAAACTTCCCATTGAAATCCACCTGCAACTTCTGCTGTCCCTGAAGAACCTGTTCCATCATGAGTTCCATCTTATTGTCTGTGGACCTTGGAGAGATGGGCTGGTACGAAGAGTTCCCGAAATTTCGAGTGTTGTTGCTGAAGTTTCGGTTGTTGTTGTACCCAAATTGCTGACCCTGAAATCCAGAACCACCAACGTAGTTACAATCCTCCACTTCATTCTCAGCAGCAAAGTGGACCGCTTTCTGATTCTTCCCGATCATGAAGCCCAGCTTGGCTTGAACTTCAGCAATCTGCGATGCATCAATTCCTCCAGTTTGCTTCTTCCTCTCGAAATCGGCATTCTTGGTGCTATTACTAGACGCCAAGTTCTCAATTAGCACGACTGCATCGTCAGGATACCTAGTGTTGAAGTTCCCATTACTCGCAGTATCCAGAGCCATCTGGTACCTCCAATCGATTCCTCTGTAGAATGTGCCCAGCAGCTGAACTTGATTGAACCCATGGTGCGGACAATCTCTCTGATAAGATTTGAAGCGAATCCAAGCACCCTTGAGTGCCTCTGTTGGACCTTGAGAAAATTGAGAGATCTTGTTCCCGAGCTCTTCAGATCTCGCATCATCGTAGAAGTTGCACAGGAATGCTTTCTTCGTCTCTTCCCATGTAGTTAGTGAACCAGGAGCCAACTGCTTCAGCCAATAAGCAGCATCTCCACCAAGAGAGTATGGGAAGAGTTTGCAAAATAGGAACTCGTTGGGCACTCCATTGTACTTCATCCCAGTGACCAAGTCCTCGAACCTCTCGATATGATCCATGGGATGCTCATGAGGTAGGCCATGGAATGGACTCTGACTCACGAGAGCATAGTACGCAGGCTTCAGCTCGAAGTCGTTCCTCTGAAAAGTTGGGATGCGAATCGCAGATCGATTGGCATAGAACTGATCAGGTCTGTTGTGCTCAGCAAGTGTTCTACCTCGATCACCTGCAGCATTCTCAACGTTGGCGCGCCCAGCTGGCGCGACAATCTCAATAACAGCAGCATGGGCAACGACGTTTCCAGCTTCATCAAGTCGCTGCCCTTCTTCATTGCACACATGACCCTCTTGGTCTCTCAGAACTCCAGCTTCATCAGCTCTTAAAACCACTGGGTTATTCATCCCTGATGTTTGCTTGGTCTTTCTGTTTGTGCGTTCCACAAGCGCTAGCTGTTCCAGTGACAGTTCAACTAGCTGTGTGCTCTTGTTGCTTCTGGTTTCACGAACAGCATACACCTGCAAACAAAACACTAGACAAGGCACGTAAGTAACCAAAAAAATACGTTGAGTATCGATCGATACCAAGTGGTGTCGATCGATACCAACAAAAGAAGACGACGAGTATCGACCGATACTACAGAGTATCGATCGATACCGACGATCTTAGTCATAATTCTCAAACTAAAATCTAATGGCGAATTGAGTCCCCGGCAACGGCGCCAAAATTGATATGCTCAATTTAATACCCTAACAGTACTAAAGCAGTTGTTGTAATAAAGCTAGGGGTCGAACTACAAAAACTCACAGAGATGCACAATAGATTGTATATTTGAGGATTAAGCTAAGCCAAACAGATGTAATTAAAAGCAGTGCAGAAATTAAAAGGGTTGTAATTCAATTGGGAAAATATAGGCCCAGGGTTTTTCTCAGGAAATCAATGAATGCAGATAAACTAACTAACATGATTCAGATTTAGCGATGTTCTTGAACTCAAATCACTAAGCTATAATTAACCAACTGTCGTTGCGAGAATTATCTAAATCTAAATCCTAGGAATTCCAAATCTCTTTGCGAATCCTAAAGTCTAAATCAGCTTTAATAACATGTTTGATATGTTCACAAATCAATTAAACCAAATCTCTTTGCGAATAATCAATTTGCTCACCTAGGTTCTATCATGTAATTAATTGCACTGTCGTGCCTAATCAATTATCTTAAGATCTAAGTTCCAGATTCGTCAACCTAGAATTAGCTTTGAACACAACCTAAGGCGAAGAACTAATTCAGATGGTGAATCCTAAACAGATAATTAACCTAGCATTCAAAGAAATCCTTTATGAGAAAACCCTAAACCTAAAGTGGATCTACTCAGACATGGCAATTAAATCAATAGACATGTTTGAATAAATCATCAATAAAATAATCAACAAGGTTTAGAGATCTGATCTCGGACGAAAGGAGATTCAGACTTGTCTCAAAACCAAAGTATAATCAAAGCAATACAAAATAAAGCATAGCCTAAACAGGTGGCTGTAAAATCCTATTTATAACCTAAAACACGAGTTGGGGTCTTCTTGTAATTATTAAAGACTTCTGGGCGCTTTTGCAATTCTTCAAGTCTTGGAAAACTCGCGGGTCGTGTCTTGCTGCGATGGGTATCGATCGATACCAGGGGGTATCGATCGATGCTTGCCGTGAAATCAGGTACTCAGCAACACGACTTCAGCTTCTGCTCCAAACTGCTCCAGAAAGCTCCAATACTTCCAATAATGCTCCAAACGTGCTATAACCTGTAAAAGACTCTAAAAGACTACAAAACACTAGAAATACTCTATAAAAAGGACTTATATCATGGCTTAAATAGGGTAAAAACCATGATATATCAAGGACGTCCTAGGTCGTTTTTGTGTTCTTTTTGGCTTGTTAAAGCCTTTTTCAGGTGTTCGGGACTGATTTGGATGAGCGCGAACGGAAGGAAACCGCAAAGATTGAAGAAGGAACGTGAGGAAAGGAATTTACACAACCGATCGGTTATAACCGATCGCTGAAACCGATCCCACGACAAAAAGCATGCTCGATCGGTTACTAACCCATCGATGAAACCGATGGCAGAAAAAAATACACAGGCGATCGGTCATAACCGATCGCCATAACCGATCAACATTGCCTCCAGATTTTCAGCTTGACTATGGGAACCAAACACTTTTGTAATATATTTTCAACACTTCTTCTCTTTCTTATTAACTTTGGGGGACGAAAATATCAACAATCTCTGCTTCTTTTTACTGTTCTAAGTCAACTACTTCTCCCTTCTTCTCTCTTGTTTTTGTATGAAAGATTCAAGATCCACAACATTCTAGTGAAGATTTTCTTAAACTCCTTCCATCAATCTTCTTATTTCTGCTATGTCTTTCTTTTGTTCGGTTTTGTTTTGTGTTTTCATTATGTGTGAGTAGTTCATTTATGGATTGTGGGGATGGTTGATTTAGAGGGATAGATGATGATCTTTTGATGTTTAGGACAAGATTACAAAGGTTCTCATATTTAGAAGTGGTCTTAAAGCTAGGATTGAAGTAGCTACTCAATCTCTAGATCATGGTCAGTTTGCCCTTGGAAGAGGTTTAGTAAGCTGTCTAGAAGATTTCTAACATGTTATTGATACTTAGCAAGGCAGAAGTCGTGACTAAGGTTCATTAATTGGCTAAAAATGGCTTATGTTTCATGCTTATCGATAAATCGGTTGCAATCGGAAGATTAGCTAATTCGAGTTATTAATAAAGGGTCTAGCATCACGGAAGTGAGTTAAACTATCGGTTTGTGTCCCTTGTCATAGAACAAGCTCAATGAGTGATTAGGAACATCATAAGAAAATCATCGAATACTCGAAATCGCATACCATATCCTACGATCCATATTTTATCTTCTTGAGTCAAAACAATTTTAGTATCTTGTTGTCTTTGAATTTGTGTCTTTAAATCTAGCCTTGATCATTTCAAGTGTCCTGTATTTTTCTCATTTTCTGCTTCTTTTCTTTACTTTTAGTTTTATCGTAATTAGTTCTTTAGACAAAAACCAAAAAACGTTTAGCTTAGCTTGATTAGTTTCTTGTATTCTTATTGTGTTGTTCTTATTTCCCAGTGGATTCGATCCCAAAGTGCTGCAATGACATGCCATTAGATTGAGGCATTGTGCACAGTGGGTAATTGTGCGGACCGTTAAAAGTCTAGTCATCAATTTGGCGCCGTTGCCGGGGAGATTAGCAATAGCCATTAGGATTTGGAATCTATCTAAGTCTAAGTGTTTTTCTTTACTTGTTACTAAACCGCTCTGTTTTGTTTGCTCTGTTCTTGAAGGTTTATGCACACAAGAAGTCAAGGGCAAGAGAACTTACAACCACTTGCGCTAGACATTCGAAGACTCGAAAGAGATAATCAAAGAGCAACCAGAGAACGTGCTGAGCACGTTAGGCTTTTAGGTATGGACGCTCAGCAAAATAATCCTCCTCCCCAAGGAGAGAACCAACAGTCACCACCACTAGACGAAGTCCAAAGAGTGGGCGTAGACCCGAGGCAGCATGTCCACCCTCCTAGACAGCCACAAAGGATTGGTGCCTTCGATGAACCTACTACACAAGGGGTTCTAACTGGGTTAAGGCCACCCCCATTTGTCAACAACAACTTCGAAATCAAGTCGAGCCTTATCAACATGGTGCAAAACGCTAAGTTCCATGGCCTCCCGATGGAAAATCCGATTGATCACATCGATCAATTTGACCGCTTATGTGGGACTGTCAAAATGAACGGAATTCCGGAGGACGTTGTTAAGCTGACTCTCTTCCCATTCTCTTTGGGAGATAAGGCTGCTCAATGGGAGAAAGGTGTGATTACTACCACCATACCAACTTGGGAGGAATGCAAGAAACAATTCTTGGCAAAATTTTTCTCGAGGCAAAAGACCGCAAAGCTGAAAAACGACATCACAAGCTTCAAGCAAGGAGTCAATGAGTCGTTTTATGAAGCGCGGGAGAGATTAAAGGGGTACACAAGAGCCTGCCCTCACCACGGAGTATCAAAAGAAGCACTTCTCGGAATCCTACACCAAGGGGTTCTTGAAAAATACCAACTGGCCTTGAACACGGCGAGCAACGGAAGATTTTCTAGCCAAGACGTTATCAATGGGGAAATTCTAGTTGAGAATTTGGCGCAAAGTGACCAAGGCTACGGTGGTGACTATGACCGAATGGTGAGAGATGCAAGGTATGACGATCAAAGGTTCAAAGACTTGAGCGATAAGTTGGACAAGGTTTTGCTTGTGAGCCAAAGATCAGTTAACTATGTGGGAGAGTATGGAGGCCAAGGAGGGTATCAAGACGTAGGACAAGAAGGGAATGAAGAACTTCAAGACCAAGTGAATTACATTGGGAACCAAGGAGGATACCAAGGTAACCGAGGAGGGTTCAATCAAAATTATCGGAATCATCCCAACTTGTCTTATAGAAGCAACAACGTGGAGAACCCCCAAGACTAGATCTACCCTCCACAGAACCAGCAAGGATTCCAACCCAAAACATTCAACCAAGGAGGCTTTAAATCTAGCCAAGGCGGGTTTCAAGAAAACCAAGGAAATTTTCAAACAAATCAAGGAAACCAAAGAGTCTACAACTCGAACTACCAGCAAGGCTATCAACCGAAGCCAAGCAACTTCCCAAATCAAGAGAATTCACCAAACAAGGAAACAGAAGGTGTTGTGCAAAGTATGCTCAAACAAATTTTGGAAGGGCAAATTAAGGGGCAAGTTGAACTTACCAAGAAGATGATAGATATCAACAACAAGGTCGACGGTGTATACATGGATCTGAATGCCAAGTTTGAGAACCTGTCGAAACATGTTAAAGGCTTAGACAACCAGATTGCTCAAGTAGCCTCAACATCGAAAGGACCGAGCGGAGTTTTGCCCGGGAAACCAGAGATAAATCCAAAAGAGTATTGCCAAGCGATCACAATAAGGAGTGGAACTGAGCTACCAACAAGGGAACAAATCGTGGTAGAACCAGAGTAACCAAGTCAAGACGGATTTGAAGAAGTAGCTGAAAATCCGCAAGAACAGAGCCCTGGATCGGTTACGCCGATCGGTTATAACCGATCAGAATTTGAAGGAATCGGTTACTCCGATCTGTCATTAAAATGCGATCTGTTACGAATGATGTTTCGAATGATCCGATCTCTGAGGATCAGAAGAAGAAGAATGAAGGAGGATCATCTGGAGTCATTAAAAAGAAAGTGGATTTTATTCTTCCACCATACGAGCCAAAAATCCCATTTCCCGGAAGATTCAAGAGGCAAATCATGGACAAACAATTCGAGAAATTCAAGAAGATCATGAAAACGGTTCAAGTTACTATACCATTTGCTGATCTTATGATCGAGTGCCCAACATATAACAAGCTACTCAAGGACGTTATGACCAAAAGAATGCAGCTTGAAGAAGCCATGGTAGTGATTAACCACGAGTGTAGCGCCATAATCCAAAACAATTTGCCTAAGAAGCTTAAAGATCCGGGCAGCTTCACGCTACCTTGCACACTAGGACCTTTGTCCTTTGGGAAATGCTTGGTTGATCTTGGTGCAAGTGTGAGCCTCATGCCATTGACGGTTTCTAAGAGGCTACGATACACAAACTTCTAGAAGACCAGAATTTCGCTAGTCTTAGCGGATAGAACAATTCTATTTCCAATTGGGATTCTTGAAGATTTGCCATTGAAAGTTGGGGACAGTATTATCCCTACAAATTTCGTGGTGCTAGAGATGGATGAAGAACCATCAGATCCCATAATCTTGGGAAGACCTTTCTTAGCAACCGCGTGTGCCATCATTGACGTTAAGAAGGGCATGATTGATCTACACTTGGGAGATCTCGTTCTGAAATTCAACACAATGGAAGTGATGAAGAAACCAACCATAGAAGGAAGGGTTTTCTACATAGAGACCTTAGATGACATGGTTGATGAGTATTTGGCGGAGTTGAGCATGGAAGACGCCCTAGAAGTAGCCCTCACACAAAACAGCGAGGAATGTAAGCTTGTGAACGGAGAGGCGATCGAATATGAGAGAATTATGGACTCTCATCTGCCATGGATTAAAGAAGCATACTTCTCGGAGATAGGCGGAAACGTAGAAGCAAAGGAAAAAGAAGACACTAGCAATGGTAAGTCTAGTGTGGAGGATGATTGGAGCGAACTTGACGCTCCACAAATTCAGCTCAAACCGCTGCCCAACGGTCTAAGGTACGCGTTTCTTGGACTGAACTATTCATATCCTGTAATCATAAATGATGCATTGAGTGATGAGGAAACATCTATGCTTTTGACTGAATTGAGAAAGTATATAAAGGCTATAGGATATTCTCTGAAAGATATAAAAGGAATTTCTCCGTCATTGTGCATGCATAGAATTCATTTAGAGGATGAATCTAAAGCTTCAATTGAACACCAAAGAAGGTTGAACCCAAACTAAAAAGAAGTAGTAAAAAAGGAAATTTTGAAACTACTTGAAGCGGGAGTGATATATCCAATCTCGGATAGTACTTGGATCTCCCCGATTCATGTAGTTCCAAAGAAAGGAGGAAGTTGAATTCCTCAACTAGGACCAATTGATCCCAACTAGAACCATCATAGGCCATAGAGTATGCATTGACTATAGGAAATTGAATTTCTCAACTAGGAAAGATCATTTTCCTTTGCCATTCATTGATCAAATGCTTGAAAGACTTGCAAATCATTTATAATATTGCTTCCTCGATGGTTACTCGGATTTCTTTCAAATACCAATACACCCGAGTGATCAAGAGAAGACGACTTTCACTTTCCCATATGGTACCTTTGCTTATCGAAGGATGCCTTTTGGTTTGTGTAATGCACCTGCGACTTTTCAAAGGTGTATGATGTCTATCTTCTCGGATTACATCGAGGATATAATGGAAGTGTTTATGGATGATTTCTCTGTATATGGTTCTTCGTTTGGTGGTTGTCTTTCTAATTTGTGCAGGGTGCTCAAAAGATGTGAAGATACAAATCTCGTTCTAAATTGGGAAAAATGCCATTTCATGGTGAAGAACGGAATTGTTCTCGGGCATTGCATTTCTGAAAGTGGAATCGACGTCGACAAAGCAAAGATTGAGGTTATGATGACTTTAGAACCTCCATCAACGGTCAAGGGAATCCAAAACTTCTTGGGACATGCTGGGTTCTACAGGAGATTCATAAAAGATTTCTCGAAAATCGCAAGACCGCTCACAAGGCTCTTATGCAAAGATGCTGACTTTGTCTTCGATGAAGAATGCCATGAAGCTTTTGTGAAGCTGAAAAATGCTTTCGTGAGTGCACCAATTGTACAGACACCTGATTGGAGCTTACCGTTTGAAGTGATGTGCGATGCAAGTGACTATGCTGTCGGAGCTGTACTGGGACAGAAGAAGGATAAAAAGCTCCATGTCATCTATTACGCGAGTCGTACTCTAGACGATGCTCAAGTAAAATATGCAACAACGGAGAAGGAACTCTTGGCGATTGTCTATTCATTCGAGAAGTTCCGATCTTATTTGGTGGGTTCGAAAGTCATTGTGCACACAGACCGTGCTGTATTAAGATATCTGCTTGCTAAGAAAGATGCCAAACCGAGGTTGTTAAGATGGATTCTTCTCCTACAACAGTTCGACCTTGAGATCAAAGACAAAAAGAGGATTGAGAATGGAGTAGCTGATCATCTGTCGAGAATGAGAAACGAGGAAACAATTCCCATCGATGACTCACTACCCGAAGAACAAGTGAACTTGATTCGAGCTTTGCACGTGGCGGATTCTCTGATGAAATAAATACTGTCGACGAACACCATGGAGGATAACTTGCCTTGGTATGCAGATTTTGTCAACTTCTTGACAATTGAAAAAGAACCACCAAATCTCCAAGGGTACTCAAAGAAAAAGTTTTACAAAGATGTCCGACATTACTTTTGGGACGAGCCATATCTCTATAGGCGTTGCAACGATGGGCTCTATAGGAGGTGCATTTCAGAAGAGGAGACTTCCGGAGTTCTGTTTATTTGTCACGAATCGGATTATGGCGGACACTTTGCGACATTCAAGACGGTCCAAAAAGCTCTACAAGCGGGATTCTGGTGGCCTACAATGTTCAAGGATGCTTATGATTTCATATCTAAATGTGATGCATGCCAGAGGAAGGGCAACATAAGTAAGAGGAACGAGATGCCTCAAAACCCGATCCTCGAAGTGGAAGTGTTTGACGTATGGGGCATAGATTTCATGGGACCATTCCCGTCCTCGTATGGCAACCAATACATTCTCGTAGCGGTTAACTATGTATCAAAATGGGTGGAAGCCATAGCGAGTCCAACAAATGATGCTAAGGTCATGGTGAAGCTGTTTAAGAGCATCATATTTCCAAGATTCGGAGTTCCACGTGTGGTCATAAGCGATGGCGGAAGCCACTTCATTAACAAAGTATTCGAGGGGCTCTTGAAGAGACATGGCGTTAAGCATAAGGTAGCTACACCTTATCATCCCCAAACATCTGGCCAAGTTGAGGTATCAAACCGTCAAATAAAGGCAATTCTGGAGAAAACAGTGGGAAAAACGAGGAAAAATTGGTCCACGAAGCTAGACGACGCTCTATGGGCACGAACGGCTTACAAAACTCCGATTGGAACAACTCCGTTCAACCTGCTTTACGGAAAATCTTGCCACCTTCCTATGGAGATGGAATACAAGGCGTTGTGGGCAACCAAACTACTCAACTTTGACATCAAAACTGCCTCCGAGAAGCGTTTGGTACAGTTGGAGTAACTTGAGGAAGTCCGACAAGGAGCTTATGAGAGCTCGAGGATTTATAAGGAACGAATGAAGACCTTCCACGACAAAAAGATCCTGAAGAGAGAATTCAAAACCGGGGACCAAGTCCTACTGTTCAACTCAAGGTTGAGGTTGTTTCCCGGGAAATTGAAATCGAGATGGTCGGGACCGTTTACGATCAAAGAAGTCCATCCCTACGGAACGATAGTGCTTTGGAACGAATCCGGAGGAGATTTCACGGTGAATGGACAGCGTTGCAAGCCGTACTTGGTGATATGCTCAATTTAATACCCTAAGATACTAAAGCAGTTGTCGTAGTAAAGCTAGGGGTCGAACCACAAAGACTCACAGAGATCACACAATAGATTATGAAGTGTCGAATTACGCTAAGCCAAACAGATGTAATTAAAAGCAATGCAGAAATTAAAAGGGTTGTAAATCAATTGGAA
>PKML01050752.1:48506-90727 GCA_002933935.1 Eutrema yunnanense
TCGTGCCTAATCAATTATCCTAAGATCTAAGTTCCAGATTCGTCAACCTAGAATTAGCTATGAACACAACCAAAGTGAAGAACTATAATTCAGATGGTGAATCCTAAACAGATAATTAACCTAGCATTCAGAGAAATCCTTTATGAGAAAACCCTAAACCTAAAGTGGATCTACTCAGACATGGCAATTAAATCAAAAGACATGTTTGAATAAATCATCAATAAAATAATAACAAGGGTTTTAATATCTGATCTCGGACGAAGGGAGATTCAGACTTGTCTCAAACCAAAGTAAAATAATGCATAGCCTAAACAGATGGCTGTAAAATCGTATTTATAACCTAAAACACGTTTTGGGGTCTTCTTGTAATTATTAAAGACTTCTGGGCCAATTTGCAATTCTTCAAGTCTTGGAAAACTCGCAGGTCGTGTCTTGCTGTGATGAGTGTCGATCGATACCAAGGGGGTATCGATCGATAATCGACGTGAATTCGGGTACTCAGCAACACGACTTCAGCTTTTGCTCCAAACTCTTCCAGAAAGCTCCAATAACTCAAATTAGGCTCCAAATGTGCTAGAACCTGCAAAAGACTCTAAAATACTACAAAACACTAGTAAAGACTCTATAAAAGGACTTATATCATGGTCTAAACAGGGTAAAAACCATGATATATCACTTGGCAGACATTAAGATCTAGGAACAAGCCACGATTCCTCTTTCCGATCCCCAAAACGCATAAGACGCCAACAAAGTCAAGCTTAGCGACTTAAAACAAGCGCACTTGGGAGGCAATCCCATGTTATCCTTTGTCAATATGTTCATATGTGTGATTTAAATTTGAATTTATCTTTGTTTTTGTGTGTTTTCAGTGTTACGAGACGTCGGGATTAGCAGGAGAACGTCCGGAATCAAAGCAGAAAAATCACAAAAAAAAAAAAACAGGCATGCTGGATCGGAATGTTGAAAGATCGGTTTTGCCGATCGGTCACAAAAATGCTACCGGTTATGACGAAAAAACTGGTCGCAGCAATCGGTCTTTGCGATCGGTTATAACCGATCAAAATATGCTTCGATCGGTTATAACCGATCGCGACACCAGGTAAGTGGTTTCTTCTTCTTCTCTCGCGACTTTCTCTCTCTCTCTCACTTCTCCTTCTCACGATACATAAAAAAGGTGATTTTTGAGAGAACTCTCTCAATTCTACATCGATTATGCTCAAATCTTTACTCATCTCACTCATTTTTCGAACCCAATACCATTCCAAGAGGATTTTGATCAATCACCATCAATTTCTCAAGGTAAACAACCTCAAATCCCTAATCTCCATGGATTTTACAAAGGTTTGAAAATTTTCAATTTCTCATGAACTTGACCGAATTTGCTATGGATTCTATTGTCAAATGCTAGTTCTAAGATGGTTAGACATTGGAGAACCTCGATTAGAGAACGAATCATGGATTTTGAGTGTAAAATTTTTTGTGTTCTTGAGCGTGAATAGTGCCGATTTTTGAAAACGGGATTTCTTGAAATTTTGGGGTTTTTGATTGAAATTGATTCATTTGGACATCTTAAATAATTACAATAATTTTGATTCACCATGGACTCACAATCACCGGACTATTGGATTTTTATTGGAATATTTGTGAATTTGTGTAATTGGTGAATTCTAAATATTTGTGAGTAAATACTCTACATTCTTGTTGATTGGGATTGTTTGCTTGATTGAAATTTGCCGTGTTCTTAATCTCCGAATATATTTTGTAGGAAATGGCGACTAAAGCAAAAAAGGCAACAAGCAAAAGATCGAAGGGAGCAAGTGCTAGCAAACCAACGGAACGACAAGCTGTCGTATGGTCGGAACCAGAGAAGAAAGCACTCAAAGGATTTGAGAAGTTCAAGATGAACTCGACGCGATTTCCGGATCAAAGGGTGTTAGAGACTTTGGGTCTAATGGATGACGTGAGCGCGTTTTTAGACTCGATCGGCATGGGCGTCTTGACGAGAATGGATGCGCCGACATTTGAGGTTCCGGTCCGCCACTTATTGGCAACCGCATATGCGTTATCCATCTTTGATGTGTGTGATACGTATGGATTCGCCAGGAAGACGCAAGTCCAATTCCCGGTACTACATGCTGCGAATTCGGTATGGATGCGGAAGGGTATTACTCGAGTCACAGCGCAAAGGAATCCGGTCATACGATACGTTTGCAAGCTGCTTGCAAACACTTTCTATGCGAGACAAGGCACCGGAGCGTTTCTACTAGTGATATATCATGGTTTTTACCCTGTTTAGACCATGATATAAGTCCTTTTATAGAGTCTTTTCTAGTGTTTTGTAGTATTTTAGAGTCTTTTGCAGGTTCTAGCACATTTGGAGCCTAATTGGAGTTATTGGAGCTTTCTGGAAGAGTTTGGAGCAAAAGCTGAAGTCGTGTTGCTGAGTACCCGAATTCACGTCGAGTATCGATCGATACCCCCTTGGTATCGATCGACACACATCGCAGCAAGACACGACCCGCGAGTTTTCCAAGACTTGAAGAATTGTAAATTGGCCCAGAAGTCTTTAATAATTACAAGAAGACCCCAGAACGTGTTTTAGGTTATAAATAGGATTTTACAGCCATCTGTTTAGGCTATGCTTTATTTTCTGTGTTTATTTTACTCTGGTTTTAGAGAGACAAGTCTGAATCTCCCTTCGTTCGAGATCAGATCTCTAAACCTTTTCTGATTATTCTATTGATGATTTATTCAAACATGTCTTTTGATTCAATTGCCATGTCTGAGTAGATCCACCTTAGGTTTAGGGTTTTCTCATAAAGGATTTCTTTGAATGCTAGGTTAATTATCTGTTTGGGATTCACCATCTGAATTAGTTCTTCGCTTAGGTTGTGTTCAAAGCTTGTTCTAGATTAGCTACCTAGAATATAGATCTTAGGATAATTGATTAGGCACGAGAGTGCGATTAATTACCTGATAGAACCTAGGTGAGCAAATTGATTATTCGCAAAGAGATTTGGTTTAATTGATTTGTGAACATATCAAACCTGTTATTAAAGCTGATTTAGACTTTAGGATTCGCAAAGAGATTTGGAATTCCTAGGATTTAGACTTAGATAGTTTTCGCAACGAGAGTTGGTTAGCTATGTTTTAGTGATTTGAGTTCAAGAACCGTTCTAAATCTGAATCCTGTTAGTTAGTTTATCTGCATTCATTGATTTCCTGAGAAAAACCCTGGGCCTATATTTCCTCCATTGATTTACAACCATTTTAATTTCTGCATTGTTTTTAATTACATCTGTTTGGCTTAGCGTAATTCGACACTTCGTAATCTATTGTGTGATTTCTGTGAGTCTTTGTGGTTCGACCCCTACACTTACTACAACAACTGCTTTAGTATCTTAGGGTATTAAATTGAGCATATCAACTAGAGGAGTTGTGCTTGGTCCACCAAGGGATCAAGGGGATGTTGAGGTACAGCGACGGAGACCCCATTGAAGACGAGTTGGGTGACAATGTGAACTACGGGAGTCTCCTAGCGGCACGACTCGTAAGTTTCAGGAGCTGGCTAGGAGAGTGAAGATCCATCATTTATGGCTAGGAGGGTTCCTTACACCGCTGCTAGAAAAGGCAGGAGTAGACCTACGTCGCTACGCACCGAACCAAGACCGCAACTACCTCATCAAGAACATGTTCTTAAAGGGAGGAGGTGACAACGCGTACAAGCTGTACGATGCAAACAAGAAGACGCGAACCTTCAGGCTTCCCAACACCGCACGGACTACCCTGTTGGGGCTGGATAACGTTGCATTCAGGTTGCGAGAGGACGAGTATCTCGATGCCATCGTCCAAGACGAGGACGAACAGCAACAACCCGCCGAAGAAGAAGACAATCCGATTGACGACGAGACGGGCGACGATCTATACGGGGACATTAACGACGAACTTCCCGAGATCGACTTCAACCCAAAGACCAAGAGGGAAAAGATTGTCCACCAGGCCTACAAGATGCAAAGGCGGATCAACACGGTGCAACGAAAGATCAACGAGACGCACAAGAAGCTATTCGCCAAGCTCTTCCGCAAGGTGAAGAAGCTCCAACCGCCCAACTATGTTTCCTCGGACGATGATGACGACGAGGAGATAGACGATGACCCTTCCGATCGCGCCACGGACCATGACACATGCCCGAGCACATCCACTCACACCTGAAGAGAAAGCAAGACAAAACGAAAAATTAGTGAGTTTTCCAACTCTTGAACGTTTCATCTTTCCCTCTTTTGCGTTTTTATTTATGAACTTTTGTTATCTCTCGAACTCGTGATACAACGAGACGGTGTAAATCAAGTCCGGGGGGGAGTACTAATCTGAGTTTTATTTGTCTTTGAGTTTTATTTGTTTCTTTTTATTTTCGTTTTTGCATTTGCATTTGTATATATGCTCAAAAAAAAAAAAAAAAAAACGAAAACCATTTTGCTCATTTAGGATTTGATATTTCTTTCTTCATTTTTAATAGGATTGTGTTTAGAAGCATATATGATGCATTCATATGCATAGGGGACAATGATTAAACACATGAACATTGAAAACATTGCCCTTGATAAACATGTTATGATGCTCGAACCGCTTTACAAATTTGGAAAATCCATGCTTTGATCTCTGGGCTTGAATGTCTTTGATTAGGATGAAGCTCGTTGTGATTTGATTCCAACTCTATTTATTTGAACCTAATTTGAACATTAATTGTCTGGCCTAGGGGTTCGAAATGCATTCTCATGGTCTTAATTGATATATCATGGTTTTTACCCTGTTTGAGCCATGATATAAGTCATTTTATAGAGTCTTTTATAGTATTTTGGAGTCTTTTAGAGTCTTTTGCAGGTTTTAGCACATTTGGAGTATTCTTGGAGATATTGGAGTTTATGGAGCATTCTGGAGCGAAACTGAAGTCTGTTGGCTAAAGTACCCGAATTCACGTCAAGTATCGATCGATACCCCCTGGTATCGATCGATACCCATCGAAGCAGATTTCAAAGTCGCGACTTAATGAAGTTTGAAGAATTGCAAAAAGTGCCCAGAAGTCTCTGATAATTACAAGAAGACCCCAAGTCGTGTTCTAGGTTATAAATAGGAGTTTTCAGCCACCTGTTTAGGCTATGCCTTTTTATGCTTTATTTTATAGTTTGATTTTACTTTGGTTTTAGGGAGAAAAGTCTGATTTCCCTTCGTCCGAGATCAGATCTCTAAACCCTTCTTTCTATTCTATTGATGATTTATTCAAACATGTCTTTTGATTCAATTGCCATGTCTGAGTAGATCCACTTTAGGTTTAGGGTTTTCTCATAAAGGATTTCTCTGAATGCTAGGTTAATTATCTTATTAGGATTCACCATCTGAATTATAGTTCTTCACCTTAGGTTGTGTTCATAGCTAATTCTAGGTTGATAAATCTGGAACTTAGATCTTAGGATAATTGATTAGGCACGAGAGTGCGATTAATTACCTGGTAGAACCTAGGTGAGCAAATTGATTATTCGCAAAGAGATTTGGTTTAATTGATTTGTGAACATATCAAACCTGATATTAAAGCTGATTTAGAATTTAGGATTCGCAAAGAGATTTGGAATTCCTAGGATTTAGATTTAGATAGTTTTCGCAACGAGAGTTGGTTAGCTATATTTTAGTGATTTGAGTTCTAGAACTGCGCTAAATCTGAATCCTGTTAGTTAGTTTATCTGCGTTTATTGATTTCCTGAGAAAAACCCTGAGCCTATATTTCCCTGATTGATTTACAACTGTTTAATTTCTGCACTGTTTTTAATTACATTCGTTTGGCTTAGCGTAATTCGACACTTCATAATCTATTGTGTGATCTCTGTGAGTCTTCTGTGGTTCGACCCCTAGCTTTACTATAACAACTGCTTTAGTACTTTAGGGTATTAAATTGAGCATATCATTAATCTATATACTCGAATTTTCTTATCCACTTTACCACTCTTGTGATAATTCGAGTAGCTATCTTCATCTTTAGGATAATTCCCCACCTCATCACCTAAGCTAATTGTTTCAAACCCATGTTATTTGTGAGTGAGTGATATATCATGGTTTTTACCCTATTTAAGCCATGATATAAGTCATTTTTATAGAGTCTTTATAGTATTTTGGACCTTTTAGAGTCTTTTACAGGTCTTAGCACATTTGGAGTATTATTGGAGATATTGGAGTTCTATGGAGCATTCTGGAGCGAAAGTGAAGTCTGAGGACTAAGTGCCCGATCTGAGCAATGAGCATCGATCGATACCCCCTGGTATCGATCGACACCCGTCGAGAAATCATGGGCCGCGACTTTTTTATAAAGTTTGAAGAATTGCAAAATTGCCCAGAAGACTCTGATATTTACAAGAAGACCCCAAGTCGTGATTTATGTTATAAATAAGATTTTACAGCCACTTGTTTAGGCTATGCTTTATTTTGCTTTAGTTTAAGAGAGATTTTGGTGAGAGATACAAGTCTGATTTCCCTTCGTCCGAGATCAGATCTCAAACCTTTGTTTCTCTTTCTGATTTTATATAGAGTATTTATTCAAACATGTTTATTGATTTAATCTCCATGTCTGAGTAGATCTCTTGTTAGGTTTGGGGATTCTCATTAGGGATTTCTTTGAATGCTAGGTTGATTAGTTATTAGGGTTCATAATCTGAATTAGTTCTTCACCTTAGGTTGTTCTCAAAGCTAATTCTAGATTGATCATCTAATTAGATCTTAGGATAATTGATTAGGCACGACAGTGCAATTAATTACCTGATAGAACTAGGGTGAGCAAATTGATTATTCGCAAAGAAATTTGGTTTAATTGATTTGTGAACATATCAAACTTGAAATTAAGGCTGATTTATTCTTAGGGATTTGCAAAGAAATTTGGGATTCTGAAGTTTAGATTTAGATAGTTTTCGCAACGACAGTTGGTCAATTATGTTCTAGTGATTTGAGTTCGAGAACCGTGCTTAACCTGAACCCTGATTAGTTAGTTTATTTTGCATTCATTGATTTCTTGAGAAATATCCCTGAACCTATCTTTTTCCCATTGAATACAACTCGTTTACTGCTTTCTGTTTTTCTGCTAAACCTGAACTGCTTAGCTTAGCTTGATACTATAATTTATTGAGTGATTTTTGTGGATCCTTGTGTTCGACCCCTAGCTAGACTACAACTACTGCTTTAGTACTGTTAGGGTATTAAATTGAGCATATCAATTTTGGCGCCGTTGCCGGGGATCGAACCCGGGTCACCCGCGTGACAGGCGGGAATACTTACCACTATACTACAATTATAGTATCAAGCTAAGCTAAGCAGTTCAGGTTTAGCAGAAAAACAGAAAGACAAAGCAGACATCAAGGATGAACAACCCAATAGTTTTAAGACTTGATGAAGCTGGTGTCTTGAGAGACCAACAGGGTCATGTGTGCAATGAAGGAGGGCAGCGACTTGATGAAGCTGGAAACATCGTTGTCCCTGCTCCTGTTGCTGAGATTGTCGCGCCAGCTGGGCGCGCCAACGCTGGAAATGCTGCAGGTGATCGAGCTAGAACACTTGGCGAGCACAACAGGCCTGATCAGTTCTTTGCCAATCGAGCTGCGATTCGCATACCGACTTTTCAGAGGAATGACTTCGAGCTGAAGCCTGCATATTACACTCTCGTAAGTCAGAACCCATTCCATGGTCTACCTCATGTGCATCCCATGGATCACATCGAAAGGTTCGAAGACTTGGTCACTAGCATGAAGTACAATGGAGTGCCCAATGAGTTCCTTTTCTGTAAACTCTTCCCGTACTCTCTTGGCGGTGATGCTGCTTATTGGCTGAAGCAGCTAGCTCCTGATTCACTTACTACATGGGATGAGACGAAGAACGCATTTCTGGTTAATTTATATGATGATGCGAGATCCGAGGAGCTCAGGAACAAGATCTCTCAGTTCGCTCAGGGTCCGACAGAAGCATACAAGGCTTCATGGGTTCGTTTCAAGTCCTATCAGAGAGACTGTCCGCACCATGGGTTCACTCAGGTGCAGCTGATGGGCACTTTCTACAGAGGGGTTGATTGGAGATACCAGATGGCAATGGACTCTGCAAGCAATGGGAACTTCTTCACCATGTATCCGGATGATGCGGTTGTGCTAATCGAGAACTTGGCGTCTAGTAATAGCACCAAGAATGCTGATTTCGAAAGGAAAAAGCAAGCTGGAGGAACGGAGGGATCGCAGATTGCTGACATGCAGGCCAAACTGGATTTCCTAGTCGGGAAGTCGAAGCAATCTGTGCACTTTGCTGATGAAGTCGCGAATGTGGAAGAAGAAGAAGAGGATGTTAACTACGTTGGTGGTTCTGGTTTTCAGGGTCAGCGATTTGGTTACAACAATAACAGGAACTTCAACAACAATCAGCAAGGTGGATACTAGTTAGAAGGGAACCAATCTGGTTTCGGAGCGAAGCAATTCACTCAGAAACCACTTCAGAGCAGCGATTTCACTCGCAACTATGGAAACTCTTCGTATCAACCAGTTTCTCCCAAATCCACAGATAACGAGATGAAATCCATGATGGAACAGATTCTTCTGGGACAGCAGAAGTTGCAGGTGGATTTCAACGGGAAGTTTGATTCGCTGTACATGGATCTGAATGGGAAGATCGAGGCCATAAACCTTTCCAATAAGAAGCTGGAAACCCAAGTGGCTCAGACAGCAG
Source organism: Eutrema yunnanense (assembly GCA_002933935.1). Classification (NCBI taxonomy): domain Eukaryota; kingdom Viridiplantae; phylum Streptophyta; class Magnoliopsida; order Brassicales; family Brassicaceae; genus Eutrema; species Eutrema yunnanense. The sequence goes on from PKML01050752.1 coordinate 57,249, forward strand.
CAGCAATAAAAAGGCAGGAAGGTTTTCTTCCCGGAAATACTAAGAATCCAAGGGCACACATCAACGCCATCACTTTGAGGATTGGAAAAGAGGTATTTGCAGGAGTAAAGAACAGCCAAAATGCAGGAAATCTCGTCGATCTTGCTGGAGATGACGATTGGGATTCTGAAAATCCCTAGGTATCGATCGATACTGGTCTGTGTCGATCGACACCAGTCCAAACATCGACTCGAGTGAATCCTAAAACCCGTGTATCGATCGATACCCCTCAAGTGTCGATCGATGCTGAGACACAACCAGAGAAGGAGCCCAAGATCGTCAAGGAGAGGGTGTATACACCCAAGGCACCTTTTCCTATACTTCCTAAGCTGACAAGGAAGGAATGGGAAGATGCCAGATGCAAGGTAATGCTGGATAAGTTAGTTGTGGAGCTTCCTTTTGTTGATGCTATCAAGACATGTCCAGCTTTCAGGAGATATGTGAAGAAGATGGTCTCTAGCAACGTGAACATAGAGGAAGGTGTCATGTTGATCACAGCTGAGTGCAGTGCGATGCTGCTCAACAAAATTCCTAAGAAGCTACCAGACCCAGGGAGCTTTGTTTTGGAATGCACTATCTACACAGAGAGATTTGAACGAGCTCTCTGCGATATTGGGTCGAGTGTGAACCTTATGCCACACTCAGTTGCCAAGCGAATGGGGATGACAGATTTCCAATCTACAAGGATTTCGCTGGTACTTGCTGATCGCTCAGTGCGACTTCCTGAGGGACTACTTGAAGATATCCCAGTCATGATTGGGAATTGCTTGATCCCAACAGATTTCATTGTCCTGAAGTACGATGCTGAGCCTAAGGATCCTCTCATCCTAGGCAGACCATTCCTTGCAACTGCTGGAGCCTTAATTGACTGCAAGAATTGATAGATTGCTCTCAACATCGGTGACTTGGTGATGTCCTTCAACATGGAAAAATTGATGAAAAGGCCAACCATCGATGGGCAGACATTCTATGTGGACACCTTCAGTGACATAGCTGAAGAGTACTTCCTGGAGATGCATCCTGAAGATCCACTGGAGAGAGCATTAGTCTGTTCAGCCACTTCAGAAGTCCGCTCATGTGACGAATCTGCTGGATACTCGAAGATGCTCGATTCTGCATCACCAGTATCGATCGATACCACCTGGGTATCGATCGATACCCTACGGCCAGAAAGAGAGTTGGTCGATGGTTCTAAGCAAGCTGCTGGGCTTGGAGATTGGAGTATAGAGAAAGCTCCTAAGGTGGAACTAAAACCACTTCCAGCGAATCTGAGGTATAGTTTTCTTGGTCCTAATTCAACATACCCAGTTATCATTAATGCTTCTTTGAATACCACAGAGGTTGCTTTACTGCTGAGCAAGCTGCGCAAGTATCGCAAAGCTCTTGGCTATTCTCTTGCTGATATTTCAGGTATAGCACCAGACTTGTGCATGCATCGGATTCACTTGGAGGATGAGTCAAAGTCTTCGATTGAGTGTCAGAGGAGGCTGAATCCGAACCTGAAGGAAGTGGTCAGGAAGGAAGTGATGAAACTGTTGGAAGCAGGGATTATCTATGCCATCTCGGATAGTTCTTGGGTTAGTCCAGTTCACGTTGTGCCTAAGAAAGGAGGCATAACTGTGGTGAAGAACGAGAAGGACGAGCTGATCCCTACAAGGACAATCACTGGTCACAGGATGTGCATTGACTACAGGAAGCTCAATGCGGCTACACGGAAGGATCACTTCCCATTGCCATTCATTGACCAGATGCTGGAGAGGTTAGCGAGTCACCCATACTACTGTTTCCTTGATGGGTATTCAGGCTTTTTCCAGATTCCTATACATCCAGAGGACCAGGGAAAGACGACCTTCACATGTCCCTATGGCACATTCGCCTACAGAAGAATGCCATTTGGGTTATGTAACGCTCCAGCGACCTTTCAGCGTTGCATGATGTCGATTTTCACAGATATGACTGAGGAGTTCATGGAAGTCTTCATGGATGATTTTTCTGTGTATGGATCGTCATTCAAGGGCTGTCTGGATAACTTGTGCAAAGTGCTTCAGCGATGCGAGGAGAAGCACTTGGTTCTTAATTGGGAGAAATGCCACTTCATGGTACAAGATGGCATTGTTCTTGGGCACAAGGTTTCTAAGGCAGGAATCGAAGTCGACAAGGCTAAGATTCAAGTCATGACGAGCTTGCAACCTCCACGTTCTGTTCCTGAGATTCGAAGCTTCCTTGGTCATGCTAGGTTCTACAGGAGGTTCATCAAAGATTTCTCCAAGCTTGCACGTCCACTCACAGCCCTGTTATTTAAGGAAGTCAAGTTTGATTTCACACCTGATTGCCTTGTAGCCTTCGAGGAAATCAAGAAGGCATTGGTAAGTGCTCCTGTAGTCCAACCACCTGATTGGAGCTTGCCATTTGAGGTTATGTGTGATGCCAGCGATTTTGCTGTTGGAGCTGTGTTGGGTCAGAGGAAAGACAAGAAACTCCATGCTATTTATTATGCCAGCAGGACGTTGGATGATGCTCAGCGAAATTACAGCACCACTGAGAAGGAGTTGCTGGCAGTGGTTTTCTCTTTTGAGAAATATCGGTCCTACTTGATTGGGAATGCTGCTCTCAAATACCTGATGAAGAACAAGGACCTCAAGCCTCGTCTATGCCGATGGGTTCTTTTGCTCCAAGGTTTCGACATCGAGATCAAGGACAAGAAAGGAGTTGAGAATGGAGTTGCTGACCATTTATCGCGACTAAAGGTCGATGAGGTCGTCCCTATTGATGATTATTTGCCAGAGGAAGGTGTTTACCTCATTGAAACAATCTTTCAAGACCTTTATCCCGAAAATCTGCAATTTTCACGAATTCAGACTTTCGGTATCGATCGATACTGACCTAGTATCGATCGATACCCGTCGCGACCTGAACCTGTTTTGTCCGAAGAACAGTTGAACTGCTATGATGTTTGTCTAGTTGCTGACTCTAGTGCTGCATGTCCATGGTACGCAGACATCGCCAACTACCTTGCTGTAGAGACTGAGCCAAAATATCCCACAAAATATGCAAGGAAGAAGTTTATGCGCAATATAAGGAGATTCTTCTGGGATGAGCCTTACCTATACAAGCATTGCTCAGATGGTGTCTACAGAAGATGCGTTGCAGAGTCTGAAATTCCAGCTATTCTTTTTCATTGCCATGGGTCTGAGTATGCTGGTCACTTTGCTCACTTCAAGATGGTATCCAAGGTTCTACAAGCAGGCTTCTGGTGGCCTACCATGTTTAAGGATGCTCACACGTTCGTTTCACAGTGTGATGCTTGTCAGAGGAGGGGGAAGATCAGTAAGAGACATGAGATGCCACAAAATTTCATCCTTGAGGTTGAAGTTTTTGATTGCTGGGGCATCGACTTTATGGGTCCCTTTCCACCATCACAGAAGAAAAGATACATCCTAGTTGCTGTGGACTATGTGTCCAAATGGGTGGAAGCGATATCCAGTGAGCACAATGACTCTGCGGTGGTCCTTAAGCTGTTTAAGACCATCATTTTTCCTCGCTTTGGAGTGCCTCGAATTGTGATAAGTGATGGTGGCTCTCACTTTATCAACAGGATTCTAGAGAGGTTGCTAAAGAAGTATGGTGTAAACCATCGAGTGGCTACTCCATACCACCCTCAAACCAGTGGGCAAGTCGAAGTCTCCAACAGGCAAATCAAGGAGATTCTGGAAAAGACAGTGGGTGCTTCAAGGAATGATTGGTCTACAAAGCTGGATGATGCACTATGGGCTTACAGGACTGCTTTCAAGACACCGCTGGGTACTACACCATTTCACATGCTGTATGGGAAAGAATGTCACCTTCCAGTGGAGATTAAGCACAAGGCAGCATGGGCGACGAAGTTGCTGAACTTTGACATCAAGCCTGCTGCAGAAAGAAGGTTGATTCAGCTGAACGAGTTGGATGAGATTAGGCACCACGCCTACGAGAACTCAAGGCTGTACAAGGAGAGAACAAAGGCTTATCATGATAAGAAGATCATCTCCAGACACTTCGAGCCAAATGACCAGGTACTTCTGTATAACTATCGTTTACAATTGTTTCCTGGTAAACTGCGTTCTCATTGGTCAGGTCCCTTCACCATCAAGGAGGTCAGACCACATGGAGCTGTCGTACTGATCGACCCAGCATGAGATGAGTTCACTGTCAATGGACAGAGGGTGAAACATTATTGGGCGAAAGCCGAGATTCCAACAGGGCAGATAACGCCTTTGGATGATGCACCAACAGCCTGAAGGGCGTTACAGTCAAGCTATTGACGTTAAACGAGCACTTGGTGGGAGGCAACCCACTGGTGAGTATGTCTTTGAGTCATTTTTGGTTTTTATTTTCGTTTGTTTTGAGTTTGTGTCAGGATGAAGAAGGAGCAACTCGAAATCGCCTCAGCATCGATCGATACCCCACTGGTATCGATCGACACAGATCGCGATTGATTGGTTCATCATCGCCAGAGGAATCAACATCAAGATCCACATCTGAATCTTCCTCACATCTCGAGTCCTCGTCATCATTACATGAATCAGCATCGTCCTCCTCATCATCACAATCATCCACATAAACATCTTCTGATCCACCAGAATCATCATCTCCATCGGTGGAACCATCGCCAATCTCAGCAACGTTTGATTCATCACAATTTTCAGATTCATATCCCAAAGCATCACCTGACCCAATATAATCAGCAAACCCATCGTCATCATATGTTCCACGTCCAGACAATGTTTCACTATCTTCTGAAACACTATCAGCTGCAGAATTAAAATAATCATTTATACATACAACAAACAAAACCAAGACATATACAAAAAGGATAAAAAAATACACAAAAATATAAAAATATAAAAAAATACAAAAAATAAAACTATAAAACCAAGGACAAATAAAACTAAAAGGATAAACACAATGACCAACCTTCAATTATCGGATTATACTAACGCACATGCCGAGATTCAAGCCCCGAGTCCCAAAGAAAACGACATGGATACCCTAAAACAAACAACAAATAAGAAAAACAAAAACAAAAACAAACGGGAGAGAAAATATAGTAAACAATCATTACCTAATCCAATATAATCAGCAAACCCATCGTCATCATATGTTCCACGTCCATACAATGTTTCACTATCTTCTAAAACACTATCATCTGCAGAAATAATAAAATCATTAATACATACAACAAAGAAAACCAAGACAGACACAAAACAAACAACAGTTAAAAAAATAGCACGAACCATTTTTTTTTTTAAATAGCGTTTAAAAACCACCTCCGGGATCTAAACAGTCTTTGCGTACAACCCAAGTCTTGCTCTCAAAGTCTCAAACAAAGGTGTTAGGAAAAAGTGAACTCGACTTTACAGGTCTCAAACCTAAACAACATTGGTTGAGAACCCATATCTTGAAGGCATAATCCCGATCAACATCTTAAAAAAATACCATAATAAATAAGAAAGCGAAACGAATAAAACCTAATAGAAACAATAAAAAAAAAGAATCACTTTCAGTCGCCGAGATACTCTGACACACAACCCAAGACTCAAGATCCGAATCCCAGACATAACAACACGAAAACCCTAAAACAAAATACCAATCAGAAAAATCAAAACAAAACAGACAAGACAAACGTCGGAAACACAAACCTTTTTTCTTAGCAACGTCAATAAAAACGTATGGAGTCACGAAAGGATGACTTAAGCTATCAGTTTGAGTCTCGTCAGAGCCAAAGAGAGGAGATCTGAGACCGCTAGCGTCAAAATAAACTATAGCAAAAGACAGCTTAGAAATCCCTAATGAATTACGCAAACCTCCGATGAAAAAAACAAACAAAAAACAAGATAAAAAATGATTTAACATATAAAGAACACTACTAAAAAGTTACATAATGATGTTCGGGGAAGCTCCCAACAGATCATAACTTTTGATGGATTAGAATACGCGTATCTAGAAGAGCACATAAATAGATTAGCTTCCAAACAAATAAACATACTAGAGAGAATCAAAATGGAAGACGCTAACTACAAAGAATAATCGCCTAAACCCTAAAATAATACGAAAGAAAAAAAAGAGCACATGACGAATACGATAGTAGAAACCATATATTTATACGAAAAATGATTTAGGAAAAATCTAAAATAATGTCAAGAATTCCAAAAAAAATCGTATCTCTCAAAAGAAAATGGAAATAAATATCAAAAAAACTAAATTAACAAAGGAAAAATCATCTAAAAGAAAATTAAATTGATATCTAGACTAACTTTATGGAAAATCAACATAAGAAAATCTAAAGTTACAAAAAAACGAATGGAAACTATGTCTTAAAAATGTCAATACCTCCAAAGAATCGTATATGTCAAAATAAAATGGAAATCACTATAAAAAACACTAAACTTACACAGGGAAAAATAGATTTGTTAGTACATTTTGATCGATAAGAAGCAGTTTAAAACCCATAAGTAAACTCTTTGTATCATAAGCATCCATTGTTTTAGTAAGCTATTTGTATCTTTTGAATATGTTTGATTTAGAAACTTATGTAACCTATCGCAAATTTAGATGGTTATTTATAGTCGATATCAATATTTTAGAAATAAGAAATAATATTTTAGATATTAATTTTTATTACATTTTTACATATACGATTCTTTGTATGTTTTGATATACTTTAGAACATAACTTATTTTTGTTAGCTAAGCTCTTTTGTTATTGATTTTCTAAAGAGCTAGCCTAGATATCAAGTTAATTTCTTTTTTATATAATTTTTTCCTTTGTTAGTTTTTTTAATATATATTTCTATTTTATTTTGACATATACAATTCTTTGGAGGTATTGACACTCTTTAAGACATAATTTTCTTTTTCTTTTTTGTTAGTTAAGATTTTTTATGTTGATTTTCCATAGAGTTAACCTAGATATCAAGTTAATTTATTTTTAGAGGATTTTTTTCTTTGTTAATATAGCTCTATTTTTGCCACATGACCATAAAAACTTTCCACACGATCGCATGGAATAGATAGTGCGGAAATGATAGAAAAAATACATTTTTTATTCAGCTTGGTATTGTCATAGATAAATGTAGGAGTTCTTTGTTTTGAGTTGTTATATTTGTTATTATTTTCTAAATATTTATGTAAATTGTATTGATTTTGCCTACTTAATAGTCTTCGTAATCAAAGCTATGTTCTGATGGAATATAAAAAAATAAAGAACGACATGAGAAAGAATATATCTATAAATTGAGAAAGACGAATACAATGAAGAAAAAAATGATCATGTGTAAACCAATTTTTTCATATATAAAATAATGTTTTTTACTTCAATATTCTTTGCAATGACCCCTAAGTATGAGTATTAAATCCTCATTGCTTGGGTTTATGATCTCATCGAAAAACCATTGAAAAGTTACCACAACCAATATGTCACGAGACAAAATTCCAGCTTCTATCTGTTTAACGTAAAACTTACAAAAATATATATTTACTTTGTCGGTTTTTTGTTATTATAAATTTGTTTCAAAACTCATTCCATATTCATATTTTGTCTTGGTTTCAATTTTTGTTTTTTATAGATACGAGAGCAAGATTTGTGCTTATTAGTTTGATTTTCGATTTGTAGATTAAATTAAAAACGTGTATTGATTAAAACTGAATTTGATAAAGGAAGGAGAATAGATTTTTACTTTCTTGTTTTTTTGTTGTTTTCATAGAAAACAAATATAACGAGAATGAAACTGAATATGATGAAAAAAACTATTCATTCTAATTGGAAGAAGTGAGATATAATCATTAAAAAATCATTTAAAATTTATCACAACCAATATGCTATCAGAAAAAGTCCGGTCTTTACCTCTTTAAGATAAAACAGACAAAAATATATTTAATTCGTCGATCTTTTGTGATTTTAATTTAATTTCATATTCATCTATTGTCTTGATTTCAAAATTAAAGTTATCATGAATCTAAAAGCAAGAGTTGTGTTTATTAGTTTAATAACTAGCTAATGAAAGAGAATAACTGTTTAACTTTATTACTTTTTGTTGTTTTCATAGAAAACATATAGAACGAGAATGAAACTGAAATGATAAATTTTTTTTTTATTGATTTGAAGAAATGATGTATAATATTTTATCTTCGTGTCAATATTATGTTTACTAAATAGCATTTGATTACTTTGTTACACGTTTAATTGGTTTTGGTATACTAATTTATAAGTATTTTATTGAATAATACATTTTTCAAACGGGACATATATAGATTCAAAACAAGACTGTTGAAATCTCACAAACTAAATATAATTTATTAGATTAAAACTGCAATATTATATATATATATATATATATATATATATATTATAATTACTAATATACACCAAGTAATATCTTAATAAATAGAGTAAATTTAGTCAATATTAATAGTTAACTGAAAAATTAGTTATATACAATTAGTAACTTGTAAATTAGTTGAGTATGAAAGAGAGAAAAATATTAAACCAAAAATATCCTCTTTATTCTAAATAATTACTGAAACTGCCACTAGCCTGAAAATTCATTTTCCGGCAGACTACACCGGCGACACTGTTCAGCAAACGGCCGGCGACACTATTCATCAAATGACCGGCAACATTATTCATCACCGGAAAGCATGTTAACATAATTAACATGATAACAATTATTCCGTTAACGTGTTATATATAATGTTAACGTGCTAACAATAATATCATGTTATATAATATTCTCTTATTGATAACTCGTATTATCAATAAGAGATAACTCGTATTGATCGATAACTCATATTGATAACTCGTATTATCAAGATAACTCATATTGATAACTCATATTATCAAGATAATTCATATTTGTTATCGAGATAACTCGTATGGATAATTCGTATTGATAACTCATATAAACATGATAACTCGTATTGAAAACTCATATTATCATGATGAGATTGACCACCACCGTCATCGTCGTCACCACCGTCACTGACACCATCACTGCCATCAACATTGTTTTTGTCACCGACACTATCGCCATCACCCGCCGGCGTTATCACCACCATCACTGAGGTCACGTCACCACCGCCACCATTGTTACCTTCATCGCCATCATCACCATCGTCATCGTTTTCACGAACACTATTAACTAACCTTCTTCTTCTTCTTCTTCTTCTTTCTTCTTCTTTTTTCTTCTTCTTCGTTTCTTCTTTCATTGGAGATTGTTTGAAGAGAGAAAGAAAGAGAAAGATTTAATTAGATTGGAAACAAATGGGTGAAATTGATTTTTAATAATGAATAGTAGTATGTGGTGAATAGTATCTGAAGAGAGAGAACTAATTTTGAACTTATATATGGTCATATATTGGTATTACTCTAATAAATATGATTGGTGGCATATGATTTTTATCAAAATAATATTGCCTAATCTCAACCAATAGGTTCCACAACACGGTCATTAGATGAATAACTATTATTTTCCTTAGTAAAACTGTTCACAAGATAAGAACAAACAAATAGAGAAAACTCGGAAGTGTCGGAGTTGATTCACAAGGTCACGAGGAAGAAGAAAAGAGATGATCCTCAAAACCTCACCATTCTCCAACATCTATACATCCAATCATACATATATACATACATACGTATATAAATCTAAAACCGGTCATTGAAATTAAGTGATCTTGGTAGAGAGGGTTAGCAGAAAGAACAGGGGAAGTTCTCGACTTTATCGTTGTAATTCTTCTTTGTCTTCTGATCAAACCCTTTGAACATACCACCTTTTCTCATCTCTTCGTTCTTGATTCCAAATATTGTCCATATTGAGCTCTTTGTTGCTTCGTTTTATAGAAGATACATAATATTTTTGTGTACTGAACCATACGAAATGTGATCGAATAGAGCCTGATATCGTTTGTATAACATCCCGATTTATGGTATATGCGGAGAGACTTATAAGAATTGATTTGTCTACCTATGTCACCAAAGTGCACTTATCTTTTCGGTCACTTGTCCAAAGAGAACTCAAGAGTTAAGCGTGCTTGAGCTGGAGGAATTTAAGGATGGATGACCTGCCGGGAAGTGATTCGCGGTACCATGTGAGTGAGGACAAAACACGAGAAAAGATCATGTGGTGGTTTGCAGGGTCAATAAACAAGACTTGCTAGCCTCCCAGACTAACGCACCGACCGCCAGACGAGGGTGGGGCCCACGAACGGTGGCGGTCGGGGCATTACAGTTTGTTATTCGATAATATTGCAAGGCGTTATTGCGGATGAGGATTACCCGAAAGCAGACAAGCTGTTTGACAAGTTGCTCTTGTTAGGTTTGACTCCTGATGTTTATACCTATAATGTGTATATCAATGGCTTATGCAAGCATAGCGATATCGAAGGCGCCATAAAGATGATGTCTTCTATGGACAAGCTAGGTTCTGAGCCTAATGTAGTTACATACAATATATTGATTAAGGCATTGGTTAAGGCCGGGGATATGAGTCGAGCTAAGATCCTATGGAAAGAGATGAAGACAAATGGGGTTGACTGGAACAGCCACACATATGATATTATGATTACTGCATCTATTGAAGTAGACGAGGTTGTCTGTGCTCACGGTTTATTGGAGGAAGCATTTGTAGGACCAAAATTTTACACTACAGACAGGAATGATTTAATCACGATAATAAAATAAACAGTTAAGGAACAGACGATTTATAAACGATAAAGCAATAACAAGATCTGAGGAGGCGAGATAAATCTCTTTCCTTAACTCTAAGAATCTCCCGTAGTGTGACGGGGTTTTATAGATCCATGAGTCCCAGGATACAACCAAAGTTTAACTGAATCATCAACACCATGATCCAGATCTATCGACCATTATTCTACGATACTCTCGAAATTAAAAACTACTCTCTAGACAGTAGGGAATTGAAGAAACGATTGCTAGAACTTTTAGTATGTGTTTATTGTGTATCAGAGGATGATTTTTTAGGTGAAAATCGTGTTGTATATATAGGAGAGAGGCTAGGGTTTTTCCCTGACAGAAAAGGAATATTTCCAGATCATCTTAGGCGGCTGCGATTTTTAAGTCGGCCTGTTGAGTATCGATCGATACCAAGGGGTATCGATCGATACCTCAAAAAGTCCACGGGCCCAAACAAGGCCCAAGATGCGAACGTCGCACGTATGGCTTTTCTTCTCTCATGTTGTTCGTTTAAGACACAACTATTCCAACATATATACACGAGAAAACATTTCTCGGTTAATGAAAACATTTCATTAGAAAGAGCTCAACTCATTTCTTTTCACACTAACACAATTTTATCAAGCCCTCGAGCTTTGACAAAAAATTAGTTCCAACAATTCCCCACATGAATAGAAATGACTCTAAAACATATGAAAATTGTACAGACTAGACTTTACTAGACATACTTGACTAGACTCATCTAGACGTAGACAGACTTTCGAGAGTATACGAAAATGTAACTGTATCTGAGAGGTAGCATTTTCCAGCTTTGAACCAATCATTTTTAATATCTGTCGAGTTTACTTGGCCAGGAGGTGAACATGATGTCTTGAACCGCCCGGATTTTGATGTAAACTTAGACAACAGGTATCGCACAGAGACATCTTCTCGTAGAACTTTGTTCTCTATTGGGTTCATTTTGGCCTTGAACTTTCCTGGTATTCGTGAGTGAATTTGGAGAATATAGCCTTATCCTTCATTCTCCTAGAAACGGCCCCATTTCACACTTCACTAGGTGATTTTTTATTAGCTTGTTTTCAGAAGTGTCCTGTCACACTCCACTATCTACACAGCTATGCAATCATTAAAAGCCAACGCTTATCCTTACTATCCACAGGTAGCACTGTTTTATCATCCTAGGAACTGGGCAGAGACATAGTCTCACAGTGCTCAACTCGAATCAGTTTAATTTTGTTTCCCTTTGAACCTAGATCTTGGGATCTCCAGTCACATAGGTTGGGTATCTGTCAAACGTCATCTTTTTCTATAGGCTTTAAACCCATTCCTTTTGATGATTTAACAAACTTGATCTCGAGGCTAACTTTTTGGGAAACAGATCCGCTAAGTTATCAGCCGTTTCGAGATCAGTTGTCTAAATGGTCTTATATCATTCTCGAGATTTGCCATTTTATAACTTACTCAGTGCCTGAGAGATAGCTCACTAACCCTCATAGTGTACACATAATGATGGCACTGATTTTTCTCCCACATCGGGGTATCTTCCAGAGAGTTTCGAAGCCATTCTGCTTCCTCTGCAGCTTTATCTAAAGCTATAAACTTTGACTCCTTGGTTAATTAGGCCAAGAGTGCTTGTTTGGAAGATTTCCAGGATACTGCTGCACTACCATATAAAAATATTATCCACTTATAATATCTATCAGGTTTACGAGACCAAAAGGTGAACATAATGTCTTGAACCCCCCAGACTTTGATGTAAATCGAGACGACATATAACGCTGGATAATTCAACATTCTAGTTATGGCCTTCCACAGAGTATGATCTGGATTACTCATGTAGCGACTTATTTACTGAATGCGCTAAATCGGATCTAATACGATTCATCAAGTACGTTAGACTTCCGATAATTCTTGCATACATCACTTGTGATACAACTTTATCACAATTAGATTTATTGCAATCTTGTTTGAGTAGTTCTCAAAACATTCTAGGATCTTGAGACAAGATTATCCACTAATCTTATGTCTATCAAACTTCCCACTAAACACTTTCTTAGTGTGTTGGATTATGTCCTTCTTGCTTCTATGATGAGCGTGTCATCTTATAAACATAACAAAACGTATCCATGTGGAGTACTTTTGATGTATAACACCTTAAGTGATTTTGAAGCTTGTTTGACATTACTTTGTTGTCAAACTTTCCAAACTATTGCTTAGAAGTTAACTTAAGCTCGTATAAGGACTTTGCAAGTCTACTTATTTTCTTTCCTTGTTCAGGAGTGACATAACCCTCGGGTTGTTTCATGTAAATCTCCTCTTCTAAATTCGTTTAGAAAGGCAGATTTCACATCCATTTGATGGATTACAAGATCTCATATTGCTGTGATTCCAATCAGCATACGACTTTAGCCTTTGGTAATTCTTTACCATTGCTTGATCTAAGGTCCAAATCCCGTCAAGCATCGATCGATACTCTTGGGTATCGATCGATACCTCTAAAAGCGTAAGAGCCCAAGAGATCAATTGCTCGCCTCAATTCGTGAGGTACTAGAGCTTATCCTTGACTTGGATGTCTGGTATATCTCATTTATACACCAGAAAGCAATCAGCACTATATTGTGTGCATATGCAATGAAGGTACAATCCACCGTTTTAGGTCCGATTGTCAGCTTCTTAAGTGGTTGTTAGGAACCCCCACATTTTCATGTATTTGTACAAAAATACATTACTTTTCCAAAGTTCACATGAAACATATCAAGTGACTTTGTGTGGTATTTAGTTCAGGATATAACTTGTGGTAAGCAATGCTTCCCCCCACATTTCTGGACTAACCCAGATTTTTTTTTTTTAGGAATAATGAGTTCATCAAATAATTCGGTAATTTGTTATAGACTCCATTAGATTCCAGTGAATAGGGATCAATCGTTTGATGGATAATACCATGCTCATGTCCTCTATCACTTCAAACTATGTTGATAGTTCTTTCGAGTTGGTTTTCAACCTCGAGTTTAAACTCCTTGAGTTTTCCAAGGTCTCGTATTTGCTTCTTAGCAAATAGACATAACTATATTTCGTACAATCCTCAACGAAAGTCACGAAATATTTCTCACTACCTTTTGTATGAGTCAAACCAAGAGGTTCGCTCGATTGTGGTGTTTTAGTGAGTTTGGTTTGACGCAAACCTCACACTCATCTTTGCTTATTTTTTGTATTTCAGGATCTCATTCAATCTACGCATAGATTCGAATATAATGTGACTGAAACATTCAGATCAAATACTAAGAGATTATGTACCATAAGCAAATGATTCTTTCTCATTAATGTCAACAACATTGGTTACATTAATTTTAAGTCCGACTGTCTCAACGTTAATTTGGACCAGTCCGTCCTTAATATAGACAACATTCTTTGTCAATACACGCTAAACAGCCTTGTCATTGACAATGAATTTGTGCCTAAATTAGCATTGTGCCCTAAATAAGATTTTTATGCATCTCTAGCACATGCTTTGCATTAGTGAGAGTGAGCTTCTTTGAGAAGTCAACTTCAGCACTATGATTAAATTCTTGTCATTATTTATGGTAGAAGGGAAACTTCCCATATCAACGCATATATGAGCTATTACATTGGTATAATACCACCACTCATTTGGGTTATGCTTAACCATATTGACTCCGAGGATGACATTACACATGTCTATCTCGACTAAATTGGCTTCAGCCATTCCATTGTCTTTTACACCACCAGATCTAACACTGATCACGTCGGTGTTGTTAGTCATATTTAAATTTGATTTTGTTCAAGAGAATCAAGCCAAATTAATATACTAACCAATACCCAACTCTCAAGTTAAAGAGTAAAATTAAATTCAATTTCTAGAATTTAATAAACTTAATACAATATCGAATTGTATTTGTATTCTTGAACTCATATCAAGAATCGCAAGAGGCCTGCTGAGTATCGATCGATATCAATGGGTATCGATCGATACTTCAAAAGTCCAATGATTTAATTATTCGATTAAATCAGCCTCCAATACTTAATTGAACATCAATTAATTATTCCAAAATTCGCAAATTTTTGGAAACATTGTATTAAGCTATGTGCAATACCTTAACACGTCTTTAAATTTGTCCAAGGCTTCATCTTTACTTCTTAAAAGAAAGATGTAACAATATCTCGTACAATCATCTATGAAAGTCACGAANATTTTCCGGCAAACTACACCGTCGACACTGTTCAGCAAACGGCTGGCGACACTATTCATCAAATGACCGGCGACATTATTCATCACCGGAAAGCATGTTAACATAATTAACATGATAATAATTATTCCGTTAACGTGTTATATATAATGTTAACGTGCTAACAATAATATCATGTTATGTAATATTCTCTTATTGATAACTCGTATTATCAATAAGAGATAACTCGTATTGATCGATAACTCATATTGATAACTCGTATTATCAAGATAACTCATATTGATAACTCATATTATCAAGATAATTCATATTTGTTATCGAGATAACTCATATTGATAACTCGTATTGATAATTCGTTTTGATAACTCATATAAACATGATAACTCGTATTGAAAACTCATATTATCATGATGAGATTGACCACCACCGTCACTGACACCATCACTGCCATCAACATTTTTTTTGTCACCGGCACTATCGCCATCACCCGCCGGCGTTATCATCACCACCATCACCGAGGTCACGTCACCACCACCACCATTGTTACCTTCATCGCCATCATCACCATCGTCGTCGTTTTCACGAAAACTATAACTTCATCTTCTTCTTTCTTCTTCTTTTTTCTTCTTCTTCGTTTCTTCTTTCATTGGAGATTGTTTGAAGAGAGAGAGAAAGAGAAAGAGAAAGATGTAATTAGATTGGAAACAAAAGGGTGAAATTGATTTTTAATAATGAATAGTATGTGGTGAATAGTATATGAAGAGAGAGAACTAATTTTGAACTTATATATGGTCATATATTGGTATTACTATGATTGGTGGCATATGATTTTTATCAAAATAATATTACCTAATCTCAACCAATAAGTTCAACAACACGGTCATTAGATTAATAACTATTCTTTTCCTTAGTAAAACTGTTCACAAGATAAGAACAAACAAATAGAGAAAACTCGGAAGAGTGTCGGAGTTGATTCACAAGGTCACGAGGAAGAAGAAAAGATATGATCCTCAAAACCTCACCATTCTCCAACATCTATACATCCAATCATACATATATACATACATACGTATATAAATCTAAAACCGGTCATGGAAATTAAGTGATCTTGATAGAGAGGGTTAGCATAAAGAACAGGGGAAGTTCTCGACTTTATCGTTGTTATTCTTCTTTGTCTTCTGATCAAACCCTTTGAACATACCACCTTTTCTCATCTCTTCGTTCTTGATTCCTAATATTGTCCATATTGAGCTCTTTGTTGCTTCGTTTTATAGAAGATACATAATCTTTTAGTGTACTGAACCATACGAAATGTGATCGAATAGAGCCTGATATCGTTTGTATAACATCCCGATTTATGGTATATGCGGAGAGACTTATAAGAATTGATTTGGCTACCTATGTCACCAAAGTGCACTTATCTTTTCGGTCACTTGTCCAAAGAGAACTCCAGAGTTAAGCGTGCTTGAGCTGGAGGAATTTAAGGATGGGTGACCTGCCAGGAAGTGATTCGCGGTACTGTGCGAGTGAGGACAAAACACGGGAAAAGATCACGTGGTGGTTTGTAGGGTCAGTAAACAAGACTTGCTAGCCTCCCGGACTAACGCACTGACCGCCAGACGAGGGTGGGGCCCACGAACGGTGGCGGTCGGGCCGTTACAGTTTGTTATTCGATAATATTGCAAGGCGTTATTGCGGATGAGGATTACCCGAAAGCAGTCAAGAATTACTCTATCCACCATCATCTAATTCAGAGATCTGACGAGTTGCTCTTGTTAGGTTTGACCCCTGATGTTTATACCTATAATGTGTATATCAATGGCTTATGCAAGCATAGCGATATCGAAGGCGCCATAAAGATGATGTCTTCTATGGACAAGCTAGGTTCTGAGCCTAATGTAGTTACATACAATATATTGATTAAGGCATTGGTTAAGGCCGGGGATATGAGTCGAGCTAAGATCCTATGGAAAGAGATGAAGACAAATGGGGTTGACCGGAACAGCCACACATATGATATTATGATTACTGCGTCTATTGAAGTAGACGAGGTTGTCTGTGCTCACGGTTTATTGGAGGAAGCATTTAGCAGGAGCTTGGTTGTTAAGTGTTCAAGAACCGAGGAAGTCATTTGCAGGTTATGTGACAGGTTTGATGGATAAAGCAGTGGAACTTTTAGCACACCTATTGAACCGAGGAGCTTGGGATGACCTGCTTTTTATAGCTGTTTACCAACTCTAAATACCTGCAGTTTTGATCTTATGGATGATGGTTAGAACTTAATTATTTTGCTTGGCAAGACTTTGGGAAGTGATCAAACTACATGTTCAAAGCATAAGAGAAATCTTACAGATGTATACATTGCACGTTTTGTTACCTATCGGTACTACATTGTATTGTCCTGCTTAGATTAGGATTAGACCTTTAAGTATAAGGAAACTTCAGTGTGCCTGAGTCATGCATACACCAAGTTCACATACATGAAATGACTGGTAAGAAAACACAACTTCTGTTTTTTTTTGGGTCACACGCAAGTTCACTTCTTC
This sequence comes from Eutrema yunnanense, assembly GCA_002933935.1. Lineage (NCBI taxonomy): Eukaryota > Viridiplantae > Streptophyta > Magnoliopsida > Brassicales > Brassicaceae > Eutrema > Eutrema yunnanense. Next base: position 74,764 of record PKML01050752.1, read on the forward strand.
ACAACCAAAATACAGCAGACAGTAAAAGAGAAACCCAATAGCACCAGCAACATCATATGGTTTTTTATTACGTAAGAGAGGCATCGCAATGCATGAAGTCCCATATGGTTCCAAGAGTATCTCGAAGCATTTCCAAAACACAAGCCCTCTCAATGTTCTGCTCCTGCAGACCACCACAAGTGTAATCAATCACTATAACTATAAGCCTCACTTCCAACAGAGTTTCAAAGATACAAGAGCCCAATAATGTACCTGCAACTTAGTGTTCATGTCTTTAAGTATCAGAGTCACCTCCCTCTTGACTGCTCCTGTTCCAGTCCTCTCATTGAATCTATCAGTCTCCCTAACCCTAAGCCTGAGAGTCCGGTTTTTGTAGATAGTAGCTCTAACGTGACAAACTTCAAATATTCTGTATCCGTCCCCAGATAAAGATATACCAAGCGGCCACCTTAAACCGCCTTTCACATTTGGGTCAACAGTTGCTGAATCCAGTAGCCCTTTGATGTTACTTATCTCTTTCTCCTGCCCATCATAGAAAGATAGCACATCCCAAGTCTAAGAGAGGCGTAATTATTCCAGAAAAAATATATATCAAATTCAACTCACGGTGAGAGCCGTCATTTTCCTTTTGGCAGCAAGCATCAGTCTCATGTCGAGACTCTTATCAATGCATGACACATCAACAACCAAATGCCATACAACATTAAGCTCGGCCTGTGCAAAAGCAAAACTCAAGCTTCAACGTCAATGATGAGATTAATCATATGTTCTCAGAAAAATATGTCTCATTGAAGTTACTGGTTTGTGTTAGACTTATAAATATAGGACATAACTCTTGTTATTTGACACAAACAAATAATCAAAATCACATACACACAAAGACCCCCAAGACTTGCCTTGTACATACTGAGACGTCCATCTTCCGTAAGGGTACACTTACAGTTAATGGTTGAATTGGGACGAGTATAATGCGTTACCTGAGAATAGAAGCCAGACACAACAAAGCAAATTTCATATGACACTCGGAAGGATAGGTCTAAGTAAACAAAACAAGTACCTTCACAGTGTATGTTTCCTTTTCCAAATCAATAGAGAATTCATGGCTTGGTACAGCCCTGGACTTGATGTGTTGTAAGTTAGAAGTTGGTACATCTGTAGAGAACACCTTAATCAAGTTTTTTCGCGAGAATTCAGCCACAGGACCGGCTTCACGCCTGATTTATGTTGTACATCTTAGAAAAAGAAATACAAAGAGATTCTGTAAGCAACAAAATGTCAGGTCAGACGCTGAATCGCTTACCCATAGAAGAAATTTTTACCAAACCTAGTAACCAATCTCAATACATGTTGATTCTCTTCCAGTGCAGTCTTTGCTCGCTCATATGCCAACACAAGATCCTCTTCGACCTTCTCTGCTAATAACAGCCACCGAGATCTCTCTTCTTGTTCGCTCTCTTCAGCTATCACGAACATATATAAAACCACACACAGAAAGACACTATGCTGTTCGTTACAGCATCTAGATGATGTTCGTTTTGTCAAAAAAAAAACACATAGTCAAAATCCAGATTCTGCGTTAAGACACAAACCTTTTCGGAAGTCGTTGTTCATCAGTACCAAAGGCCTTTCTCCATTTCTACATTCGACAGAATCGGCGGACACGGGCACAAGCTTAACAGATGAAGGAACCTCATCCTCGATTCCATTTGAACCAATAAAAAACCATTTTGTAATGAAATTTTCTGAAAATGTAATACGGTTGCATTTATCACTGCTACTCTTGAAGTCAATGTTTTTCTTGGATTTTGTAACAAGAGAATCTGGAACAGGGGAAGTTCTGTCCGGATCCTTCGAGTGTCGCTTATGTGGAGGAATATAAGACATGTCTGAAACCTGAAACTCAACCCCTCAACACAAAAAAAAAAAGATTTCAAGAACAGAGAACACCGACAGATACCAAGTATTCATCGGCTCTATTTCAGGCTTGAATAGAGAGGAAATTCTTAATACGATTGCTGAGAAATCACATCTTAGGGAAACAACAGAGAACACCGACAGATTTTTTCAGTGATTACAGAACATAATACAAAGGAGTTACGAGCTAACAAGTGTATAAGAAAGAGATTTTTCAAGGTGAGAAGGAAGAAGGAGAATCATACCTTTCGCCGACTACTCAACGTCGTCCGAAATTCCAAGTGAACTCCAAAGTGACTCTTCGCTCCCTTTTTTATCTGTCAATCGACTCATCGCTTTCTTCAAAACTTTAATAAAGTTTGAACTTTAATAAAGTTTGAACTTTAATAATGTTTGAACTTTAATAATGTTTGAGTGATTTACCGTAAATCATTTACGGTATAAACACTTTTACTACTTATCTACTATATAAAGACTGACCAACTATCTCCATATGAGTGCCCCATCATCATTTTAGGTTGATACAGAGATGACATGTATCATTCTTCACAATTTAAAGTTACAAATTTTTTTAAAAGTAAATCAATTTATACATTTTATAATATTAAGTTTTAGACCATTCAATGAAAAAGAAAATGAAAAGTTTGTTTTCATTGACTCTTAAATAACATTTGTGTAAATGTTAAACAAGAATTTATGTTATACTTAATTATAAATATTGTTGGATATTTATTTTATTTTTATATAACTTTTGATTTCTTAATGATATTCACAATGTATTTTTATTGGTTTATAATATTTTTTATAATAGCATATACTAACATGTAACAAAAGATAAATTATATTTGATTTTACAAAAATATAAAAAAATTATACTCCCTCCGTTTCATAATGTAAGTTGTTTTGATTAAAAGCACGATTATTAAAAAACTTACTTTTCTTCAAAAGTTATATTTAATATATAAACTAAAACTAATTCACCCAATCATATAAAAAATTACATATTATAATTGGTCACATAGTAGTCAATAAATGTTAAAATTGCATAGAAATGTGAAAAAAACTTATATTGTGAAACAAAATAAAATCTCCAAAACAACTAATAAAAAGAAACGGAGGGAGTACAAATTTGAGATAGTTGAAAAGAAAAACTCGCACATTATGTGAGGATTATTCACCTAGGTGACTGTCACGTCATCGCAAGAGAGAGTGTAACGTGTCCACAATTAATTGGTTCTTACTTATTTATTTATTTAATTGTTTTTACTTATTTAATTGTTTAAATTTTGTTTTATTGGCATTCTAAGTTTGCGCAATTATTAGTCATTTATGCTTAATTTTTAGTAACGTTTACTCTAATATTTACTCTATTAATTATGCCTTTTGAGTTTACTCTATTATGCCAAACAATATAATTAAAAATCTAAAAACATATTATTTACAACATAAAATAAAACAAAATCCGCGCGTAGCGCGGATACTCTCCTAGTTCTTATAAAATATGCACTTTCAACTATTATGACAATTTTTACATTATTCATTTTCATTAAATTCTAAATTGCTCCGCGTGTACACGATAATGGTGGATGCAATGTTGTGGACGGATAAGCGATTAAAAATCTAAAAGAAAATAATTATCTTCCTCATCTGATTTGTTTTATGTTTTTATATATTGTGAAAGACGTAAAACAATTTTTTTGGTTAGAATGAATTATAATTATATTTTGTCATTATTTTAAGATTTATTTTACTCTAGTTTAGGTGTCAAACAAGAATTAAAAAAAAAATCAGAAGTCTAGTTAGAAATTCATTTGAATGATGAGTTGTGGACAATTTAATATGGACAGATGGACGTAGACATGATCGCGTAGACAATGTTTCATTGACATATCGACATGGATAAACATTTTACACAAATATCAATTAAAATTTGTACACATAAACATGTCAACTGTACTGATTATTTGTGTTATTGTTCTCAAAATTCGCTCAAACGAGAATGAACATTTTTATGGACAAATAATAAATCAATAGTATCGTGGACATGTTAGCATGAGTGTTTTATATGCACATATCGACGTGGACAAATATTTTATACAAATATCCATTATAATTGGTGTTACAAATAATCTTTAGAAACAAAATCAACGTTGTTTGAATTAGTGGTATGCAAACGTATGAATTGTTAAACTAGTGCGGTTAGATAGTTTTAATGTTGTTTAGATTTAATGTGCTTCAAAGAGAAAACATTTTTAACCTTAAATATATGAATTTCAAATACAATGATATGCAATCATTAAGATGTCCATATTACATCGTCCACAACTCATCATCCAATGGATTTCTTATTTTGTCATGACTAGACTAATGTTTTTTCTTTTCTTAAGGATTTTTTATTTGACACCTATACTATAGTAAAATGGGTCTTAAAATATAGAAAAAATGAATTTTTATTCGTTCTAACCAACAAAATTGTTTTATGTCTTTCACAATATAGAAAATTAGAAAACAAAACATGTGGGGATAATAATTATATTTACTCATATTTTTTATTTCTCATATGTGTCAACCACATTACATCCACCGAAACTATGAGTGAAATATTGGTTTAAAGGGTATAAGAGACTTTTCACTAACACAAAATACATCAATAGTTAGAAGTGCCTATTAATGGAGCCCTATTTAATATAAGATGGGGTGATAAAAGTGCATATTGATGTACTTTTCTCATAAAATTTGTGTTTTGTTTGGATGGGAAAATTAGCATATTCCCCTATGAAGTATTCGGCTCCTGATTATTCATACACAAGGTATCGATTAATGCTAAAAACATCATGAACTCCTTAATTTTTTGAATTTACTACATGAAATTATGAAATTTGGTCAATTTCACCAAAACCATAAACGGTGTGAGTTTTCCATTAACAGTGACTGACATGTGGCACAACAGTTTGGTCTGGTTTGACGAAATTAAAAAACTGTCGTATTGGTCCTAATTGCACGATTCAAAAATTACTAAACTTTATGGGGAAAAATTCAAATTAGGTGTTCTTAGTTTTCTCCTTTCAGGGGTTTGAGAGATAGAGAGGAAGGAGTAGACTCAAGTATGGGTGACGATGGAAGAGGGATTCCGAGCCACTGTGCGAGATTTCTCACATCACGAACCGTGACTAACCCAGGGAGACTATTTCATGCTGGTTGAAATAGGCGATTAAGAGGTTTATCATCAGGAACATTGTGGAGCAGGCTGCCATTAGAGATGTTCAGGAAGCCAGCATCTACGATGGTATCTTTGATTCGTCTCTTTGCTCTCTTTTTGCTGTTTTTTTGTTATTGTTAGATGTTCATCAAATAAAAATAAAGTTTGGATTTTTGGAATACTGAGTTTGGGATTTCGTTAGGATTATGCTCAATCGCATTGAATCCTGTCGTGTATGGATCCGTAGGTTACACATTGCCGAAGCTATATGCGAAGATGCAATAATGTGTCTCATGTGATATCCACTCTCACGTTGTTAGAGTCCGATCCCGCAGTTTAGTAGTAGTTGTTTCGACTTTGTTATATTTAAAACTATGTCTTGTTCCGCTCTAACCTATCGAGCAAATCTAATATTTCCTTCTGTTTTTCTCATTTTTTTCAATGCTCTGTTTTAGTATTTAATTGGTCTGAACACTTACAAAAATTTTAAAAAAAAATTGGTATGAACAATTAACTTTTTGGTCTTATTGAATCGTGACATTAAGATCAAAACGACGTCGTTTTGGTCTGAACAATTAAAAAAAACAAATATTCGACCAAATCTCAAACTTACCCAAACCGATGTGTCACTTGTCAGCCACGTCAGCAACCGCTAACGAAAAACTCACACCGTTTACGATTTTGGTGAAATTGACCAAATTTCATAATTTAATGTAGCAAATTCAAAAAATTAAGGAGTTTATGATGTTTTTAGCATTGATCGATACCTCGTGTATGAATAATCAGGAGCTGAATATTTCATAAGAGAATATGCTAATTTCCCGGTTTGGATGGCCATCATAGTACTTGTCAATATCAATAATGTTTTTTTTTCTTTTCTTTATTGAATTTAAGATCTATTCGCTTTTGAAATTAAGATTTTGAATGGTTATGGCGGACTAAACCGTTTGCAGATTGAACCGTTTTTTCACTATTCACAATTTTTAGTCTTGCAGTAATACAAACAGAAAGAACAAAAAAAATCTGGTGCAGACCAAAACACAAGTTCTGTTCTTTTTTAGACAACATGCAAGTTCACAACCCCAAAAACAACGCATAAACATTTATTAAAGTACCAAAACACATCAGAATGTAAAAGAGAAACCAAACAGCAACATCAACATCATATGGTTCTTTATTACGTAAGTTTGGCATCGCAACACAAGAAGTCTCATATGGTTCCAAGAGCATCTCGAAGCATTTCCAAAACATAACCCCTCTCAATGTTCTGCTCCTGTAGACCACAAATGTAAATAACTCACTATAAGCCTCACTTCACTTTTAATAGAGTTTCAAATATGCAAACGGCACAAATTTTTTGTTACCTGTAGCTTAGTGTTCATCTCTTCAAGTATCAGAGTCACACCCCTTTCGATTTCCCTTGTTCCATACCTCACGTTAAATCTATCAGTCTCTCTAATCATAAGCCCGAGAGTCCGGTTTTTTGTAGATAGTGGCTCTAACGTGACAAACTTCAAGTATTCTGTAACCATTTTCGCATAAAGTATTCAAGTGCTCTATTTTTTCACAGATTTTCCTTACTTCCATTTTAAGCTTGTTTCTCCTCCCTCGTTTATGTTGTTTTGTCGCTCGTCTCGAAGTCGGTCCTTTGTGTATCTCCGTTGTCTTCTTTTTAGATTTGGTTGAGCTGTTTCCGATTAGGAGGTGTGGCATGAGGCTGAGTTCAGGCGTGTTGTGGTCGACTTTTGATTTGCTGAGTTAAGGTTGGATCTTCAGCTGTGTTTTGGCTCTTCTCTTGTCTTTGCTTCCATGTCTTCTCTCTTTGTGTCAGTGCTTGGTCTAATCCGATGAGTTTAGAGTTATTCTAATCTCACTGGACCAGATTGTTCGGATTCACTTAGACAGATCAGTGCTTGGTTCTTGATTGTCGAGTAGCTTGTGAAGATTTTATGATGAAGTTTCGATGGAGAAGCGTTATGGAAGTTTATTTGTCCCGTTTCTCTATTTTTGGAGGAGCTAATAAGGCTTCTGGATCGTGGTTTTGCTTGTCTTTGTGCTTGCCGACCTCGGGGAAAGAGCTTGGTAGAGTGAGTGAGCTTAGCTTGATTCAGCAAGTTGGTGCAGTTCCGCTAGTGTTCGATCTCGGAAGAACTAGATTAGTCGCGATTAGTTGACATTGAGGGCGGTCTTTGATCTTGCTTTGAAGGTTCCTTAGAGTAACGATGCTTTTCCGCGGCCTATCAGTGAAAGAACTTCCAATTTGCGGAGGAATGTTTCTCGGTCTTTCGTTATGTTATCCGTTTCGGGCTTCCATTTGGATTCTTCTATGCCTCGGGGTTTTAAGAACGTTATCGCTTCATCTTGACACTGAGCTGAAAATCTATGTCGATGGACCGAATTTCGATATGGTTTTTGCTTTCATGTTTTTATTCTTTTTTGCCATGGGACCAATTTATAGGTTAAACATTCTTGTAAAACCTAAACCATTCATTTTATATGATATTTACCATTTAGCAAAAAAATTGGCCACCTTAATCCACCTTTCAGATTCGAATCAACAGTCGCTGAATCAAATAGTCCTTGAATGTTACTTATCTCTTTCTCCTACACAAAACAGAAATTAAACTTACCCAAGCTAAGTCCAAGAGAGGCATAACTATTTATTCAGAGAAACAAATATATCGATATCAACTCACATTTGGAGCCATTAATTTCCTTTTGCCGGCGAGCATAAGCCTCATGTCAAGATTCTTATCTATGCAGGACACATCAACAACTAAATGCCTTACATGATTAAGCTTGGCTTGCGCAAAAAGGTCCGAGTTAATATCAATGATGAGATGTATATATATATGTTCTCAGAACAATAGATGAGGTTTTACTCATGTTCTTATCGCAGACACACAAAGGGATCAAGAATTGCCTTGTACATACTGAGGCGTCCATCTTCCTTCACGGTACATTTACATCTGATAGTTGCATGGGGACGAGTATAATGCGATACCTTCACAACGTATATTTCCGTTTCCACGTCTATGTAGGACCAAAATTTGGCACTATAGACAGGATAAGATATAATCACGATTATATAAATAAACAGTAATGAACAGACGATTCATAAAACGATAAAGCAATAAAATAAATCTAAGGAGGCGAGATGAATCTCTTTCCTTAACTCTAAGAATCTCCCGTAGTGCGACGGATTTTAGTAGATCCATGAGTCCCAGGATACAACCAAAGTAATATGTATCATCTACACTTGATATCAGATCTGTCGACCATTATTCTACGATACTCTCGAAAAGAAACTTACTCTAAACAGTAGGGAATTGAGAGAACTCTTGCTAGAACTTTTAGGATGTGTTTTTAGTGTATCAGAGGATGATTTTTAAGGTGAAAATCGGACTGTATATATAGGAAAGAGGCTAGAGTTTTTTCCTGACAGAAAAGGAATATTCCTCAGAATATTCTAGCGGCTGCGATTTTTAAGTCGGCCTGTTGAGTATCGATCGATACCTAGGAGTATCGATCAATACTCCTAAAAAGTCCACGAGCCCAACAAGGCCCAAATGTGTGATCGTCGCACGTGTGGTCTTTTCTTCTCTCATGTTGTTCATTATTTAAATTAATGACACAACCATTCCAACATATATACACGAGAAAACATTTCTCGGTCAATGAAAATATTTCATTAGAAAGAGCTTAACTCATTTCTTTTCACACTAACACAATTTTATCAAGCCCTCGAGCTTTGACAAAAAATTAGTTCCAACAGTCTATGCTGAATCCATGGCTTGGTATGGCCTTAGACTCGATGTTTTGTATGAAAGAAGTTGGGACATCTGTAGAGAATTTCTTATTATTCGAGAATTCGAGCTTTTTTGCGAATATTCAGCCACATGACTAGCTTGAAAAACAAATTAATACATCGAATTAATAAATTGAAAAACATATTATTTGGTCGAACACTTATAAGTTAGTATACCAAAACCAACTAAAACTATAACAAATTAACCAAATGCTATTTAATAAACATAGTATTGACACGAAGATAAAATATTATATATGTTTTCTATGAAAACAAAAAAAAAGGTAATAAAGTTTAAAGTTATTCTCTTTCCTTATCTAGTTTAACCAATACGAAATTTCTTATTTAATATACTACATTGAAAAACAAACTAATAAACACAACTTTTGCTTTCAGATTCATGACAAATTTAATTTTGAAACCATGACAATAGTGAATATGAAATGAATTTTGAAACTAATTTAAAATATAAAAAAAGATCGACGAATTAAATATATTTGTTTCTCAATTATATCTTGAAGAGGTAAAGACCGGACTTTTGTATGGTAGCATATTGGTTATGGTAAATTTTAAATGATTTTTCAATGATTATACCTCATTTCATCCAATCAGAGTGAATAATTTTTTTTCAGAATACTCATTTTCATTCTCGTGATATATGTTTTCTATGAAAACAAGAAAAAAGCAAGATAGTCAAAAACTATTCTCCTTCCCTAGCTACTTTAATCAATACAAAATTTTAATTTAATCTACAAATCGAAAGCAAACTAATAAGCACAATTCTTGCTCTCGTATCTATGAAAAAAAAATTTTGAAATGAAGATAATATATGAATATGGAATGAAATTTGAAATTAAATTTATAATAACAAAAAATCAACAAAGTAAATATAATTTTTGTAAGTCTTACCTTAAAAGGATAGAAGCTGGAATTTAATATGGTGACATATTGGTTGTGGTAACTTTTTAATGGTTCTTTGATGAGTTCATAAACCTAAACGATGATGATTTAATTGTCATACTTAGATGTCATAGCAAAGAATATTGAAATAACAAACATTATTTTATATCTGAAAAAATTGGTTTACACATGGTCATTTTTCCTTCACTTCAATCATTTTTCCTTCACTTTAGTCGTCTTTCTCAATCAATGGGTGAATTCGTTCTCATGCCGTTCTTTATTCTTTTTCTATTCTATCAGAGCATAGCTTTGATCAAGAAGACAATTAAGTAAGCAAAATCAATACAACTTACATACAAATTCAGAAAAATGAATAACAAATATAACAACTCAAAACAAAGAGATCCTACATTAATAGATGGCAATCCCAAGCCGAATATAAAAATATAATTTCTTCGATCCTTTCTGCACTATCTATTCACCCAAGAGCTTACCTAACAAAAACAAAAGAAATTATGTCCTAAAGTATATAAAACATACAAAGAATCGTATATGTCAAAATAAGATAAAAAAAATTAAAAGTATTATATCGTATTAAAAGTATTGGTATCGACTATAAATAACCTTGTAAAATTGCAATATATTACCAGAGTTTTAAAATCAAACATATTCTTTAAAAGACACAAAGAGTTTACTAAAACAATGACTGCTTTCAATTCTTTTTTCCCTATCCAATCACTGCCTTCTTTAGCTTTTAATGAGCTTACAAAATGTTTTATTAAGAAAGAACTGCTTGTTAGAGTGCGGTTTATGGGAGGCACGAAACGACAAAAATGTGGTTTACTTGTGGGAGGCACGAAACGACAAAAATGCGGTTTACTTGTAGGTTTTGAACTGTTTCTTATCGATCAAAAGGTACTAGGAAATCTATTTACTCATCGCCAATTGAAAATATAATCAGCACTATTATATCTTGTTTTATCACAAATTTTTACATTTAACTACAATCCAAGCCATCATACCGGCTAATCGAATAGGCTATTATGAGACCAACCTAAAGGTCAGTGTAGTCTACAAGATTAAAAAAATTTTGGTCATTAACAACAAGGGAAACTATATGGTGACTTCTCAGAAGTTTCTAATCTAATTCACATAGAAAAAAAAATGGGCCAAGCCACAAATATTATCTAAGGATACTAATCAACAAACTAAAAAGACCACAAAGTTTTGACGAAATATTTCAAATCAGCATCTTATGCTAGAGGTTTACTAGATTTAGGTTTCGTAGGTTCGTACAAATCTCCATGTAAGCTTACAAAAAATAAACAAACATTATTTACCTTATTTCAAATTAATATCGAATATATTTTTTTGCTAGAGTAAAAAATCTTATCAATGCATTATAAAGTCATACCAACTTCGCTACTACACACATGAGTGAACCGGATCAAGTAGAAGACCACATCTAATACACTAGACTCTTTATACTCTTATCTCAATAAATAAATAAATTACTTAAAGCTGGTTAAAATTTATCAAATGCTTACTACTCTTTTCTGTTATCTAAAAAAACCTACTAATTAATATTAGTTGAAGTTCATCAAATGTTTAATATGAAATATGATATTACAAATCCGGATATTATGCTATCAGATAGATATTTTAAAAAGATAAAACAGTCATTTAGACACAAAGATATACAAATTAAATATATAAAAACCATACACTCATCGTGAGTCATTTCTTAATACAAAGCAAAACTGAACACTATGCACAAATTAACGGAAAATGGGAAATAAGATGTTGAAAGATACAATATAAGCATAAATTAAAAGAATTTTTTTTTAGGTTTCTAAAATGTCAAACAGTTTTTCTTCTACTTATATTTCTACACACATGACATATATCCCAAACATTTTGAGAAAACATGTTAGTATATTAAATAATTTAGTTTTCTACTTAGGTAAAAATCAATTGCTTTATTATTATTTTACTTAACAAAATATATAATCTTATAAACAAATACAATTAGGAGAAAACGACATATCATATTTAAATACAATTTAATTATTATTATTTTTATGTAAACCCATTATGCTTTAGATAATTTAAAAGTTACTAGCAAAAAAAAGATTAAACCAAATTATTAATACAGAGCGCATGTTAGAAACCTAGTATATGATAAGATTTAAAAAGTTTTTGGAATTCTCTCATTCATTTAAAATATTATTTCTTAAGTTTATGGATAAATCTAGGTCAATTTCAGATTTTCTTAACTGCAATTTACAAAACGTAATTTCTCAATAGACTTTTAATCAAAAATTTAATTATACGTGTGCAAGTTATCAATTTTAATGTCTAAATATTTTATTTTCTTCCGCGGATCCTAATGTAGTATATACCCATAACGTATAAAACTTACCATATAACTTGGCTCCAGTCAACCATATCTTAAATAACTAGAATTTTGATGAAGAAAAACCATACGAATAGAGCACATAGCAGATTCGGAAGAAGTAGACATTCTTATGTCCTAGACGTTCATTAAATACATAGTTTTAGATTTTTTGATCGGGAAAATTCTATAAAAATACCCCAATTTTATTCCGATAAACTTTTTAATACCGAACTATTTTCGTACCTAATAAAATACTCAAATTATTTTTGTTGCCCATTTTAAATCTCCAACTCTGAACCGTGTGTTCATTTTACAACATNCATCAAATAATCATATTAGTTAGATTATTAAATTTGTTATCGATAATAATCCAAACACAAATATAATAACAATGTAAAATATATGATCAACCAAAAATAATAATAACCAATAATATAATAACCAATATTTATTCGTTACTTTCTAGAAATCTCTTGTGCGGACTAAACGACGTCGCATAAGATTTTTTTTTATTTTGTAAATCATTAATTTTTTTTTGAATTTGATATTGTCCAAAACGATGTCGTTTAGCAAAAAAAAAACAAAAATAAAAAAAATCTCCAAAACGACGTCGTTTAGCATTATGTTCCAACGTGGCCTCCAACGTGGCAGCTGACTCACCTCCGTTTACGGTTTAACGGGGTTGACTAACGAAAATTGTGTCAATGTATGTTTTGGCTCCAATAAAAGTACACGTCTGAATATTCAACTTTTTAATGGTTCGGACATGGATTTGCACACCAAAATTGTTCGGGTATTAATCGATACCATTTATCAATGTTGAGGCACTAATTGGCCGTTTTCCCTATCATACGGGTGTCAAAATGGGTCAAATGGGCCACCCATGATCCATGACCCTAATGGGTAGAGTGTAAAGTACGTCATTTATTAATGGGTCATGGGTGACCCATGATCTATCTAATTACATGGGTCATTGGTCAAATGGGTGAGCACATGAATCACAAAAATGTATTTAAGTAAATATCATTAATAATTTTGAAATGAGAAAATTAAAAAATGTTGAATAATATTAGGGAAAAAAACTAGAATGACACTTATAAATTGGCTAAGGACTAGAATGACACATAATAACTGAGAAGGAAAAAGTCTGTTTTTGGCCCATTTTACCCTTATTTTCGCTTGTTAGAAATAACGTAATTATGAAACTGCCATTACGAAATTATTTCCACGTAAGCAAAAGTTTGAGTTATTTACTAAAATGCCACCGCGTTTTTCAGATTAAGTCTGCACAGACTTGTTATGCAGACTTATTTTTCAATGTTGCAGATTTATTAAGTCTGCGCACATCTGCAGACTTATTATGCGTGTTGCAGACTTTTCGACGCAGACTTAATGTGTTTTGTTGCAGACTTACACGTCGCCGCCAATGCTGCAAATTATATTGGTTTGGGGTAATTGGAGATTTGAGAAAAGTAGATGGATTTTTGTTGTCGATAGTAGGAGAGGTTCTCGAGTTCTTGGAACCAATGCTGCAACTTCGTTCGACGAATTCATTCAAATGGTGTACGAGGATTATGGAGTTGATAAGACTAAGTACGAAGTTGAATTGAGCTACATGTTTCCGAAGAAGATATTGGTCAAGTTACCAGTAGACACTCCTCCTGAAAGGACCGCATTTTTTTTTCTTTTACAAAAGTGATGCATAAATAATTAAACAACCATAATTAAACATTACTTAATTAAACATTAATTATTACACACTAATAATTAAACATCCCAAGAACAATACAAGTTCTACAACAACAAAAGCTCCGGATCCTAATCATCCCCTCTTCACGGCCTCGATTCCACGATCACGCCACATCTTTACCTGCATCGACAAAAGTGATGCATCAACATTTGGCTAACCAAATGCTGAGTGAGATTGATCATCCCAACAACAGGCTACCAATAAGCACAATCAACAATTCTCAATTATTAGTTAACACAATTAAAACTTTCAGCACAACAAAGCAACTGGTATCGATCGATACTCCCATAGTATCGATCGATGCCCAAACAACACACGATACCCGACAAGGGCCTGGTATCGATCGATACTAAAACCAACACCTGGTATCGATCGATACAACCACAACTCAAGACCACCGCCAAAGGACTGGTATCGATCGATACACACATGGTATCGATCAATGCCCACGAGACCTAAACACAGGAATCGTCAAACAAGCCACCAAATGCATCAATCAAACTTAACAAGCACCACGCAAGCTTAATCGCTAACCTTTGGTCACAACTCACCTTTAGATACGATGGATTGAGCTCTAAAACAACTTCCCGAGCTCAAGATCGACCTCCCTCTGATCTCACCAGCTTGCACCAAGATCAAACTCTTCCAACCTCTTCTTCGAGCTTCTCTCAAGCTCAACTCTCCTGATCTCGCAAGATCTCAGCTTCACCAAGCTTTTCTTTCTCTCTTTCTCCTTCTCCCTCTCTTTCGCTCTTTCTTTCTCTCTTTCGCGACCAACCTTGGTCTTATCCTCCAAGGATATGCTTTTATACTCGAAAGAAGATAAGAGAAGAAGACAACCAGGAGAAAACCCGGCTGGTATCGATCGATACTGGCCGGTATCGATCGATACCGCCCCCGGAACAGCCCTAATTAATTATTTTCCTCAATAATCAATTCTTCCGGAACGCGGGCGCTACACCTCCTGTCTTGGTTGGTAATACGAGACAATTGCAAGGTTTCTTTGAACAATTCAAATCAGATACGATGCGGCTATGTGTATCAGATAAGGAGTTAAAAGACGCTCAAAAGCTGCACGATGGTGAAGACAATCGTGCAACAGGTAAACCATCGCTGAAGCGAGCAAAAATGGAAGATGAATTTGATGGTAATGCAAAAAATCTGCCGAAGGCAAAGCGTGAAGATGGTGAAGATAATCGTGGAAAAGGTAGACCATCGCTGAAGCGAGCAAAAATAGAAGTTGAATTTGTTGGTAATGCAAAAGAAGAATGGGATGAAGTTATGGTGATGAGGATGAGGACGAGAAGGACCAATACAGGTTTGATTGTTGCGACGATCCGGACGGTGCTAGTTCTGGTGATGAGGATTACTGTCTATATGGAAAGCTTCGTGAGGAGAAAGAGAAGGAAGAGAAAGCAAGCGTGCCAAACAAAAAAAGGGCAGAAAGGAATGATTACAAAGTTCATGAAGAATACCAGAAAATGGAAATGACTTCGTTGGATATATCGGTAGGACAAAGGTATGATAACAAAGACGCATTGGAGATGAGGTTGAAGATTCTTTCTGTTGCGCAGAAGTTTGATTTCAAGGTTGATTATTCAACGCCAACCTTATTAATTGTTCGATGTTGGATAGAAGGATGCACATGGAGAGTCCGAGCTACTACAGTTGGAGATTCTCCATGTTTCTTTATAAAAGTATATGTTAAAGAACATACATGTTCTGTGACAGACCGTGGAGCCCGTTCTCGCCAAGCTACACACGAGATTTTGGGACAATTGTACAAAGATTTTGTGGGTGGCATCGGTTCAAAAGTGTTACCTAGTCATGTTGCAGATGCTCTAAACAAACGATATGGTATTAAGGTATGGTTGCAGACTTGTTTTGTTTATTGCAGACTTGTTTTGTCTATTGCAGACTTATTTTGTTTTGTTGCAGACTTATTTTGGTCAGTTATCGTAGACTTGTTTTGTTTATTGCAGACTTGTTTTGTTT
>PKML01050792.1:33009-143879 GCA_002933935.1 Eutrema yunnanense
CCCGGGTTTCTTCCTGTGGCAGCACCGATCAGTTGCACCGAGCAGTGACGTCGGTACAATCCCCTGAAGCTTCGATACCGACGTCACTCCTCGGTGTTATACGTCGGTATTGTGGCTGTTTTCCCCCGTCGAGCTATACCGATCAGTTGCACCGAGCAGTGACCTCGGTGCAACTCCTCTGCTTTTGATACCGAGCACCAGTACCGACCAGTGACGTCGGTACGGTTTCCGTCTCCTCTCCTCGGGTCTCGAATCTCCTCTTTAGCACCTGAAATGCGATCAAAAACATGCAAGGATTCTCTAGGACTAAATGTGGACACACTAGACTCCTAAAATGTCTAAAATGCTAAAAAGATATCATGAACTACATGTAAATGATTCGAAACCTAAATGAAACGGATGCTAGAATGATGCAAAATATGATGATATCACCTATCGTCGTTCGCTTGGAGCACGTCCGGTCACTCGCCCATGGACGGCTTCGACCAAGCTCTCTTTGACCAAAACTAATTATGTGCTTTCTTCACTTTTGAGTGGACCTTTCACCGTTCCAAGCCCATTTCATCATTCGGGTAAGGTTTGTCTTTAGTTTTTCCACACTTGAAAATTTTACCCGTAAAATGGCTCCGTTCTCTCTAAACGGGATATCTCATAAATCCTTATTCCCATTCGTCCTTTTCTTCGGCTGATCTTCATGATTTGCCTTCCTCTAGCCTTTCCAAGTGGTCCTCCTTTATTTGGCAAACTTTCAATTTTTAGCCGGCTAAAACTGACATTCCCGGCTAAAAAGGTCTTCTATCTTGAAAATCCGATTTGTGCTGAGCTTTTGCCAATTCTGACTCAACCAATCGTTTTCTTTTGGCTTCTCTGTGTCAAAACTGACTTCCTTCAATCACTTTGATTTTTCTCCGGTTTCCCTTGGTCTTCCTGCGGAAAGAATCCCTCAGTTCCGTATCTTCCAAACGGTTCGTGCCAATCCTGTTCTGGCTCGCCAAAATGCTTTTTCTTGCCCTAAGTGGCTGGGAGTTGCTTTGAAGTCTTCTATTCCTACCCTGGCTTGTATCTTCTTCTTCTTTTATGGCTATTCTCTTCCACCTTTACTGTTTGTGTGGCTTCCTTTGTTACTAACCCCTTTTGTAACTTCTCCTCCTCGGGAAGTCCTCCTCGTTTTAGGGTTCCTCTAGACCCCTTTCCCTTTGGGTAGACACCCTTTTCTTGTCATCCTGTTTACCCTAGCTTGACCTTCTCTTGGTTCATCGCTTTTCCTTGATGATCCGGGTAATGCCGTTCCTTTGTCCTTCTAGCATCGTCATCATCATCATTATGGTAAACGTCCTTGGTTGGCTTCCTGTTAGCCTTCCCTTCTTTTGATGTCTTCTACTTGATGACTGATACGCTTTGACCCTTCTCGGATCTCTTCCGATCTTTCGATCCATCAGGTTAGATTTTCCTTTCTCTAACCCTTCCTTGGTTGAACCTGTCCGTCCTTCATCAAGATGTCCTTTTTGATTCACTCTATGATCCGTCGAGACTCGCCGTGTCCTTCCGGTGATTCGTGTTCTTTCTCCCGACTATAAATAGTCTACAACTAACTTATCAATTTCCCTTTCCTTTTTTCTTTCATGGCCTTTCGTTCCTGGTATACTATAGAATAGTGATGACTTGCTCAAAATTCTAAGTGCCCTGCTTTAATCATCCTTGATTCATATTATACTTACAATATAATCATCCATGATTTCATTCACAACTTCACATATCATTATAAACATTTCAAGCTTCTATTTTACATCTGAACCAGCCTCGTCTTCTCGACTATCCGTTCACTAAAAGCATGCGCATGATCCTAGCCTTCTCGGCTCCCATGCGACTTTATTCAAGCAAGCACACTCACACATACTTACACTATCATACAAAGGTTGGATAAGAACCCTAGCATACCTCGATCTCGGACCTTAACTAAGGCTGAAGGTTCCCTGCTATCTAACCTAGTTATGACCGTAATTCGGGTATCGCACTAGTTCCGCGTAGTCGGATTCTCTTGATTCGCCAGAGTCGCTGGATCCTTCCAATCCGTACGACCCGCCTGACGCGTGAGTGGCCTAACCTGTAGACCCAGTAGCTAGTGCGTGCGCAGATTCCCTTTGTCCCCCACTGACGCCTTCCTTAGTCCCCGTGTTAATCATTGCGATTAGGTATGTAGTAGATAGGTGGTAGGTAAGTTTGGCTTTTTACCAATCACACTAGTGCCTAGCCCTGACCTAACGTCCCATCAGTTTGCCACTAAAAACCTTGCGCGGTAAGTTTTTTTTTACACTTGATCCGCAAGTTTTAATCGGCTTTAAATTCCAATCGGCTCGTGCCATATGTCCAATGGCCTCTCCAAACGTTACAAATGTCGCTTGTGAAAAAATACGGCATATGAATCAATGGGGAGTTGCCTCATTCGCTTTTCGTAGACATATATGACTGGGTGGCCATAGATGTGTCGTCGGACAATATCTCTACTATCTCTGTTCCTAGCGACTCCCAAATCTCCATGTCCGAATATGCCGTTGCTACTGGTGCATATCCTACATATGGTGGTGCCATTTCTATTCCTTACGACCCTTGCGGAATAGACTCCATGTCCATGTCCAGGTCAAGTCCATATAGTAAATCAACATCTGATAGAACCGCTTCTCGATAAGCTCTGTCTTCCTCAGTTTCTGGATCAAACTCGGAGGACAAAGATTCAGAGATGTTTTGAACCATGAAGAAGGATCGAAGGAGAATGAAAGACGAAGGGTAGAGTGGTGCCAAGAACTTGACATGTGGAGAGACATTTTTGGATGCGACGAACAACCGTCAAATGTCACAAATGAATAATCATTCCGAGCAGCACATAGGATAGGAGGACTGGCCTAGTACGAAACTCGAGAGGCAGAAGAGTCATGCGCAGATCTACCTCACCAGAAATTGAGGAACAAGCAGATATACCAGATCCAGAAGAAGAAGAGGAGGACATACAAGCTGAACTTAGATGGAGAGAAAGGAGAGCAAACAGTGAAGAGCCGAACACGGAAAGGTACCTCATAGGCGAGTCACCTACATGGTCGATGCGGAGTATAACATGAGTCATGATGAACTATTAACCACCGTTAAGAGAGGAACAATAATGCACATATTGTGGCCAGATGAGCCATCGTACTTGGCTGTGCCACACCGCGCCAGATAATCAACGAGCACGGCCGCACTTATCGTTATGCTACATGTGCGGAATAAGAGGACACGCAGAAGAAGACTCCCCCTGAATGCAAGGACCATAGTATCATGAGACCCCCTCACCTTCCAACTCGACATTAGACGGGTCGTACGGATTGAAAGTATCCAACGACTCAGGCGAATCAAGAGAATTTGACTACGCGGGACTAGCGCGATATCCGGATTATGGTCATAACTAGGTTAGATAGCAGGGAACCTTCAGCCTTAGTTAAAGGCCGAGAGCGAGGTACGCTAGGGTTCTTATCTAACCTTTGTATCATGTGGATTTGATTGCGTGTTATTCGTCGAGCATTTTCAAGTTTTAGGTTTCGGCAAAAGTTTGGGGGTTTTGAATTTTTTTTGTACTCAATCTATAGGTTTTCGGCGAAGGCCAAGACAAGGGAAGTGAGGTCGCCTTTATACCTGGACGGTTTGAGGGGATAAGTGAGCTTCTATGGAACATTCTGGTCGTCATAGAAGTCTCCTAAAATGCAATAGTCTTTGTGAGAAAGGAGCCGTTGGATGACAAACATGTCCGGATATGGAAATTTTGGTTTAAACTTGATCCGCTTGTGATATGCTCAAATTAATACCCTATTTAGATACTAAAGCAGTTGTCGTAGTATAGGTAGGGGTCGAACACAAGGACTCACAGAAACACACAATAGATTATATAGAAGAGAATTAAGCCAAACCAATAGATGTAATTGAAAGCAAAACGTAAATTAAAAAAGTTGTAATTCGATGGAGGAAAATATAGGCCTAGGGTATTTCTCAGGAAATCAATGAATGCAGACAAATTAACTAACTTGATTCAGATTTAGCGCGGTTCTTGAACTCAAATCACTAAAGTATAGCTAACCAACTCTCGTTGCGAAAGCTATCTAAATCTAAACTTCAGAATCCCAAATCTCTTTGCAAAATCCTAAGAATAAATCAGCTTTAATATCGAGTTTGATATGTTCACAAATCAATTAAACCAAATCTCTTTGCGAATAATCAATTTGCTCACCAAAGGTTCTATCAGGTAATTAATCGCACTGTCGTGCCTAANATGTACTTCTTCATCGTAATATCGATGTAAAATCGATGTAATATGTTCCTCGTAAAATCGATGTAAGTTTACATCGATTTTACGACGAATAATATATGACGAATTTACGACGATTTATAGGCCTCCTTAATTTTACGACCACTTTACGACGATTTCCGATTAACGACGATCATATTACGACGAATTGTAATTCGTCGGTAATCCGTCGTAAATCATGGTCTACGACCGATTTACGACGAATTACCTTAGTTGTAAAACGGCAGTTTTCTTGTAGTGTCAATAGAATAAAATAAGAGTAGAATAAAACAGGGGTTCGAAATCTTCTCTCAGACGATGAGAGTTCTGACTCGTCTCTCCTCTCTCAAGCTCTCTAAGAAATCCTCAAACAAACGTAATGAAAAGCACACTGCCAAAGTGGCTGTAAAACCTAATTTAATAGTCTAAACACGAATTGGGGTCTTCTTGTAAATATGAAAGTCTTCTGGGCAAGTTCTGCAATACTTCAAACTTCATTAAAAGACGCGACTTGTAATCTGCTTCGATGGGTGTTGATCGATACCAGGGGGTATTGATCGATGCTTTACGCTTCGATTGGGCACTTAGTGACCAGACTTCAGTTTCGCTCCAAAATGCTCCATAAAACTCCAATATCTCCAATAATGCTCCAAATGTGCTAAAACTGTAAAAGACTCTAAAAGACTCTATAATAGAATAAAGACTCGATAAAACGGACTTATATCATGGCTTAAACAAGGTAAAAACCATGATATATCAACTACCCCAGACTTAGCATTTGCTTGCGTTCAAGCAAATAGAAGACTAAACCAGAGAAAGAGGTTTGAAAACGTAGAGACTCACCTGTTCTTGAAATGTGGAAATGACCAATTTCCCAAGCACCCAAATGTCACCTAACCAGTTTTTGATCTAACCACCATGTACTTCTCTGTAGACATTCGCAGCTCCCCAGACTACACACATTATTTTGTAGCATTGTCCAATTAAGCCATCCTCGCCAGTTTCATCGCTGTGAATTAGTATCATGAACCTTCTAGATTCTTTCCCATACAATACCATTACAAGGAACCACCCTTTTTCTTCACACTTTTTGGTATTATTTCTCTCCCCCAGACTTATTTCTTATTATGTTCTCTCTTTTGTTTTTAGCTTTGCATATACACATCAAGGTTTGAGACGCGAGTATTGATTGTGTTTGCCACCTAATCCCCGGTTCTTCCCTCTCAACGTATCAAAGGATGTAGGCGAATAATGGCATCATAGGAAAATCCTAGCCTCGCTTCCAATCCTCTGTGTGATCATTCCCTCTCGAGTAGAATAATGGGATCGTTGGAAATTTTCCTAACCCTCTACTCAGAAGAAAATCATTTCACCTTTTAATACACTTATTAATTAACTTGTATCAGGGAGAGAAATACCATTACTTAAAACACATGGGTTCCTTTGTCAGATACGAATGAGGAATCAAGCTCTATAGATACTAACCACATTGATGAAGTGCAAAAATTTGGCTCAGGCTTTNTGAAGTGCAAAAATTTGGCTCAGGCTTCAGAAGAACTCTGCTGGAGACATGGATATTTTCTAGTCAACTGGTCAGTCCTTGGATTTTTCATTAGTCGATCTAAAACTGATCCTGCAGCACTGGTCACTCAAAAACAAAATCAAAACAACAATTCAAGCACTTGATCATCATCTCCAACAAGTTTTGACTCAATAAAACGTTTTTGACTCGATAAAACAACTGACTCTAAGAAAAACAAACACAATGTCAGCAGACACCTCCCTCAGACTTGAACAACACTGTCCCCAGTGTTATCTAGCCTAAGGTTGGTGAAAGAAAACAAAAGAACAAAATAAAATTGTGAAAAACAAGAAGTTATCATGCTGGAACATCTGGTGTCGACTGACACACGGCCTGGTATCGATCGATACCAGGCTTAAGTCGACATGATGAACCGTCTCAGTCGCGATTGGTGTCGATCGATACCAATGTGGTATCGATCGATACTCGGGCGATTTCGAGTTTTGCTCCTTGTTTATCCTGACACAAACACAGTACGAAAAAAATAAAAAGAAAAAAAGACTCAAAAGCAGACTTACCAGTGGGTTGCCTCCCACTAAGCGCTCGTTTAAAGTCAGTAGCTTGACTTTGGCTCAGGTGATCAGTCAGGAGAAGATTGAGAGCTTACTCCCATGCAAGTTCCACAGCTAGATACTTGCAGACTTATAGTTCTGCTCAACATGCTCTCCATAAATTCCTTTCCTTTCTCTTTCAGATCCGAAGTAAGAAGAACTCGGGCTTTAGAGAATGGTTTCGAAGTTCCCTTCCACTTCACCTTATATTCAATTGACTCTCCATCGCACTTCTGAGGGATCAAAGTGACATGAGGATTCTCGACTCTCTTGCTCTTCGCCTTCTTCTTTGTTGCCTTAGCCTTCTTGACAACTTTCTTGGGGATGCTAGGCGATTCAACCGAAACGTCCATGATAGTTGGCTCGCCAGGAGGCTCTTCCAAAAGATTAACTGCTAATGTCTCTCCTGTGACAACAGTGAAGTAAGAGACATGTGTGGGAGCTCCTCTAGAGGGAATGACATCATAGTAAACCTCGCCGTCAATGTAAGAGAAAGAGATTCTCTTATTAGGCGTGTCTATGATCGCGCCAGCAGTAGCCATAAACGGTCATCCCAGGAGCAAAGACACCTCAGATCCTTCGCTCATCTCCAATAAATTAAAAATGACGTTTTAGAATATGTCAAATGACGTTTTAGAATATGAGAGGTACCTAATTAAATGTTATTTTTTTAGAATATGAGAGGTACCTAATTAAATGTTATTCTTAATGCCAAAATTAAAAAATTACAATAAATTCTTAATGCCAAATGAAGTTTTAGAATATGAGAGGTACCTAATTAAATGTTATTTTTTTAATGGTTAACAAAGTTTACTAATGTTTTAGAATTTTCTAATGCATTTGTTCATGCACAGGATGTTCATGACCCAAATACGCGATTGGTATCCAAATTACACAGAGGATGAGCTTGATGTCGTCAAGCAGAATGACTTTGGTGATTGGTTGAAATATCATGTAAGTGTTAAATGATGATTTATTATTATATAATTAAATTAGAATAATAATTCTTAACAGGTTCTTCAGATGACTGCTCTCGGGAATGAGTTTCCGACCTGTTTTAGTTGAGATAATGAAAGGTCCGACGTTTATTGCACATTCTTATCCGATGTATTGCACCCGAGGGTATGCTTTAAAGGCTCATCGGGAAGGAAGCTTAAAGACAACTTGTAATTCTGGTATATCAACTCAATCTGGAGAAGTTGTCTACTACGGTGTCCTCCGCGAAATATTGGAGGTCCATTATCCGGGGATGCTCGACTTGAGGTGCATTGCGTTCTATTGTGATTGGTATAATCCAGTAGGAGGTCTACGCCAGGACGCATTTGGTGTTACATATGTCCACTCTCGAAGGTGACTTCAGAAATACGATCCTTTCATTCTTGCTTCATAAGCGGATCAGGTTTCCTACATTCGATACCCCCGGGTTAGGAACAAGCAAGACCCTTGGATTACTGTTACGTCGATACACCCAAGGGGAAGAGATTATGGTGTGTCAGAGCACGACCCTTTGCAGGAAAACGCAATAGGTAACTTAGGTCCGTTCGAGCATTCTCTTGAAGTTGATCTCGTGGTTGATTTCACCATGGACGGGAATTACGAGGTATTTTAGGATTCAGAGGAAGAGATCGGCGAATTTGACGAGGACTCCGATTCAGCTACGTTAGATTATTCATCGGACTCCGAATAATGAATTTTATGTAATATATTTTACATATCTATGTATAATTAATGTTTTCACCTTTTTATGAAATAAAAACCTATATTTCTTCCCGGAAATTAAACATAATTAATATAGTAAAGTGTCCATAAATGTTTTTCCCCCCGGCTAAACCCGTTAATCCCCCCGGCTAAAACCGTTAATCCCCCAAGAATTTTCCGAGGGATTTCGAATGCCTCAGCTAAATTCAAAAATGTCTCGGCTAAAACTGAACTGTCTCGGCTAAAACTGAAATTGGTCAAATCCGTCGGAAATGATTTCCACTTCGTCAAAAACGAGTTACAACACATGTACGATTAACGAAAAAGTTTGTCGTTTTGTTATTGATTCAGATAGTTTTGCGAATGTGATATCTGAAGAAGTTGTGCACAAATTGGCGCTCCCAACAGAACCACATCCTCAACCATATCGTTTGGGCTGGATGAATCAAAGCGCAGGGGTCCGAATTTCAAATCGTGCTTTAGTCCATTTTGCCATCGGTCCTATTTACAAAGATAGCACATATTGTGATGTGGCAAATATTGATGTTTCTCAGTTGATCTGGGGTTGACCATGGCAATATGACCATGATGCACAACATGCCGGAAAAGCCAACACATATTCTTTCATATCCCAGAATCGAAGATCATTCTTTTACCGACTCCAGAAGCATCATTAAAGCATCGAATTGAACCACATGTGACTAAATATGTGTTTCTCCTCTCTAAGGTTCCATTTCTTGAACATTTACTGCAGGCTGGTTGTGTATTGCTTGTTCGGGAAAGGAAGCTTCACCTCTTATCGCTCCGTCCGCTTTTCAACCATTACTCTCAGAATTTATTGACGTGTGTCCAGCCGAACTTCGAGCAGGCCTTCCACCACTCCGTGATATTCACTATCGTATAAGCCCACAAGAACATGAAGAACTTTGTCGTCAGGTTGAAGAACTCCTTCATAAGGGTCATCACCGTGAAAGTTTAAGTCCTTGTGATGTCCCTGCCTTGCTTATTCCCAAGAAAGTTGGGTCGTGGTGTATGTGTGTGGATAACCGGGCAATTAATAAGATCACAACTAGATTTTGTTTTATGATTCAGCGTCTTGACGATCTTCTCGATCAGATCGGGACTGCATCTATCTTCACCAAACTTGATCTGAAAAGTGGATATCTTCAAATTCGCATACGTCCCAATGATGAGTGGAAGACAACATTAATACACGCGAAGGACTTTTTGAATGGTTGGTGATGCCTTTCGGCCTCTCTAATGCGCCAAGTACTTTTATGCGGTTAAGAATCAATCTTTGCGCCCTTTTAAAGGGAGGTTTGTTGTGGTTTACTTTGATGATATTCTGATTTTCAGCGACTCTTTGGAACAACATTTGGGTCATCTTTGTGACGTTTTGGTTGTTCTTCATCGTGAGAAACTTTTTATCGCGGTTAAGAAATGTGAGTTTGGCGTCGAAGAGTTTCTTTTCCTTGGGTACATGGTCTCACAAGAAGGACTTAAAGTGGATCCTCAAAAAGTGGCTGCCATATCCTCTTGGTCGTTACCTACTACCCTCACTGAAGCTCGGAGTATTCATGGATTTGATAACACCGATTTTTGACCATTTTTATGGATCACTTTAATATCTTATGCAGGTGTTTTAACTCCATTTTCAAATGATTTTTATGTTTTAGTATTTTGAAAGACATTTCAGGTAACTTGGGATAAGAGAGTGCATTTCGGAACAAAAGTATGTTTTTGGATAAACTCGGACCGTCAGAAGTCTTGCAATCAAAGAAGACCTTCTCACCGTATGATAGTCACCAAATTTGGACACAACAAAGTATATACAACTAGCTTTCAAATGCAATTGGATTGGAGACGATCCAATGGTTGTATCCTTAAATATACCTGAAGCACTGAAGGCAGATGAAACTGCCCCGAAAAGAAGTCCACCGCGGCAGGAGAGCCCCGACCTGTGGCCAAGCTTCATTTTGCCGCGCCTGGAGGAGTTCGACCCGTGTCCAATCACATGTTCGCCGCGGCCAGAAGCCACACACCCGCGGCCAAGCCCTGCAGCGACCAAAACGAGTATTTTCTTCACTCGAGGTCAAAACCATCTTTCCACATCAAACCCTAAACGAAGCCAAGGCTATATAAACTTATTTTTAGTCTTTTATGACAAACACACATCATTAGACATTTTTCTTTCACGCTTTGAGGCAGAAGCAATACTCTTGCAACTTTGTTCTTCAATTTGAATTGAGGATTCTCGATTTGAGCTCTTCGATAGAGAAGCTTTCTTCATCTCTTTTCGTTTCTGTTTTCTTTTCAATTTATTGATTATGTTTACCTCAGATATGGCTGAGTAGTTTTCTTATTGGGTATAAGGTTTCGAAGGGGCTTTCATGGTTCAATTTCTTATTAAGTTTTTAGACTAGGATACCGATTAGGGTTCTTCGTTTTATCCTTTCTTTTAATGCATGTTTGCTTAATTGCTATCCTTCCAACTGAAATTAGGTATTTTTAGAACTACGAAAGTACTGTATCCATATGCTTGACCTAGGGTAAATGAGCAAAACTGTCACAAGATTTCGAAAGTAAACTTGTGGAACGGTTGTGAGCGTTAACGACTTTTGAGTATAATGACTAACTTTTTGCGCGAGCGGAGTCGAAAGCTATCGGTCGAGTATTAAGTTGTATGTGTGTAGGGTGTACGAAAGTAGACTACACATATTGTATGTGTTCCAAGTTCAAGAATCCTAAGACGACAAAAAAGCCGCTTTAGAAATCCTATCAAAGTCTTAGTAAAAATCGGCCATGAACCCTAGAAAATACCCGTTGCCCAACGTTTCGTTTAATTGTTTTACAACCTCGTCTTAATCATTTGCTTGCTTACTTTCTGTTTTATTTCATCGCTTAATTTAGTTTATTTTCCTAGCTACAATCGTGACAACAAAACCCATAAAAATATAGCGTACGTCTAGACACAACTTAGGAACCATTAGAAATTAGACAACGTTGCCCCGTGGGTTTGATCCATATATACTACTTCGCGTGTTGTACTCTTGCAGCCTAGTAAAAGGGTAAACCCAGTACGTCGGTAACCATTCCGACAGTGTCAAGTTTTGGCGCCGTTGGCACCGGGGAATTTGCTTGTTTAGTTTCGCATTCTAATTTCTGCTCTAGACACTTTTGATTTTCAAGCTCTTTGTTTCTCTTTTGACATTCTCCTTTTTGTTTTTCTTTTGTTCTAAGATGGATGAACACTAGGAGAACTCCTATAGAAACCGTACCGCAACTAGACGATATCGACATACACGAGAGAGAACTCCGAAGACTCAAAAGAACTTTAAGGATGGCCGAGAACGACCATCCGGAAGATCAACTAAACCGTGATCAACTTGATCACGAGGATGACCATGATATTTTGGATCACGAGGAGGACCAAGAGTCTGTTCATGGTTCTAATGACCAGCCACATCTCGATCCCAAAGAAAACCAAAACCAAAACCGAAATGCTGAAAATCCGAGGTGACAACTTCCCGTCGATCGTGATGCACCGAGGAATGCACCGATTCCTCTTAATAGCGAGAACGCTAACCGTCCTGTCCTATCCGCTAATTCTCCAAGGAGACAAGAGCATAACCGCATCATTGCTGATTTTGATGCACTATATCAACACTTCCAAAACCGAGCCGCAATTCAACTTCCTTTACCTCATATGAAC
The DNA here is from genome assembly GCA_002933935.1 of Eutrema yunnanense. NCBI lineage: Eukaryota > Viridiplantae > Streptophyta > Magnoliopsida > Brassicales > Brassicaceae > Eutrema > Eutrema yunnanense. The sequence goes on from PKML01050792.1 coordinate 44,862, forward strand.
GATTTTGAGATGAAACCTCAAATCATTGCTTTGATAAAGCAAAAACAATTTTATGGAGTTACTATCGAGCATCCGATGGAGCATATCGAGTTGTTTCGAAGATATTTGTAGCACGACGATAACAAACCAAGTTCCTGCCGATTATGTGAAGTGTAAGCTTTTTCCTTTTTCTTTAGCCGATAAAGCTCACCGTTGGTTGAAATCTTTGCCCGCAAGATCTATTACTAATTGGGAAGAGTGCAAAGCCGCCTTCCTAAACCATTTATACACCAAGTCGAGATCGAACTCGTTGAGAAATAAAATTCAAAGTTTTCATCAAAAACTGGTGGAATCTTTCAATGAAGCGTGGGAACGTTTCAAGGAGTACGAGAGAGATTCCACGGTTTTTCTGGACCAAATTTGCTCAACACATTCTACCGAGGTTTATTACCGAAATATCAACTTTTTCTCGACACGGCTTCCAATGGAGATTTTTTCATGAAGACCATCAACCAAGGAAGAGCTCTCATCGAGAATCTTGCTATGGCTAATAGCAACAATTCCTCCGACTATGATAGATCGACTAGATCGAATGCATCGGAATCCAAGGAGATAGCCGAGCTAAAGAACATGATGAATTAACTTCTCAAGAAACAAAACCGCCAAGTACACGCATGTGAAGCTAACTATGGAGGCGAAGATGATGATTACTACGAACCCGAAAACAACGGTTGTATTCTCTAGAAGAAGAAGTTAACTATGTGGGAGCACAAAATTCTTATCAAAGCAGTTTCAACAACGGATTTAACAAAAACTTCCGCAATGCCAACTTCAACAATCTTTCATACCGAAATCAAAACGTGGAGAACTCCCAAGACCAGCTCTATCATCAACAATCAAGGCCTTTTCAAAACCGGTTCCAAAACGGAAACTATGGAGGAAATGGGAACTTCCACTCAAATCTTAAGACGCCCCTTACAACAACTCAAACACGCAGCAACAAGGTATTTCTAACACTCAACTTGCTGCCCAACTAGCGAAGCTCGAGCAATCGATTCAACTACTCGCTCAAAGCAACGAAAAGACGGCAACATATTTTAACGTAAGAGTGGATTGTATGTACAATGACTTGAATGGGAAATTCTAATCTCTTTCGACCCAATTCAAGAAGTTGGATATGCAAGTCTCTCAAACCGCGGACTCATCTAAGAGACCAAACGGAGCTTTACCCGGAAGAGTAGAAGAAAACCCGAAGAGATTTTGCAACGTGGTTTCTACCATGCCTAGAAGGAGTCAACAATGAACCGAAGCAAGAAGAAGCTTGGAAATTCATCCCACTCTATGGAAGAGCCAATACCGAGTCCAACATGGTTCGAGAACATCATTTTAGGTACCAAAACAAACCCCGTTTCAAAGGCAACAAAAGCCGATGATCCGAGACGTTTTTCTTTCTCTTGCTCGATTTCTGGAATAAATTTTGTAGATTGTCTATGCGATTCGGGAGCCAACGTCAACATCATGTCAAAGACGTTTGCCGAGAAGGATGGTATAAAAACTCTCACACCGTCTACCGTGAGCGTTATTTTTGGAGATTCATCACAAAAGAAACCCGAAGGAGTGATTCATGACCTTCAACTACTCGTTGATAACAAGATTGTTTCCGCTGATTTTCAAGTACTCGAGATGAAGATAAGCCACTGATATTTGGTCGGCCGTTTTTAGCTACCGTTGGCGCCATCCTTGATCACGCCAACCGTCATGTTGTTTTCTTGAATGTGGATCGAAGAAAGTTCTATCCTACTGTCCCGGACGGAACTCCAATCCCGAAGGACAAGTGCAAGAAGAAGACGTCGATCCTTCCTAAGAAGGACAAGAAAGACGAGTCAACTAAGCCAAAAACTCCAAAGGTAAGTCAACCTTTTATTTCTACACCGTTTGCAAAAATCAGGATCACCATTCCACCCGACTTAAGAGACTCCAAGGAAGAGCGAGTGGAAGATATGATCGGGAAAACGAAGCAAGTTCTTTAAAACACCAAGATTCCGAGAAAACACGGAAAGAAGAAGGGGATACAAGACATAGGCGAACTCCATTTCAAATTCGATGAAACCCAATGAACGTTTTTTCCTGGGGCATCTTCTGCTCACGCCTAGATCCCACCAAGAGTCGAGCTAACGACTTTAACAAAAAGCGCTTGATGGGAGGCAACCCATTTGGTACGTTTTCTTTCTTTTATTTTACCGTTCTTTTTATATTGAAGTTTTTCTTTTTAGTATTTCAGGCTTTATATAAAAACACAAAAACCCAAAAACATTCATAAAATCAGAAAAAAAAATGAAGAAGACGTTTGAAACGGATCGAGAAACACCAAAGAAACGAGGAAGAAAACACTCCCGACACGAAGGCCACTCGGCTGTGGCTAGAGCAGCCCGACCCGCGGCGAGGAGGCCATCAACCGCGCCTTCTTGGGCTGGTCACTCGGTGAAACGACGATCGACCGCGGATGGAAGGAGCCGACCCGCAGCGAAGATGCGTTTGGCCTCTGTCGCGTGGGCTCGACCCGCGGCCAACATGTCCCTGACCAGAACCAATCCCGACCTTTCTCGAACCGTTTTCGACTTTAAACCATGCAATCCCGACATATTCCCAACACGAAATTAAATCATCCTGGTTTAATTCCCATGTCCCGCTACGATAAGTTCCCAAAAAGTTTTTGAAAAACATGAAACTTCTTTTTGCATAAAAAACAACCTTTCAAAGGCAAAAAGAGTAATTCAAGATCAAAAGCTCTATTTCTTCTTATATTCCAAGAGAGTTGGAGATTTTGAGCAAAAATGATTTTTTTCAATTTTTAAACTTTTACAAAAATTATTTGTTCCATTATCACTTTTTTCAAAGGAGATACCAATTCTACATTTATCTCACCTAAAACTATACTTTTCATATGAGTTAAACCCTAAGGTTTTTCTAAATTTAACTAGATCTATGTCTATGATAACTAGAATTTTTTAGAGAACTTGAAATTGAACATCTAGTATGTTTAGATTTCGATTTTAGTACTTAATTATTATTATGGATTTGAATTTTTTAGAATTTGAAATTTTTGAGCTTAACTAAAAACGAAATTGGAGAGTAATATTGATTAATTTGGACAAGTCTTGCTATATTTATAATTAGTAAACGGTAATCTACTGAAATTGCATGATGATAAACTTAAAATCTACACTTAGAATTTTTTTATGCAAGTGCGTCACAAACCCGGAATTTATGATTATCACGTCGATTTGTTTAATTTATGATTATCACCTTGATTTGTTTAATTTATGATTCAGCGGTTGACGATTTTCTCGATCAGATCGGGACTGCATCTATCTTCACTAAACTTGATCTGAAAAGTGTATATCATCAAATTCGCATTCGTCCCGGAGATGAGTGGAAGACAGCATTTAAACACGCAAAAGACTTTTTGAATGGTTGGTGATGCCTTTCGGCCTCTCTAATGCTCCAAGTACTTTTATGCGGTTATGAATCAATATTTGCGCTCTTTTAAAGGGAGGTTTGTTGTGGTTTACTTTGAATATATTCTGATTTTCAGCGACTCTTTGGAACAACATTTGGGTCATCTTCGTGACGTTTTGGTTGTTCTTCAACGTGAGACACTTTTTGTCGCGATTAAGAAATGTGAGTTTGGGGTCGAAGAGGTTCTTTTCCTTGGGTACGTGGTCCTCAAAAAGTGGCTGCCATATCCTCTTGGTCGTTACCTACTACCCTCACTGAAGCTCGGAGTTTTCATGGATTTGATAACACCAGTTTTTGACCATTTTTATGGATCCCTTTAATATCTTATGCATGTGTTTTAACTCCGTTTTCATTGGTTTTCCAATAATTTCCAGATTTTAGTATTTTGAAAGACATTTCAGGTAACTTGGGATAAGATAGTGCATTTCAGAACAAAAGTACGTTTTTGGATAAACTCGGACCGTCAGAAGTCTTGCAATCAAAGAAGACATTATCACTGTCTGATCATCACCAAATTTGGACACAACAAAGTAGATACAACCAGCTTTCAAATGTAATTGGATTGGAGACGATCCAATGGTTGGATCCTTAAATATACCCGAAGCACTGAAGGCATATGAAGCTGCCACGAAGAGAAGTCCACCACGGCAGGAGAGCCCTGACCCGAGGCCAAGCTTCACTTCGCCACGTCTGGAGGAGCTTGACCCGCGACCAATCACCTGTTCGCCACGGCCAGAAGCCACGCACCCGCGGCCAAGCCCTGATGCGACCAAAACAAGTCTTTTCTTCACCCGAGGTCAAAACCGTCTTTCCACATCAAACCCTAAACGAAGACAAGGCTATATAAACTTATTTTTAGTCTTTTACGACAGACACACATCATTAGACATTTTCTTTCATGCTTTGAGGCATAAACAATACTCTTGCAACTTTGTTCTTCGGTTTGAAGTGAAGATTCTCGATTCGAGCTCTTCGATAGAGAAGCTTTCTCCATCCCTTTTCTTTTCAATTTATTGATTATGTTTACCTTAGCTATGGCTGAGTAGTTCTCTTGTTGGGTATAAGGATTCGAAGGGGCTCTAATGGTTTGATTTCTTATTAAGTTTTTAGACTACGATACGATTAGGGTTCTTCGTTTTACCCTTTCTCTTAATGCATGTTTGCTTGATTGATCTCAACTGAACTTAGGTATTTTTAGAACTACGAAAGTATTAGATCCATATGCTTGACCTAGGGTAAACGAGCAAAACCATCACAAGATTTCAAAAGTATACTTGTGGAGGGGTTGTGAGCGTTAACGACTTTTGAGTATAATCACTAACTTTTTGTGCGGACGGAGTCGAAAGCTACCGGTCGAGTATTAAAGTTGTAGGTGTGTAGGGTGTACGAAAGTAGACTACACATAGTGTCCGTGTTCCAAGTTCAAGAATCCAAAGACGACAAAAAGGTCGCTTTAGAAATCCTAGCAAAGTATTAGTAAAAATCGGCCATGAACCCTAGAGAATACCCGTTGCCCAACGTTTCGTTTAATTGTTTTACAACCTCGTCTTAATCATTTGCTTGCTTACTTTCTGTTTTATTTCATCGCTTAATTTAGTTTATTTTCCTAGCTACAATCGTGACAATAAAACCCATAAAAATATAGCTTACATCTAGACACAACTTAGGAATCATTAAAAATTAGACAACGTTGCCCAGTGGATTCGATCCTGACACACCAGGAATTAACCCCGGCGTGGGGTTTTACCCTCTTTATCTAAGCCGCAAGTGCACAACACACGAAGTATTATTTAGGGATCGAATCCACAGGGATAGACGTTGTCCAATTTCTAACGAGTTCTAACTTATGTCTAGACGTAAAATATATTCTAGGTTTTGTCACGGTCGTATATAAGGAATCTAAACTAAACTAAGAAGGGCAGTAGCTAACTAACTATCTTATTGAGGTTGCGCATCAATTAAACAAAGCGTTGGACAATCGGGAATTTTCTAGGGTTTATGGCCGATTTTTACGATGAGATTTCAAGGACTTCTAAAGCGACTTTTTGTCGTCTTTGGGTTCTTGAACTTGAAACATGTACGCTGCGTGTAGTCTACTACCGTAATCCTACACACCTACTCACCTCAGTACTCAGGCGGTAGCTTCCGACTCCGCCCGCGCAAGAAGTGAATGATATTCCCAAAGGTCGTTTACGCCCACAATTCCTCCGTAAGTATACTTCCGAAATCTGACGACAAATTTGCTCGTCTACCCTAGGTCAAACGATTAGATACAACGCTTCCGTGGCTCTAAAACGCCTAATATCGATTGCTAAGATGGTTAGTCAAGCAACGCATTAACAACAAGGATAGAACGAGGAACCCTAATTAATCGGTATCTTAGACTAAAAACCTAATAAGAATCGAACCATAAACTCCCCTTCAAACCCCTATACCCAACAAGGATATTACTCAGCCATAGCTGAGGTAATCATATTCAATAAATCAAATAAAAACAGTAAGTAAAAAGGGATGAAGAAAGCTTCTCTATCGAAGAACACGAATCGAAAATCCTTTGCTCCAAACCAAAGAAAAAAGTGCACAAGTCACAATAGCTTCGATCTGTCTTCAAGTGTGAGAATAATGTAACGCCTCTTTCTAATAGGCATAAAATAAGTATTTATAGAGCTAATCTTGTTTAGGGTTTGATGGGAAAAGACGGTTTTGGCCTCGGGTGAAAAAACAAGTCGATTTGTTCGCGCAGGATGCTGGCCGCGGGGCCGTCGCCTCTGGCCATGACGACCTGGCCTTTGGCCACATGTGGAGTGGCTCCAGGGGTGGCAGAAAAGTGCTTGGCCGCGGGTCTGGCTCCTCGAGGCGCGGCGGCTTCATCTGGCTTCAGTGCTTCGAGTGTATTTAAGGATCCAACCATTGGATTGCCTCCAATCCAATTGCATTGAAAGCTGGTTGTCTCTAATTTGTTGTATTCAAAATTGGGGATAATCAGACGGTGAAAAGGTCTCCATTCGCTGTAAGACTTCTTGACGGTCCAAGTTTATCCAAAAACGTACTTTTGCTCCGAAATGCACTCTTTTATTCCGAGTTACCTGAAACGTCTTTCAAATCTCTAAAATACGAAAATGACTTGAAATCCTTTGAAAACGGAGTTAAAACACCTGCAAAAGAATATGAAAGTAATCCATAAAAATGGTCAAACATCGGTGTTATCAGATCCCTAAATACTAGTTCGCGTGTTGTACTCTTGCAGCCTAGTAAAAGGGTAAACTCAGCACGTTGGTAACCATTCCGACAGTGTCAGGATTGACATCTTTTTATCGAAGATTTGTGCCTAATTTTAGCACCATTGCTGCTCCAATTACAGACTGTATGAAAGGGTCTTCATTCACGTGGACTGCAGATGCAACTATCGCTTTTGAAGCAATACAAAAAACATCTCATTCAACTCATATTCTTATCTTGTCAGACTTCAACACACCGTTTGAGTTACATTGTGATGCATCTAAATTGGGCATTAGAGCAGTTTTAAGTCAGCAAGGGCATCCAGTTGCTTTCTATAGTGTAAAATTGACTGGATCTCGAGGCCGATATATCACTTATGATGTTGAATTCTATGCTATTGTGCAAGCAATCAAGCATTGACGATATTATATTTTTCACCAAGAATTTATTCTCTACACAGATCATATGGCTCTTAAGTATCTCGGCACTCAAGACAAAGTATCATCCCGTCATGCCTCATGGATTGTGTATTTACAACACGTTCGTCATCAAACATGAGTCGGGAAAATTGAATAAAGTGGTTGATGCTTTGAGTCGGCGACACAATCTTTTTGCTACTTTTTACGTCTTCGTCCCTGGCTTCACAAGCTTTGCGGAACTTTATCCAAGCGACCCTTTTTTGGACGTATTTGGACTAATTTGAAACAAGGAAGACTAACTGATTATTATGTCGTTGATGGCTTTCCTTTTCGTGACAATAGGCTCTGTTTGCTAGAATGTAGTCTCCGTCTTCAAGTGATCAAAGAGCTTGCATGATGAAGGTCATCTTGGGCGTGATCGAACACTAAAACTTGTCACAACTTCGTACTTTTGGCCTACTCTCTGGCGTGATGTAGAACGATTTGTGGCGCGTTGTACGATCTGCCAAGCTTATAAGGGTCATGCTTCAAACGCTGGATTATTTATGCCTTTGTCTATTCCAACACAACCGTAGACAAATATCAGCATGGATTTTGTTCACGGGCTTCCTCGAACACAACCAGGCAACAACTCTATCTTTGTTATAGTTGGTCGTTTCTCAAAAAGGACTAATTTCATTCCATGTAAGAAGACGATAGATGCTGTACAAGTAGCTCAATTATTTTCCTGGGAGATGTACCGTCTACACGGACTTCCTGTTTCTATGGTCTCAGATCGCGATTCCCGCTTTATCAGTCATTTTTGGCGATCATTATAGAAGCTTTTGCATACTAGTTTAGACATGAGTTCTGCCTATCACCTGCAATCTGATGGACAAACCAAGGTCACAAATCAAAATTTAGGTAATATGCTATGCAGCTTAGTGGGTGACAACATTAAATCTTGGGATTCACATCTGTGTCGTGTTGAGTTTGCACACAACCACGCGACCAATCGCAGTTTTGGGTTCAGTCCGTTCCAAGTGATTTATGGGAGAATTCCACGATGCCCTCTTGATTTAGCTTTACCACCAAATCTGTCATGTTTTCATGGTCGTGTTGTAGACTTCGTGGATGAGTTATTACGTATACACCATCAAGCTCGAGAAAATTTGACCCATAATACAATCAAGTACACAAGAAATGTTGACAAACATGGTCGAGATGTACAGTTTAGTGTTGGTGATCAAGTTTGGGCAGTTCTTACAAGAGATCGTTTTCCAGCACATGAGTACAACAAGCTTAAGGCAAGCAAAATAGGTCATGTGGAGATCGTAGAGAAGATCAATGCAAATGCATATCGCTTAAAGCTTCCATCTGACATAAACACGCTGATGTTTTCAATTTCAAACATTTGTTTCGTCATGAACCAGACGATAATGACTCCATCCAAGATTCAGGGACGAATCTTCTAGTACCGGGAGGGGGGAGGGACATGATGCAGCATACAAATCTATGTTTTCCTTTTTTCTTAAGTTTTTCCTATTATGCTTTTTATGGCTGTTTTTCTTCTTACGATAGTTTAACTTTTCTAAATTTCCTTATTCTAAGTCTTTTACTTATTCTTGTTTTGGGTTTAGCCTATATAAAGAAGCCATAGGTGCTTTGTAATCGATACCTTATTCTTGATTAATATTGAGAGATTTTGAAAGACTCTATTCTAACCTTAAACTTCGGGTATTCTAAAAGAATTCAACGATTTTAAAAAGTCTTGGCTAACGGGTATTCTTCGAATCAACGTTACCTTCGCGTTATCGATTCTTTTCCTTCATCAATCATCCCCCACGAATTCCTTATACAAGAGTTGCTTCATCTCTCCCCAAGAAGAGTCTGGTTCATCATAATCAAGTCGAAGGTAAGCGTCTTGATCCCAATGCCTAAGGGCATCCTCGGTGTAACATCCCGGACCCACTAATGGGCCATGAGGCCCAAGAACCCGAGTCTAGACCCGTGCCCAAAACCAAACCCCCGTCGGATCCGCTTCAAACCCTAAAACCCGTGTATAAAAGGAGAAACTTACCTCGAGATGCGAGCCTAGTTACTTTTACGAAAACCCTAGCCCCTGAGTCCTCTACCGTCACCGCCGTTGATCCAGGAGCCGCCATCGACCGAGTCACATCGTCGAAAAGGTAAGTCGTGAGCTTAATGATGGGAATCAGATTCGTCTCCGAAACTTCATGTTTTAAATTTGTAAACCTTAAAGCCTGCAAGTGCACAGATGTGCGTTGTAGTACTTAAGGTATCGAACCACATGGATGGAATGCTGTTCTGCGAGACCTTAGAAAAAGAGTTAGCAAGGAAACCTAAGACGAGAATAAGTTTTATGGTTTTTTCACGAACTCGGAACTAGGACTCTAAATTATACTAAACTAGACTAAACTAAACTAAGCGAGAAAATAAAAAAGCGAACGAGACTAAACTAAGCTAAACTAACCGAATAAATAAATCTAATCTAAGTGAACAGTAGCAAGCAATAATTTTTTAGAGGTTGTAAATCAATTATCGAAGCGTTGGGCAATCGAGAATTCTTTAGGGTTCATGGCCGATTTTCACCGAGAATTTGCTAGGATTTCTAAAGCGACTTTTTGTCGTCTTTGGATTCTTGAACTTGGAACACGTACGTTGTGTGTAGTCTACTCCCGTAATCCTATACACCTACTCACTTCAGTACTCGATTGGTAGCTTTCGTCTCCGCCCGCGCAAGAAGTGAATGATACTCTCAAAGGTCGTTTACGCCCATAATTCCTTTGTAAGTATACTTTCGAAATATTACGACGGATTTGGCCGTCTTTTCTAGGTCAAGCGATTAGATACAGCACTCTCGTGGCTCTTAATCGCCCAATATCAGTTTCTTAGACGGTTAGTCAAGCAACACATTAACAACAATGATAGAACGAAGAACCCTTATTGGTATCCTAGACTAAAAACGCAATCAAAATCGAACCATGAGAGCCCCTTCAAACCCCAATACCGAACAAGGAGATTATTCAGCCACGACCATGCAAGACAAAATTAAGCTTCTGAATCGCACAATCAATAGATAACAAATCATACAAAAGGGTTCAAGAGAAATCTCTATCTCCCTAAACAAAGAACAAGAGCAAAAGTTTGGTGCAAAACAAGTTTAAAAGTGTAACAAAAGGGGGTCGCACGAAATTGTGGCTGTAAATCAAGTATTTATAGGTCTTCAACTCATTTTGGTCGAGTTAGGGTTTGATGGGAAAAAACGGTTTTGGCCTCGGGTGAAGAAACGACTTGATTTAGGAAAAATTGGCTCTGGCCGTGGGTCCGTTCTCTCCAGGAGTGGCGAACTGGTGTTTGGCCGCGGGTAAAATTGGTGTTTGGCCGTGGGTAGGAGCTCTCGACCCGCGATGGACTGCTTCTCGGCAGTTTCGTCGGTCTTCGGTGCTTCGGGTATATTTTAGGATCCAACCATTGGATCGTCACCAGTCCAATTGAATTTGAAAGCTGATTGTCTCTACTTTGTTGTATCCAAATTTGGTGATGATCCGACGGTGAGAAGGCCTTCTATGATGGCAAGATTTCTGACGGTCCGAGTTTATCCAAAAACGTACTTTTGTTCCGAAATGCACTCTTTTACTCCGAGTTACCTGAAACGTCTTTTAAAATACTAAAACATGGAAATCATTTGAAAAATATTGAAAACGGAGTTAAAACACTTGCAAAAGAATATGAAAGTGATCCATAAAAATGGTCAAAAATCGGTGTTATCAACTCTCCAAGACTTAGACTTTGTTTGTCCTCAAACAAAATAAAACCAAAGCTTGGAAAGATCATCGGGAACTAGGAATCTCGGAGACCGTCCTTCTAAATCATAACCATCGAACTACATCAATCGCAATCTAGCCTAGAAAATTCTCAGTAGAAGTTCCTGTAACACTAGTCCACGGTATCCGTCATACAAAATATAAACTTCAAAATCCAAAAATCAGGTCAACTAGCTCTCTACATTCATTAAGTATAGGCGTGGGTTTCTCATCAAAAGGATTAAACCAAGACCATCGATGCTAGGTATTAAAGGCATTTAGAGGTGAGGTTAAGAGTGTTTCGGGTTACCGTAATTTTACCGGAGGGTGCGAGTTATTATGTCAAACAGCAAGAGAAGAAGGACCTATTGATCACCACAACTTCCAGTCACTTCTTCTTGCGTAAAAATATTGCACTTCCTCTTTTCTCCAAAAACATAAGTTTTCTGTCAATCCCCAGACTTAGAATTTTCTGTGGGCTCGGAATGACATACTTCTCACAAACGAACCATGGATGCCTCATAAGTATTTCGACCAACCTAGACTCTTTTAAAGCTTTTTTTCCTTTCCCTTTCACTTATTTTCGAATTTTTATTTATTTATTTTTTTAAAGGAGGAAACGCGTTTTATTGAAAAGAAAATTACTTCAGAAGACACTTTCTGACTTCTCTATTACATGATAAGGCACTTTTAACTCTTAAGGCACTTTTGTTGCTGGATTTTACCTTCTTTACCCTTCTGTAACTTTCACCCTTCCACTCATACGCTTTTCTCTCTCTCTCTCTCTCTCTATCTCTCTTTTACTCTCTCGCTTTAAACCATTTATTTATTTTTTATTTCTTTTTTTTTACCCATCTCTCTCACATCTCTCTCTTTTACCCCATCTGATTTATTTTCTATTTTTTTATATTGTGAAAGACATAAAACAATTTATTTGGTAACAATGAATGATAATATTTTTTTCTCTACATTTTAAGATCTATTTTGCTATAGTTTTGATTCAAAAAAAAAACAAGAAATCTAAACATATGAAATCGAGATCGACGTGGACATGAAACTGTGGACAATTGTGTGTAGACAGATAAGAATCTCGTATTGTTAGTGTGGATGGTCATGTGTGGATAATACTTTACTGATGGTCATGTGTGGATGATCATGTGTAGATATAGTTCTTGATATTTACAAGTAGATTTCTTGTTTCACATCAAAACTATAGCAAAATGGATCTTAAAATGTTGGTAAAATAGAATTATCATATATTGTTTCCAAAAAATTATTTTATGTCTTTCACATTATAAAAAAAAACTAGAAAACAAATCAAGTAGGGTAATATTTATTTTACTCTAATTTTTGATTTTCTAGTGTGGATGGTCATGTGTGGATGGTCTCGTGTGGATGATCATGTGTAGATATAGTTCTTGATATTTACAAGTAGATTTCTTGTTTCACATCAAAACTATAGCAAAATGGATCTTAAAATGTTGAAAAAATAGAATTATCATATATTGTTTCCAGAAAATTGTTCTATGTCTTTTACATTATAAAAAAAAATAGAAAACAAATCAAGTGGGGTAAAATAGAGAGATGTGAGAGAGATGATTTATTGGTTTAAGGTGAGATGTAAAAGAGAGAGATGTGAGAGAAAAAGAGAAATATGCGTAAGAGAAAAAGAGAGATGAAGAAAAAAGAAGGACAAAATTGGGTTTTCATACCCATGAACAGTGAAAAAGTGCCTTAAGAGTTGAAAGTGCATTTTTTGTAACAAAAAGTGGCAAAAGTGCATTTTAGTGTAATTCACCCTTTATTGAAGTAGAGTCTTAGGGGCACGAAAATTTACCATGATTTTGAGTTTTTCCAAGGCATAACCAAGCTTGCATCTTTCCAAGGCGTATAGTCTTCGTCTTTAGTGGCTGAAAGATGTGTCGTTCCTCCCTCTCCGGCGATTTTGCACATATCTGCACATAAGTCACAAAGAGAGTTACATGAGGTTTAAACAAAGGTTAAGTTTTGGGTGGAGTACCAACTAAAGATGAGTTGGCCATTCATGTACAACAAAGAGTGGTAAAAAGTAAAAGTACGTCATGAATGTATGGTTCGTTATCTTTGCCTAAACCTTTGATGAGAAAATTAAGTCCAAATAAAATAGAGCTAGCATAATCCATCATAAAGAAACTCTATGGTCTAAATTCCTCTGGGGATTTTGCATTAACAGAAACTCTAGCTATCGCCTAGTTTAGAACCAAATTACAAAAGAACATGTTACTAGGAGATAGCGTAGAAGCACACTAGTCGGTTATCGTCATGGATTCCTTTCATCATTCCCTCAAAACGTATTCCTACGCTTTTCGAAAAACTAGAATTTTTTTATGAAAAACGTCAAAAAATGCAAAATGCAAACACAAATGAAAGAAGTGGTGGTTAGTAAGGGATGGAATCCTCCCCCAGACTTAAATCACATTGTCCTCAGTGTGAAATAAATCAGGTAAGGACGAATAAATAGATTGATGTAAATAATTGAAAAAGTTTAAGGGAAAAAGAAAACTTACATGGATGTAGTTGGGGAATGGATTTGGGAATGGAATGGTGGTTATTGGGGAATGGTAGATGGTGATATGGTGATGGGAATGGATGTGGGGGTGATTGGGGATGGTTTAGGGTCGATCGGAGTTGACAGAAGACTGACCGCGGGTCGAAGTGTTGCAGCCGCAGCCATTGGCAAGCTGGCTGCGAGTCAGTTGATCATGACCGCGGCCAAGGGCTAGCTCGCCGCGGGTTGGTGAGAAGCACCTGCGGTCGAGCTTCTTTTGCGGTCAAGTCCTTCCTTGTGGTTCGTGCTGGACCGAGCAGTTCCGAACCGTGTCTCCATCTTTTTGCCTTTTCGGGGTTTTTATATTTTTTGGGTTTTTTTTTATTTGTTTAGAAAGCTGAAACTAAGAAAAAGAAAACGTTAGTAGAAAAACAAAAACGAAAAACATACCTAAAATGGGTTGCCTTCCATTGATCGCTTTTGTTTATAGTCGTTTAGCTCGACGTTGGTAACTATGTGAGCCTAGTAGTAGAAGGACAGTGTCTTACGACAAGTCTTATTTGATTTAACCTTGTAATCCTTTGTATTTAACATATCACACCATTCACACTCGGGATTTCTGTCATAAAATCCGAGATGGTGATCTCCTCCGGGATCACAATAGATAATCAGATTTGGAGCTTCCTTGGAGTATGCTTCTTCTTCTTTGATATTCTCGGATGGTAGAGCCATGTTGCACAATGCATAGATGGTAGGCTCTATATCAGTTTGTGTCTTGGTTGGAGCTTGAGTGCTGATGGAGAAGAAGTCCAACTCAAAGAAGTAGGATTGGGATGCAAAACGTCAGAGTTAAGATGAACAGGGGCTGGCCGAGTGTGGGAGAGGCGGAGCCGCGACACAAGGAGGCTTGGCCACGGGTCGGTGATGCGCACCCGTGGTGGAAGAGGGCTTGGCCGCGAGTGGAGGAGGTGCGACCGCGGCGGAGATGTCTCGGCCTGATTTGCTCGGTTCGTCATCTCCTTTGTCTCCAATGATGTTTTCTGGTCTTAGGGGAATATTTGGTTTCTCCTTGGCTTCATTTAAGTCTCCATCATGTCCCATATGAACAAGGGCAGAGTGTGCATCAAAAGAGATCTTTTCGCACAGAGAAATTGTCATTTTGATGTTTTCTTCAAGTGTGATGGGTGCACCTTCTTCTAGAATGTTTTTAACGTTCTTTGTTGCTCCTCCAGGTTCTAGGAATGGTTCATCTCCGCTGCATGTGTTTATAAAATGGGAATCAAGAAATTCTATTACCTTGATCGAGCATGGAACATCAACTTTTTCGGGATCCTTCTCCTTAGATAGCGTCATCAATGGTTGCTCGGATGCATCCGTTAGTGTCTCATCCTTCACGAGGTCTGCCTTAGGCTCGACGTGGTGAGGAGTAGGAGTAGAAACAGGTCCTTCTTCTCCTTGATGTTCTTCTTTGATGGTATGAGCTTGATATTTCAAGGGACTTTTATTTGGTCGCTTCTTTCTAATCAATTTGGCTGCGGGTACTCCATCAACTACGGTAGCTACGTAGTACCCTTCTTTTTCATGCATAGACTCGTTTAGTTCTTGAATAATAATGTCTACATTAGCTTTGGAAAAATCTAGCCTCTCATAGTTTCCCTCTGAAAATCTATTTATCGTGGCCCTAAGCTCTTTTCGTTTTGACGCACTCTTCAAGCGTTCTTGTAGCGACTCGCGTTCAAAGCGCTCTTCATTAAAATCAGGGCATGATGATCTAACAATCGATTTTAACATGTTGATCAGTTCGGGTGTGTAGAAGCTGTCTTTGGTCGGTACCGGTTTCTGATCCATGTAGTACGAATCACGGTAGTAGTGTGAATCGTGAGAGTAGTGAGCATAAGGTGGGTCGTAGTAACCATGCTCGTAGTAGTGATCTCGCTCCAGAGGCGAGTTCATGTTTCAAAGCCTGAAACGGAGAAAAACAAAACCGAAAATTAAAAAGAAAAAGTTTGTCTTAGAGTCGATTTACTAACCTCTAAAGTGTGGCAGAACAAGTAGTGATTGCCTCCCCGGCAACGGCACCAAAAATTTGATGCGAATCGGATTTGTCTCCGAAACTTCAGGTTTTAAAGTTGTTAATCTTAAAGCCGGCAAGTGGACATATGTGTGTTGTAGTACTTAAGGTATCGATCCACAGAAGGGAATGCTGTTCTGCGAGACCTTAGAAAAAGAATTAGCAAGGAAACCTAAGACGAGAATAAGTTTTATAGTTTTTCACGAACTCGATACTAGGACTCTAAACTATACTAAACTAGATTAGTTTCGTTTCCCCCCCCCCCCCCCTAAGAACTATGATATAGCACCATTTCTACACAAAGTTTGACCCTCGTATTGGATCCTCATAGATTGAAAGTTAAAGACTTATTTCCCCACGGTATGAAAGTTCGAAACCAGTTTCCCCACGGTATGAAAGTTCGAAACCAGTTTCCACATAGACCACAATTACTATCGGTTTATTGTATACCAATCCACTCTTAACTAACCTAATACGAAATTTAACCAATTACAATCCGATTTGAAGGAATTAACCAACAATTATCTCCACCCACCCGATAATTTAATTTAAACCCTTAAAAACTAAAAAAAAAAATTTTCATCTTCCTCTTAAAACCCCAACTCGACATCGCCCGACTGAGTTGACTCGTTCCCTCTGGTTTTGATAGGCAACTATGGAGGAGGTCGATCGTTCCCCAGGCCCTCGCCAAGGACGTTAAGCGTATCATTGTCAAGGTTTCAATTCTCTCTCAATTTTTTGTTTGATCGAAACTTTTCTGGGTTTGACTTTTATTGAAGTCTGATCGTTGTTGGTTGATGACAATTGGTATTTGTGTTCTCCGCTCTTTTTCAATAATTGCTTCTTTAAGTTTAGCTTTTTGGCGGCGGAGAAATCTGGAAAAAATTGAAAAATTTTGATGTGTTTTTTTTAGTGAAAACAATAACAATGTGTTTTTTTTTCTTAATTGAAAAATTTCTCAAATCTGCGAATCTTCTCCCTTAATTAGACTTCCATTTGACCACGCATCTGCATTTTTGAGCGATTTCTGGTTATTTAATTATCCGATATTGATTATGTTACAGGTTGGGACTGCGGTTGTTACTGGGAAAGGTGGAAGATTCGCTGCCGTTTGAGAGATGAGCTCGTCCGACGGAGGCTAGGTCATCGACGATTTCCGAGCTGGAGTTTATCTGGAAACAAGCAATCGATTTGAAATAGTGGTGGTGATCGGCGAAGAAACCTGTAACTGATCTTCAAAATTGGGAACCTGTTAACAAGATTTCATTTTTGATCGGAGAATGGGTTTGTGAATCGAAGAAAGTAGCAGCGGTTGTTGAATCATGTTACAAGATTTCGTTTTTGATTCTTCTTTGTTGATCAGAAGCTAGTGTGTTGAGGAGTGTCTCGACGACACTAGTGTGTTGAGGAGTGTGTTGACGACACTGTTCATCAGAAGATAATCAAGGGAGTCTGTTGAGGAGTGTGTCGACGACACTGATTCATCAGAGTAATGAACAGTGCACACGGATAAACAGTAAAAACAGATTATATATTTTAGAATATTCTTTAGCTTCTCTTGTAAGCTTCTTTCTTATACACTTGTGTTTGTGTGGTTGTAAACAATTATTATTGACAATATCAGATTACTCTCTCTCTCTAAACTTGGCTCTCATACTCTCTTTCTTGTTCTTCATTTGTTCTTGATCTTAACCTCTCATTCTCACTGATTTCTACATGGTATCAGAGCATATCGCTCTTTGAGACCTTATTTCCGCAAGATCTTTCTCTTATTTCTGTGTTACTCAAAGCAAGGGATGAAAAATCAGAAGCAAATTACCTTACCTGTTGTTCTTGAAGGGGACAACTATTTGTTGTGGTCAAGAACCACAAAGACAGCTCTGCGTAGTCGGGGCTTGTGGCAGCATGTTGTTGTCTCTGGTGAAGCTGAAGCGGATGGAGGAGCAGTGGAGTCTCTCATCAGATCCGGGACCAGCAAAGGGGATTCCAAGTGGATCCAGGAAGATCAGCTTGTGCTTGCTGTTCTTCAGAGCTCTTTGGAGCAGTCTATCCTTGCAGGTTACTCATATGTTGAGACTGCAAAGGAGTTATGGGACACCCTCATGGGTGTTTATGGTAACCTCTCTAATCTCTGTAGAGTATTTGAGGTAAAGAAAGCTTTGAATGATCTTCAACAAGGGGAGAAGCCATTCAAAGAGTTGTTTGGAGACTTCAGAACGCTGTGGGCAGAACTGGAGATGTTGAGACCTCCTACCACTAATCTGAAGGAGATGAATGAAAGGCGGGAGCAGGATCAAGTCTTTGGTCTGCTCCTCACTCTGAATGGGTCGTTTAAAGGACTGATCCATCACATTCTAAGGTTTGAGAAGCTGCCCACCTTAAATGAGGTGTGTATGATGATCCAGAAAGAAGAAGGATCAAGAGGTCTTTTTCAAGAGACAATTGAAGCTGCTCATGAAAGCCAGAGTGCTTATAAACCAGCAGAAAGGAAAAACATATGGGCAGATGCTGTGTGTCACCATTGCAAGCAGAAGGGGCATTTAAAAAGGAGTTGCTGGATGCTTTACCCTTATTTGATTCCTAAGAAGCTTAGAGGAATGGGGGAGACAACTAGGAGTGTTGCTGCAACGGCTGTGGTTGCTGCGTTTGATGATGTGATTAGGAAGTCAGACTTGGAAGCTCTCTTCAAATCCATCACAAAGCTAAAAGAATCTGGTAAAGGTGTGTTTGCCTCTAAGACGCATAAGCCTATTATAGTTGATTCGGGAGCTTCAGACCACATGATTAGTGATATTAAGCTTATCAGCAATGTTAAGCCTCACACTGGAAAGGTTACCATTGCTAATGGTGAGGATGTTCCAATTAGAGGAATTGGAGAGTTAGAGCTGTTCAAGAGGAACACAAAAGCTCTGTATATGCCTGAGTTCTCTTCTAACTTGTTGTCTGTGCATAAAGCAACAAAGGATCTTGACTGCTTGGCTGTGTTTAGCCCAGATGAGATGTGGTTCCAGGACACTAAGTCGGGAGAAATCATTGGTGAAGGATGCGCCAAGGATGGACTCTACTGTTTGGAGAGTGTTGATAGTGTTGCTGCTTCTGGATCAGCTCTAAGTTCTGTTTGTCCTGGCTCATTGTGGCATGCTCGACTTGGTCATCCCCACTCCAAGGCTCTCCAACTCATTCTACCGAACCTAGCTCAAGACAATCATGGATGTGAAGCATGTATTCTAGGAAAGCATTGTAGAGCAGTGTTTCTTGAATCGTCTACTGTCTATGAGAAGTGCTTTGATCTGGTTCACTCTGATGTTTGGACAGCACCGTGTTCTTCTCGTGATCAATACAAGTACTTTGTTTCTTTCATTGATGAGAAGTCCAAGTACACGTGGGTTAATCTTATGCCATCAAAGAGTCATGTGTTTGAGGCGTTTTCTAAGTTCCACAACTACGTTTCTACACAGTTTGGAGCTAAGATTAAGGTCTTGAGAAGTGACAACGGAGGGGAGTATATGAGCAACCAGTTTAAAGAGTTGATGGGAAAGCATGGCATTGTCCATCAAACATCTTGTGCATACACTCCACAGCAAAATGGAGTTGCAGAACGCAAGAATAGACATCTAATGGAGGTTGCGAGGACAATGATGTTTGATAGAAGTGTTCCAAAGCAGTATTGGGGTGATGCAGTGATGACTGCATGCTACTTGATCAATAGGCTGCCAACTAAGTGTCTTGGTGGGGTGTCTCCATATGAGGTATTAAACACAAATAAACCTAGTATTGAGCATCTAAGAGTATTTGGGTGTGTTTGCTATGTGTTTGTGCCAGAAGCTCAGAGGAACAAGTTAGAGCACAAGAGCATAAGATGTATGTTTGTTGGCTACTCCTCTACTCAGAAAGGGTACAAATGCTACAATCCAGAAACCAAAAGATTTTATGTTTCTAGGGATGTCAAGTTCAATGAAGAGAAAGGTTATTTCAGTGAGAGGAACTGGGATAACATGAAGGACATGGCATCTCCTGGTGTTGATCGAGCCTCTACATTGAGGTCTATACTTAATGGTCTAAATGACCTGGTGGGGAAGAATGAGACACATCTAACTGAGCCTCATGAGGAGGCAGGGGTGAATGATGAAAATCTAGAGATCTCCACTCCAGAATCATCTGCAAGTGGTGAAGAGGGAGAAACTCAAACAGATAGTTCTACTTCAGCATCATTGGAAGAGACTGTGGTTGCAGATTCAGGAGATGAGGATGCTAATGTTGAGTTGGCTCCCACAGTGGAGAGTGGAAGTGAGTCTGTCCCTCCTCTTAGAAGGAGTGAAAGGGTCAGGTTTGGGCTTGATAATTGGAAGAACACTAGAGTTTACTACAACAATGAGGCTATTGCTCATCCAATTCAAGCCTATTGTTCAGTTGCTCATCTTCCAGAGGAACACAAAGCTTTCCTTAGCAAGATTGATCAACATAGAATACCTAAGACCTATGAAGAAGCATGTACGATTCAGGTTTGGGTTGATGCTATGGATGAAGAAATGGGTTCCATGAAGAAGAACAATACTTTTGATATGGCTGATCTACCTGATGGTAAGAAGCTGGTTGGTTGCAGATGGGTTTTTACAATCAAGTACAAAAGTACAGGAGAAGTTGAGAGGTATAAGGCCCGTCTTGTGGCAAGAGGTTTTACTCAGACCTATGGAGTAGACTATACTGACACATTTGCACCAGTGGCTAAACTCAAATCGGTGCGTGTCTTATTCTCTTTGGCTACTAATCTGAGATGGGATCTATGGCAGATGGATGTGAAGAATGCTTTTCTTCAAGGAGACCTTGAGGAAGAAGTGTATATGATGCCTCCTCCTGGTTATCATGATCCTGCAAACAGTAGTCAAGTTTGCAAACTAAAGAAAGCTATATATGGCCTGAAACAATCTCCAAGGGCCTGGTATCAACGGCTTAGTGGTGCTCTTCTACAACATGGTTTTAGAAGATCAGAAGCTGATCACTCCCTGTTCACAACTCAGGGGGAATATGGGATTGTCGTTGTGCTCATTTATGTTGATGATATTGTCATTACAGGAGATGATAAGTCAGGGATAGAGCATACCAAGAAGCTTCTCAAGACTGAATTTGATATCAAAGACTTGGGAGAGTTGAAGTATTTCCTTGGGATTGAAGTGTGCCGCTTTGATGAGGGTCTATTCTTATCTCAGAGAAAGTATACTCTTGATTTGCTTGCTGAGACAGGGAAGCTTGCTTCTAAACCAGCAAAGACTCCCATTGAAGAGAGTTATCAAGATTTGCCTGAGGGGGAACTTCTTGATGATGCTGGACAGTATCGAAGGATTGTAGGTAAACTGATCTACCTTACAATCTCTAGACCTGATATCAGTTTTGCAGTTAACAAAACTGCTCAGTTTATGCAAGCTCCTACCCAGCGTCATTGGGGAATGGTTGAGAGGATCCTCAGATATTTGAAAGGTACTTCTGGGAAAGGAATTTGGATGAGTTGCAATGGAAATAATGAGATTGTGGGCTATTGCGATGCAGATTGGGCAGGTGATAAGATGGATAGGAAATCTACAACAGGTTATTGTACCTTTGTTGGAGGAAATCTTGTTACTTGGAAGAGCAAGAAACAAAAAGTGGTATCTCTCTCAAGTGCTGAAGCTGAGTACAGAGCAATGAGAGCTATCACAAAAGAGTTGATTTGGCTGAAGGCCCTCTTGTTGGATCTTGGAGTTAATCAGGCTGATCCGATTTCTCTGCATTGTGACAATCAGGCTGCAATTCACATTGCTTCTAACTCTGTGTTCCATGAGAGGACCAAGCATGTTGAGCTTGATTGCCATTTTGTTCGTGAAAAGGTACAAGCATGACTCATTTCTCCATCTTATGCTAAAAGCTCTGAACAACTTGCAGATATTCTCACCAAGGCAACGTCTTCAAGGGTGTGTGACATTATCCATGGCAAGATTGGCTTATTGGATCTCCACCAGCCAATCTTGAGGGGGAATGTTGATCAGAAGCTAGTGTGTTGAGGAGTGTGTCGACGACACTAGTGTGTTGAGGAGTGTGTCGACGACAATGTTCATCAGAAGATAATCAAGGGAGTGTGTTGAGGAGTGTGTCGACGACACTGATTCATCAGAGTAATGAACAGTGCACACGGATGAACAGTAAAAACAGATTAGATATTTTAGAATATTCTTTAGCTTCTCTTGTAAGCTTCTTTCTTATACACTTGTGTTTGTGTGGTTGTAAACAATTATTCTTGACAATATCAGATTACTCTCTCTCTCTAAACTTGGCTCTCATACTCTCTCTCTTGTTCTTCATTTGTACTTGATCTTAACCTCTCCTTCTCACTGATTTCTACATTCTTCCATCGAGTTTGCGATTGATTCTGGGTTTTTGATTTCGGATCGACTTGTTTATGGGTTTTTGATTTGGGTCATCATTAGATGAATTTTTGAGTGATTTTAGAGAGATTGAATTGTACGTGATCCCATTAAATCCACCATTGCAGCAGCTTCTATCTGAGATTCTTCTTTGATAATCACTATTCACGAGGAACAAAAGTTTTCAATTTTTCAATTTCGTTGGGTTTTAATTCCAGTCGGGTCTAGGGGTCGGGTTTTCAATTTCGTTTACTTACGGTTTATGTGGTTTCGTTTCGGTCAAGGTCATATACAACACTCTCGTGGCTCTTAAACGCCTAATATCTGTTGCTAAGACGGTTAGTCAAGTAACGCATTAACAACAGTGATAGAATGAAGAACCCTAATTGGTATCCTAGACTAAAAACTCAATCAAAATCGAACCATGAGAGCCCCTTCAAACCCCTATACCCAACAAGAAATTTCTCAACCACGACCATGCAAGAAAAAATCAATCAAAATCGAACCATGAAAGCTGGTTGTCTCAACGTTGTTGTATCCAAATTTGGTGATGACCAGACGGTGAGAATGCCTTCTATGATGGCAAGACTTCTGACTGTTCGAGTTTATCCAAAAACGTACTTTTGTTCCGAAATGCACTCTTTTACTCCGAGTTACTTGAAACGTCTTTCAAAACACTAAAACATGGAAATCATTTGAAAACTATTGAAAACAGAGTTAAAACACCTGCAAAAGAATATGAAAGTGATCCATAAAAATGGTCAAAAATCGGTATTATCACTTAACCCTAGGTTCTTCATCTATCTCGGTCCGATTGAGATGAACCTAACATCTTTCGCTTTGGAGCCACCATAGGTTTGAGACTCGCATTACCGTCGGAGCTTCCAGACCCGTCCGTCGCCGCCAACCTTCCCGCCGTCTCGCGTGGGAGTGATCGGGAAAGGTAAACCCGTGTCCTTCACAGTTTTGTTCCGATCTGCGTTTGCTCGAGACTAACCTGTTTGCTTCTGTTTGCCGGAGAGCCGCCGCAGTCCTTGGAATCACTGGAGCTCGCTGCCGTTGCCATCTCTGTTCATCATCTCCGTTAGTTTCTCTTGAGGTAATCGGCCGAATATTCTTCACCCGAGAGATGATGATGTTGTTGTTAATTTTTCTGCTTGGTTTAATCTGATTTGGGACTTGGTTTAATGCGGTGGTTTAATTGGATGGACCGGCTTAGTGGATTTAATGGTTGGAGCAGTTTACTACACGAGATGTTGTTGTCGTTTTGTGGGATCAGTATGCAATTGGGATCTTTAATTGGTTTAAACGAATTTGGTTTGGTCTGAGGATTTGGAAATTTAACCTGAGACTTAGGATTATTTTGGGATTAGCTAATTAAATCAGAATTAAGGAATTGTTGTGGGTTTAATTAATAACCGATTTATTTTGGGTTTGGGTATTTATCCGGGAATACCAAACTAATTTAAATCGTGTTTTATTAATTGTGAACCAATGCAGTATGAGTTTGTTGCTGAACCGGAATCCCATTTCAATCAGTCCCGAGATCTCTTTCCGATTTGCTAAGTGAGGAACAAGAATTGTGTTTTCCCATATACCCGTTCATCTCCGTTATTCATTTAGTCTATTATTAAACTAGACATACTAACGTGTTACATATAAATACGTAACACGTATTTGTTTGAGTATGTATTATTATACTATAATTATATATAATTATGTATATATGTATCACCAAGAATTATTAATTAAAGAAAAATAATATTGTTGTGTGCTGCATGTTGTGCGACTTGTTCGAAATGCACATTGAATGCTAAATGTAAGAGTAAGTATAGTAAAATGCTGAAGGCACTAGTAGCGGATTAAGCCGCGGTAGTTCCTGTTGGGTGGAAGTCGTCCATGAGTTAGACCGTGATGTCGGCTTAACATGGATTGACTAGCCTCTACAGTTGTGTGGTTGTCCATGAGGGGGCTCGTGACTAGCCTATGGGTCAAGGTGGCTGACGAGCCAGGAAGGATGAAGTACTGAAAGCACGAATGATCGGTTTGATAAAGTGCTGACAGTACGAAGGATCGGTAGACGGGAGTACGTGCTATTATGGGCACGTATGGCATTCATGATAAAACCCGATGTCACTCGTGATATCATGGAATGACACTCTTTGTCAGTTTAGTGGGTTCGAGTCCCACATGTATTTTGTGTGTCGTGTCGTGGACACGTGTTTGCCTGTCTATTTTTAGTTTTAGACTTTATGACTCTCGTGGATGTTCTTGTGTATGGTGAATTTGTGAGCCTTAGGCTTGCTCCCATTGAGTAATCCCAATTACTCACCCCTCTCTTTTGCAGGTGAGAACGAGGAGTAGCTAGTGATGTATGTTTGTCTGATGCTGGGTTTTGGGCACCGGAGATTCTTATTTGGTTTTCATTATCCATTGGATTTATTCGTTATTTGATTTATTAAGTTATTGGATTTTATTTGAGACTAAAGTATTTTTATTGAAGGACGTTTTAATTGAATAAAGGTTAAGTTTGGTTATTTCAGGTTAAGAGTTGGTTACTTGTGGTATAAGTGAACGTGTGACATACCGTATCGAGAAAGTTAGAAGACATGTGTTAGAAATTTGGTATCATATCGGGGTTCCGACCAGGGTGATATGCTCAAATTAATACCCTAAAAATACTAAAGCAGTTGTAATAGTATAGCTAGGGGTCGAACCACAAAAGACTCAGAGAGACGCGCAATAGATTATATAGGTAAGAATTAAGCTAAGCCAAAAGATGTAATTGAAAGCAGTGCAGAAATTAAAAGAGTTGTAATTCAATTTGAGGAAATATAGGCTCAGGGTTTTTCTCAGGAAATCAATGAATGCAGATAAACTAACTAACAGGATTCAGATTTAGCGCAGTTCTTGAACACAAATCACTAAAGTATAATTAACCAACTGTCGTTGCGAGAATTATCTAAATCTAAATCTTAGGAATTCCAAATCTTTTTGCGAATCCTAAATTCTAAATCAGCTTTAAATTTAAAGTTCATGTTTGATATGTTCACAAATCAATTAAACCAAATCTCTTTGCGAATAATCAATTTGCTCACCTAGGTTCTATCAGGTAATTAATCGCACTGTCGTGCCTAATCAATTATCCTAAGATCTAAGTTCCAGATTCGTCAACCTAGAATTAGCTTTGAGAACAACCTATGGTGAAGAACTAATTCAGATGGTGAATCCTAAATAGATAATCAACCTAGCATTCAAAGAAATCCTTTATGAGAACCCTGAACCTAAAGTGGATCTACTCAGACATGGAGAATGAAATAATCAACATAATTGAATAAATCATCAATAGAATAGAAAGAGTAACAAGAGGTTTTGAGATCTGATCTCGGACGAAGGGAGATTCAGACTTGTCTCTCTCAAACCAAAGTAAAATAAAGCATACAATAAAAAGCATAGCCATAAAAGTGGCTGTAAAATCCCTATAAATAACCTAAATCACGAGTTGGGGTCTTCTTGTAATTATTAAAGACTTCTGGACCAATTTGCGATTCTTCAACTCTTCATTAAAGTCGCATGTCGTGTCAGCCTCGATGAGTATCGATCGATACCAGGGGTATCGATCGATGCTTGTCGTGAAATCAGGTACTCAGCAACACGATTTCAGCTTTTGCTCCAAACTGCTCCAGAAAGCTCCAATAACTCCAATTAGGCTCCAAACGTGCTAAGACCTGTAAAAGACTCCAAAATACTATAAAGACTCTATAAAAAGGACTTATATCATGGCCTAAACAGGGTAAAAACCATGATATATCACCAGGGAGGCAGTCCTGAGGAGGAAATGGTATCAATGACAGATTTTCAATATTCAATTTCCAAAAATAAAAAAAAATAAAAAACAAATTGTTTTCAGAAATCAGTTTACTTATGTTTTCAAACTTGATCGGATTTTAAGGAGGGAAGACTTAAAAAAAAATGGCATCAGTAGGACTTGACTCGCTTAGTGTGTTCGGTCTAAATAGTATGTTTGTGTGAGCTTAGCTTTGAGGAGTATGTGATCGTTTTCGTGTTGGTTTTGTGTTTGCGTGTTCAGATGCCGCCAAAGAATGGACGTGGAGCTAGGAATGGAGTGGTTGCTAGGAATAGATTGTGCGGTTCAGTTCAAGCTGATTCGACCGCAAGTGTGCAGCCTGTCAGCCTCAATCAGGCACCGCAGAATGTTGAGGCCCAAGCTGAGGCGCATGCAGTCACGCTGGCTGAGCTGCAGAGGTACCGTGAGAGGTTTGGAGACCTTGAGACATAGGAACAGGTTCATCAGGATGCACCGGTGCACCAAGCACCACAGAATGTTGTAGCTGATCGCCAGTACCCGCCACCACCCCCTCCGATGCCAGTTCGCCCACCAGGACCAACATTGTAATACCCCGTCCAAGAGCTGAATTTTGGCCGAGAAAAGGAACTTTGAAGAAGCGATTAAGGGACGGTGTAACCCTCAAAATCAGAACAAGGAAAACCCTTTTGGTGAGCTAGAAAGGGATTGGCACGAGCCGTTTTGGAGGAACAGACAAAAATGGATTTCAGTCCGCGAGAGAACTGGAGAAATCAAAGAAAAGTCAAAATCATCCAAGAAACAAAGGGAAGACACTTTTGACAAGGGAAAGTCAAAAGAAAACCTTTGGTCGAGTCAATTTTGGCAACGGGCGGCTCAAATCGGACTTGCAAGAAGAAGAGCAGTTTTAGCCGAGGAATTCTAGCCAAGGCAGTTTTAGCTGAGAGAGTTCCTGCCGAGGCAGTTTTAGCCGAAGAAGTCTTGCCGAGGCAGTTTTAGCCAAGGAAGTCTTGCCGACGCAGTTTAGCTGAGGAATTCTTGCCGAACAAATTTAGACGAGAGTTTTTAGTCGAGACATTTTTAGCCGATAAAGCGAATCCGATAACTTTAAATCGAGTGAATTTATCGAAGGGTTTCTGAACCCTTTTCGGCCATGAAGAAGTGAAGAGGAAGCCCGCTTAGCCAGACGCCGCCTAGCGAGAGCCCGAGAAGAAGACTTCGACCCGGCCGAAATGTGGAATCTCGCCATGGGAGTGGCCGACGAGTGATAGGCAAGAGGAGCCCGGCCAGAACGGCGGTCGTAGTGCCAAGAACTCGCGGCCCAAAATTCAAGACAACGGCTAACAAAGGAGTGTGGACCACGTGTCGCGAGGAGATGAATTCCTTAGCGATTAAGGAGGCAAAACTTGGACGGCAAGTTTTGATGCAACTTCACCATAAATTAGGGGACTTGGTCGGCAAGTAACCAAGCCTTAGCCTATAAATTATGAAGTTGTGGACACATGTCGACGTGAGAGAAGCCGCCGCCTAGATGGACCAATCCGCGAAGAGGAAGAAACTTAACCACCAAGTTTCAAACCACTATATAAACCCCCCTCCCCAAAGTTTAGTCTCCCATCCACCATAACTTAGAAAAACTTTAGAAGTTATAGAGAGAAGTTAGAGTGAGAGAAAGAAGACAAACGTTATGGATTTCCGGCGAAGCTTAGATCGGAGAAGCTCACAGATGGTTAGTAAAGCCGTAAGGTCGTTGGAGCTAGAGCCACCGATTGTTGGTGAGTTTCGGTTGTATGTTGTTTATTGACGAGGTTCTTGCAGGTTCAAGAGAAGAGAAAAAGGATACCGTCTCGAACCGTGAAGACAAAAACGGATCACGAGCCAAGAAGGGTTCGCCTGACGTGCAAAGGAGGTTGCTTAGCATGTCCGAGAATCGGGGTGCTCATGATTGATTGTTTGATTGTGTGTTGCATCTAAGAAATATAAATTGTTAGGGTGTATTTCGGCTGTTCCAAAAGCTCCGACCTTTGCAGCAGGAAGTTCGCAAAGGAAGGAAGACTCAAGGGCTATGTTAGCTCCCTACGCCGAGTGGTGACAAAGTAACGAAGTCATCGTTCCCGGTGTAAGGAGACCAATCTGATCCTTTGTGGTGATTTGCGGTTGCCCAGGAAAAACGAAGGGAACACTGATGCACGTTAGAAGCCTCACAATTAGGATTAGAGTCTAGAAAGCATAAAGAGACTTTGTTTACTACAATTAGCTTCCGCGTATGCACTTTGGTGAAAAAGTGTTTATTAGGGTTGTTTAGTTTGCATATTGAGTGAACTTGCTTGCGTGTATGGGGTGGGATACCAATGAGTGATAGGTGTCCCCGGAGCTCACTAAGTATTGCTAGAATACTTATGACTCATTTTATTTTGCAGGTAACCAGTAGACGAGAATAGCTCGTAGCGACGGAACGTTAGGATCCTAACGTATTTGTTCAAAAATCAATGTAAAGACGAAGCATAAACTCAATTGATATTCTAAAACAATAACCGTATATCTTTAATTTGTTCAATCCCACTACAGTTTAAATAAATAGTTTAAAGCCCATTTGTTTTACTCTAACAGCGCTTTAAATATCTCTACGTACAAAGCTAAGAGGAAAGTACAAGAAATTAACCCCTAAATATTTTCTAAAATCCAACCCCTTAAATATTTTCTAAAATCAAACGATCTTTGAGAATTTTCTATAAAAATTTAAGCTAAAGAATAACATAGAGAAAGAAGCAGTTATAGACTTACTAGATAGTGCTTCGTGTACAGATTTTTCCATAAGCTCGGCAAACGCAATAGGAAGTAGACGTTGCATCATAATATGACAATCATGGCTTTTCATTCATGTTAATTTTCCACCTGAAAGATCGACACACTTAGATAGATTTGATGAATATCCATCAGAAAACTTAACATCTTTTTCGAGTCATCGTAGAAAAGTTGTTTTTGCATCAGCTTGTAGTCTGAAAATCGGGATTGGTGTCTTTCCATCAATTGTTAAGTGTAGCTCTTTGCGATTACAATACTCTGCCAAATTAAGTCGTGATCTAACAATGTCTTTTGTCTTCCCTTGCACATTAAGTAAAGTATTGATGATATTATCGAAAACATTTTTTTCGATGTGCATCACATCAAGATTGTGTCGGAGTTTATGATCTTTCCAGTTAGATAGATCCCAAAAAATGCTCTGCTTATGCCAATTGTGAGTGTCACCGTATCCTCGTAATCGTCCATGGTTTCCTCCACAATCAAGTGTTTTTGGCAAAAAAAATTACTTCTCTTAAAAGTTCCTCGCCTGTCAATATTCGAGCTGGACTATCGTTCACAACCCTTCCTCTTTTGAAATTCTTTCTGTTCCGTCGATAGCTATGATCTGTTGGTAGAAAACACCGACGACAGTCAAACCAACTTGTTTTTCTACCATGTTTTAACTGAAATGCATCGTTTTGATCCATACAATAAGGACATGCCAATCGCCCATGAGTTGTCCATCCAGAAAGCATACCATAAGCAGGAAGGTCACCTATTGTCCATATATGTACAACTCGTAAGAGAAAATTCTGCTTGGTAGAGATATCATATGCATGAACGCCGTTAACCCACAAATCCTTTTATTCTTCTATATCAATGGTTGAAGAAAAATATCCAGACTTCTTTTAGGATGATTTGGACCAGGAACTAGAATTGTTAGAAACATGAATTCTTGTTTCATGCACATCTCTGGTGGCAAATTATATGGAATCAAGATAACGGGCCATAATGAATAGTTATGTCCTGACATACCAAATAGATTGAAACCGTCTGTACATAACCCAAAGTAAACGTTTCTTGGCTCAGTAGCAAAATTAGGGAATACCTCATTAAACTGTTTCCATGCTTCTCCATCTAAGGGATGATACAATTCTCCATCAGTCCTTAAGAGTGCTGCGTGCCATCTCATATCTTTTGCAGTTTTGTTAGATTGATATAATCTTTTCAGTCTATCGGCTATCAGCAAATAAAACATTTGACGATATGCAACTTTTTTCTGCCCAGGCTTCTGAGTAGGCCAAAATCTATCTTTTTTTGCAGAATATGCAACTCTCCGCGTTTGCAGTATATTTCCAAAATATCATGCAATTATTTTCACAAACGTCGATTTTGTAATATGGTAAACAAAATGACCGCATAAGCTTCTTTATATCATAATAAGAATTCATCGAGTTGTTACCTTGTGGTAAGAAATCTTGTATCATATGAGAAATCGAGTCCATACAATTTTGAAGCAGATTATAATCTGTTTTCAAACTCATGAGTTGAGCCGCTAAAGAGAGTTGCGAAAGACCTTCTTTACAGCCATCGTAAATTAGATGTTTTGATGTATCCAAAATATCAAAAAAAAATTTTGCCTCAGCATTAGGCTCTTCTTCCATGTTCTGGTCGAATCTTGACTCTGTATTACCAAATGCATCTGAAACCATTGCCATATAAGGATTCACTGGATCTGTATGAGACTCGGACCCAAAAGCATCTTCACCAGCATTTATAAAATCATCGACAACCTCAGAATGATTGTTTAAGATATTATAATATTTTCTATGAGAAATCCAAACCCAATAATTAGGCATAAAACCACTATTATATAAATGTGCAACCACGATCTTCTCTTGTAATCTTTTTCCATTCTCACACTTAAAACATGGACATAAAAGTTTTTCACTCAAGAAATAGTGGTTGATTCTTTGCAAAACTCATAAAATTCTTCAATCCTTGACAAAATTCTTATGAAACTTGATTAATTGTATGATCGATTCTTTCATACATCCAGCGTCTTATAATTTTAATATCGTTACTCGACGACATTAAGATAATCGGGAATATCTGGAAAAAAAAAATTCAACGATTCAAAAAACTATTGAAATACTTTTTATTAAAGAAGCGAAGACTTTTCCCAAGATTGACGTGCCTTACCTCTGTTAACAAAAGCTTGTTAATATAGTTAATTTTTTTCTCAATGTACGTTATACCTCTCGTGCATATAATAACTTTCACAAAGGCAGAGTTACCTCTTGATTTTTTATATTGCCGTGGGACACATATTAACATATATAAAATGGAAATAATTAGTATTCCCTTTTTTCTCGATCATATTTTTACTAACAATCCTTATCTAATAAGGAAAACTGTTGTTAACTAAAACATATATAATAAAAATATTACAAAATGTTAATATAACAATTTTATTTTTCGTAATGAAAGAATATATATATATATATATATATAATTCGTTTGTGATAAAAACTGTAAAAAATAAAGTGCTTTTAACGTAGTTTAGTAGCTATTGCATCAACAATTGTGACTGAATAAAATGTCAGTAAATTAGTCAAAACTTGCGACAAATTTGTTATATATTTTGGTTGCAATTGATTACAAATTTTTTGTCCTCGATTCGTACCAATTTATAACTGGCGTTTAGTCACTGGTTTGTCATAAATTGAGACTATAAATTCCATCACATATTTGTAACAAAATTGTGACGACACATCTGGTCATAATATTGTCACAATTTTTACGATTGTTATCTTCATCACAAATTTGTCACTAATTGCGACAAAATTTGGCTACGATTTAGAACGTCACAATATTGTGACGAAACATCTACTTATTTGTGACAAAATATTTTGATCATAAAATTGTATCTAAAATGTCACAAATTTGTGACGAATAATTTCTGTATCAAAATTTCGTCATAATATGTTCATTTTCTTGTAGTAGGACCACCGGAGTAGATTAGCTTGGCTTTTGTAAAATCCGATGACGCCAGATGACGCCAGATGGGGAAACATCTATGTCTTGGGGAGCGGAATATGGGACTCCACCACCCATAAACCATTCACCCAACCCACAGTATGGAGGACCCGAGATGCCAGCAGCGTATCAAGGGCTGGAACAGACTCTGAACAGGGCATTCAGTAACCTCACCAGAGAACTAAGGCGAGAACCGCGAAGAGAAACAAGGAGATCGCCAGACTTCTTAAAGATCATCACGACCATGAGAGGTATCGGGACATATCGATTCCCGGGGAGGACAGATCCGTATAAAGCAGATGCATGGCTCCAATGCATAGAACAAAGTTTTGAAGAAATAAGTTGTCCTGAAGAAATGAAGTTGAAGGTTGGAATCCATCATCTAGAAGAAGAAGCCAAGAACTGGTGGCAAACCGTGCTCACCCAGTAACAACTTGGGGGAGGGGGGGATTTTCGTATGATGTTCCTTGAGAAATACATCCCGCTAGAAGCAAAAGAAAGAGTGGATACGACTTTCACACAACTGCGGCAAGGAAACGTGACAATAAGGGAGTACGAGGCAAAATTTAATCGACTCCTAAGATATGTCAAATTTCGTTATAGGGATCAGACATCCATGAAAAGACGTTTTCTACAAGGTACTGCATGCTTTAGCTGTGGAAAAGAGGGGCATCTGACCCGAAACTGTTAAAGCGAGACAGAAAAAACGGAGAAGAAAGCAAGCGTCACTTGCTTCAAATGCCAAGAAAAAGGGCATTACGCGTTAGCTTGTCCCACACTAGGGGAAGCCTCGAAAGCTATGGGAAAGCAACCGGCCAAAGCCACGACTGAACCCCCGACAAGGAAGATGCAGTAGTGAACGCATTAGATGTAGAATTCCCAAAACCTTCAGGCTCTGGGAAAAGCCTCATATCAGGTAAGTTTGAGCACTAACCCCCTTTTGCGTGTTTAAATATTGTGTGATGCATATTTATTTCGAGTCGGTGTTGTGAATATATATTCGGTGGACTATATCAGTAGGAACATTGTGTGTTGGCGGGAAGCCCACGCATGTTCTATTTGATTCGGGGGCTTTGCATAGTTTTGCAACCCCCAAGGTCGCATCAGGGATTGATGACAAATCGGAGTTGAGGAAGGTGAGAGTTTCCGTACACACCGCAGCAGACCAAACCTTAGAAGCCTCACAGGAACTTTTAGGAGTAACCGTAGAAGACCAGGGTATGAACTTTTTAACGAACCTAATAGTATTACCCCTCCGGAGATTCAAAGTTATTCTGGGAATGAATTAGTTATCTAGGCATAAGGCGCACCTCGATTGTAGTCGAGGAGAGGTCACGTTCGAATAAGACCCAGTGGCAACTGTAAGAGGGATCCGACCAAGCAGAGTCGGATCTCTAGTGACAGCTATGAGAGCCAGAAAGAGATGGAAGCAGAAGAGGCCTACCTAGTTGTCGTTGATATAGTAGAAAAGGAAGACGACAAGGAGCTGGGGATAGAAGGCATCCCAGTAATAAAGGAATTTGAAGATGTTTCCAAATCCTTGATGAAGTTACCACCACCCCGGAGTAATCCGTTCACAATCAGTTTGGAGCCTGGAGCGGCTCCCATCGCGAAAGCACTATATCGCATGGCACCGACAGAGCTTGCAGAACTGAAGGAATAGCTCGAACACCTAAAAGGAAAAGGTTTTGTTCGGCCAAGTTCATCGCCATGGGAAGCGCCAGTGCTATTTGTCAAGAAGAAGGACTGAAGCATGAGATTATGCATTGACTATAGAGGAATCAACAATGTCACGATCAAGGACAAGTAGCCCCTTCCTAGGATCGATGAATTGTTAGATCAATTGAGAGGAGCGAGTTGGTTTTTCAAGATAAATCTAGCATCTAGATATCAGGAAATCCATATCTTGGAAAATGACATAAACAAGACGGTGTTCAACACTCGTTATGGCCAATACGAGTTTATGGTGATGTCATTTGGGCTAACCAACGTACCAGCAGTATTTATGAGATTGATGAACGAAGTGTTTCACGACTACTTGGATAGTTTCATGATTGTGTTCATCGATGACGTCTTGATCTACTCCAAGACCGAGGAGGATCATGCATGTCACTTGGAGAAAGTCTTAGAGCGACTCAGAGAAAAGAAGCTCTATGAAAAGTTCAGCAAATGTCAGTTCTGGAAAAGAGAGATAGGATTCTTAGGACATCGCGTCTCAGAAGAGGGAGTGTCCGCGGATCCAGGGAAGATTGAAGCCATCAGTAGTTGGCCTCAACCGACGACAGTAACCGATATCAAGAGTTTTCTCGGACTATCCGGTTACTATCGCAAGTTTGTGAAGCGCTTTTCATCGTTAGCAAACCCCTTAACAAAATTCACCGGGAAAGGAGTTCCCTATTAGTGGGACGATAGAACGGAATAAGCCTTTACCAAGATTAAGGAGGCACTAATCACGGCAATAGTACTAACCCTACAGGAACCAAGAAGGACGTACGAAGTTTACACGGATGCATCCCGAGTTGTGTTAGGAGCATTATTGATGCATGAAAGAAAGGCTATTGCTTACGCATCACGACAACTAAGGAAAACCATGGAGAACAACCCCACTCATGACCTAGAGATGTCGGCAGTAGTGTTTGCCTTGAAAGTATGGATATCTTACCTCTATGGAGAGAGTGTTCAAGTGTTCACGGACCACAAAAGTCTGAAGTACTTATTCACTCATGCATATATGAATCTACGACAAAGGCGATGGATGGAGTTCATCACAGATTATGATGTGCAGATTCAATATCACCCATGAAAAGCTAACGTAGTGGCAGACGCGTTAAGCCGAAGAAGGACTGCTGTCAACGTAGAAAGAGAGTTAGAGAATCTAAACCAAGCGTTAAGAAAAGTGAGTTAGACAACGGTCGAAGGCGAATCCAGTGAACCCTGAGGCATCCAAGTGGTAAACCAGGCAGGTTTAATCTAAAGGACCAGACTAGCACATCAGCTGGACATCGAGATGTGCAGGATCGTGGAAAAAATTTGCGACCCAGAAGGAGGTGCACATGGTGAGCACCACTTAGCAGAAGATGGTACGCTTCTACTAAAGGGAAGGATCACATTGCCAGAAGGAGAAGGATTACGAGAAAATATCCTGAAGATGGAACACCACTCAATGTTGAGTATACATCCACGAAGTACGAAGATGTATCGAGACATCCGAAAGTTCTATCACTGGCCTGTCATTAAGAATTCAGAAGCAAAATGGGTGGCAAAGTGTTAAGTTTGCCAACAAATCAAAGCTGAACACCAAGTGCCAAGTGTATTACTACAAAGTATACCGATTCCCGAATGGAAATGGGACTCAATAGCGATGGACTTTGTAGGAGGATTGCCGGTAGCAAAAGGAAGAAATAATAACACGATTTGGGTAATCGTAGACCGACTCACGAAAGTTGTGCACCTATTGGCAGTAAGAGACATCGATAAGGTGGAAGTGATGGCCTAGTTGTATATCAACCGAATAGTAAGATTACATGGAGTTCCGGCCAACATCATCACAAACAGAGACCCTAGATTCACGGCATGAGCACATCGTTTCATCCCGAGACAGACGGGCAGACGGAAAGGACAATCCGAACCTTAGAGGACATGCTACGAGCAAGCATGTTGGATTGGTCATGTATTTGGGAAGACCATTTACCTTTGATAGAATTCTCTTACAATAAAAATTTCCACGCAAGCATAGGCATGTCACCGTATGAAGCACTCTACGGTCGACCATGCCGCACGCCTCTGTGGTGGACAGAAGTAGGAGAGAAGAAAGTGTTTGGAACACAGATGGTGGACCAAACCACATAGATTCTACGAGTAGTACGTGCTAACATGAAGGAAGCACAAGACAGACAGAAGAAATATGCAGATCAGAAGCGAAGACACGTAATCTTTGGGGTCGGAGATAAGGTGTATCTCAAGGTAATGGTACAAAAAGGAAATGATCGATTTGGGAAGGTCATTAAGCTAGCGGTGAGATACATCGGACCGTATCGCATCCTAAGACGTGTAGGAGAAGTAGCATATAGCTTGGAGCTACCGCCTGATATGAACATGCACCCGGTATTTCATGTTTCTATGCTAAGGAGGCATATACCGGATCCCAATGCCGTGGAATCGGAACGACTAGAAGAAATCAGATCCGATCTAACCTACCAAGAAGGACCCATCAAGATCGGGGTCAGACGAATGAAGGAACTCAAGAATCGTTATATCCCACAAATTCAGGTGTTCTAGGGGAAACAAAACCGAATGGTAGTCACCTGGGAAGACGAAGCTCGATTCAAAGAGGAACACCCAGAGTTCTTCGAAGAAGACCAAGTCATGGAGACAAGAGAGCCATCAAGACCTTAGAGGAATTCGGGACGAGAAAAGAAACTTTGAAGAAGCGATTAAGGGAATGTGTAACCCTCAAAATCAGAACAAGGAAAAACCTTTTGGCGACCAAGAAAGAGATTGGCACGAGCCGTTTTGAAGGAACAGAAAAAGGGATTTCAGTCCGCGAGAGGACCGGAGAAATCGAAGAAAAGTCAAAATCATCCAAGCAACAAAAGGAAGACACTTTTGACAAGGGAAAGTCAAAAGAAAACCTTTGGTCGAGTCAGTTTTGGCAACGGACGGCTCAAATCGGACTTGCAAGAAGAAGAGCAGTTTTAGCAGAGGATTTCTAGCTAAGGCAGTTTTAGCCGAGAGAATTCCTGCCGAGGCAGTTTTAGCCGAATAAGTTTTGCCGAGGCAGTTTTAGCCGAGGAAGCCTTGCTGATGAGGACACCGAGTCTAATGCTAACCCAAGGCAGGTGCCCACAGTCCAAGAAGGACAAATGACCCGTTCAAAGGCTAAGCAACTTAAAAGGAGGTTTGGAACTGATGTACAAGGTTTCATCAACTCCTTAGGACCACACGACTCTTTTCAAGAAATAGCCGAGACAATTCTTGCCAAAGAAATCGTAGACGAGAAGAATTTAGCTGAGGGAAAATTAGTTTCATCCGAGAAGAATTTAGCTGAGGAAAAATAAGTTTTAGCCGAGGAGAATCTAACTATTGGAAAATTAGACGAAGCAAATTTACCAGATAGAAACTTAGCCGAGAGAAACTTAGCCGAAGGGGTTTTAGCCAAGAGAACGAGTCTTGTTCCAAAGACCAATCCAAACGATATGGTCACCACTGAGGGAGGTAAGTTCTCTCGTCCAAGTGATCATTTTAAGACTAACCGGTTAGGCAGTTTTCTTTTTAAAGATGCATAACTCAAGGAGCTCTCTAACTAGCTACACGGAGACCCCTTCCATGCCAAAGAAGGACATGCTGATGAATTCAGCCAATTAAGCCTAAGCAGGACGTCTCTTGATGATCCCAGAGGTATGTATAACTTCTTGACAGGACCAAGAGCTCGAGAATCCAAGGAGAGAGCAAAGGAACCTCGTGTTGCTTCCACAACAAGTCATTTACCCGAGAAGAACCAAAAGAGGCAAGAAGAAGAGACCGTAGCTGAGGGACTAAAAGGACTTGAAGATAAAGGCTTCTCTGATCAAGAAGACCCTCTAGAAGACTTCCCCAAACAGCGGCACACACGAGACGCACCGGAGCCGAAGTCGTTTTCAAGAGCTCCTCATGCACTATCTTGGACATCACCACCTCAATGTAAGTTATTTACATTATATACTGTCTTTGCAGGTGATTCAAGCTTCCTCAGCGACTAAGGACCGCTTCAAAACGACTACAAACAAGTAGTTTAAGCTTTGCGGCCATAGTTTCCTTTTCTTGCTTTAAATGAAACGATGCACTTTTGTTTTAGCTTAGTGATGCGGTTTTTCCATTTTTTCTATTTTGTTTTGTGTTTTGTTTCTTTTGTTTTTGCGTTTTACTTTGACCTAAGGGTCCCCTAGCTGAGGAGCCATTATAAGGTTCCCATGCAACTTGTATCTTTGGTTACCTTTGATTATCAATAAAGCGCCGCACTTCCCCTAGCTCTTGAGAGAAGCGAATTCTCTTCTTGTTCTTGTCTTGTTCGTGTGATTCGAATAAGTCCAGGCCTTTGCACCATATCAGAGAGTAATCTCTCCTCTGTGTCGTGTACTCACTCCACCATCCTCCCATTCACAAGACTCCACACGAGAGAAGCGGCCGCCATCCGGTCAAGTCACTTCCATCTTCAATCATCAACCGGCTACAGGAGAGGGCGACCACCTGTCTTTAGATCCATCTGTATCCCGGTTATGTTCTCACCATTGAGGTTTACACCATATGATATCAGAGCCAAAGGTTCTGCCTTTGGTTTATCTTACCCTACTATCTTACTCGCTTGCATTCGCTTAGGTTGTTAGCCGATTAGTTTAAAGAAAAGAAAACAAAAACAAAAATTTCTAGTTAGGGTTTATAGTTCATCTTCATAGTTCTTGTTTAGATTAAGAAAAGCAAAAAAAAAAATACGTTTTAGTTGCATCTTGTTAGTTTGATTCTAGTTCGCATAAGAAAAAGTAAAACTTGCATATTGCCGTCTAGGTTCAAAGGAATTTTCCAAAACAATTTTGGACTTGTTCCTAAATTAATTTGGTGCTGCGTAGTGAACTAGGGCCCTTGTTAGATCATCTAGTAATTTTACGAGGGCTAAACAAATTGTGCCTCTCTGCCTCCATTATAGCTTTATATCACACTCGTTGCTTTACTGTTTGGGGGTGGGAGAGTTTCAAGGCAACTTTTCTAATAGCGATGGGAGAGAAAGCAAACAACGCACCTCAGGATGCTATCCTACAAATGCTTACTGCCATGAGAGAGGAGCTAAGAGGATTTGGGCAGCGTCTTGGCCAACTTGAACACCCTCAGCTAAGAGCTCCCGAGAGAGCCATTCCTCAAGCTAGGAGGAATGAGCCGGCCCCTCAACTAATGAAGATGAGGTTCCCACAGATCTCGAAACTGAGATCGGAGAAATCGCCGGATAAATTGTTGTAGATCTGAGGATAGAGATATCTTCCGAGAAACAGAGATGGCAAGACCCTTTTTTAAAAAAAAAAATTTCGGATTGAATATTGTGGTAAGAACGGAAGTCCATGTCGGTGATTGGAGAATTGTTTATTGTAGTCGGTAAACATGACGAGACTTTCACGTCGTCTTCGAGTTTCTGATTTCTTGTGTTTAATAATTTTCTATAAACCCCAAATTTTTCTTGGTCCCCACAGACGGCGCCAATTGAAGGAACCAGATTTTACACATATCGTAGATCGGTGAAATCAGTTTAGGGTTTAGGAGAATTATTTTTATTAGATTTATAGTTGTGCTCGTGAAGGCTGCCTACGTACCCTTTAAAGGGATCAAGCCAAAATGTAGTTCTTGTTACAGAGAAAGTTCATGATATTTTGATAATTTAGAATGAATGAGGAGCTCTTCTATTTATAAGTCTTGAAGTCGGTTGCTTTTCCTTTTCCTTCTTGAATTTGATATTGGCGATTATCCTTATTTTCTGGAGTCGATAAGGATAACTTTCTATTTTCTTGGGATTTTCCTTTACCAAATAAAACGAGATCTCCCTTTTATTTCGTAAGTCGGCATTGATGGGCTTTGATGTCGGCCACCACGATCATGTGCCATCTTCCGAGCTCGAATCATTGTAAACCGGGATTGATTTAGCCGATCTCGGTTCGAATCGGGCTTAACCTTGTGGTCGTGGGTTCGAACCCCACGGTGGGCGCCAAATTGGCGCCGTATGTGGGGACGATTTAGTCTTAAGCAAAACAATAAACTCGCGGATCTCGACTCAGCTATGTTCGAATCTCCGATCAACCCGGCACTGAACAACGTGAATGATGGCACACCAGCCCTGACTCCACATCCATGTCGCTGCGACCCCGGTTTTTGGAGATCTGACCGCCTTACTGCAAAACATGACTACACAGCTCTCTGAAAGCACCAAAAGAAATGACGAAAGTTTTGACTCCCTCCTCGCCACTCAAAAAGCATTCAGCGACCGTCTCGCGGAGCTCGGGCTAACGCCCCTCCAACCTAGTGAAGAAACGCTCGTCGAACTCCGCCGAACCCTCTTCTCGACTCCCGGATCAATTGGCAATCAGGAAACTCGCACCACCGATCAGATGTCCATGGATCACGAACTCGACAGCATCAAAGTTCAACTTCAAGAGATGAGATCCAAATTCCACCAAGCCATCAGCTCGGCACCCGAGATCGACCGCGTGATTCAAGAGACTCAGAAAACTTCATTCACGCCACGGGTCCTCAACACACCAGTCCGGCATCTAGAGAAGATCAAGATCACACCATACGAAGACAACTCCGACCCTTGCCACTTCATGACCTCGTTCGGAATTATGATGAACCGCTTCCGATTCCAATCAGAGGAAAAAGATGCTAGAAAGTGCCAACTCTTCGTGGAGAATCTTGGCGGAACCGCGCTCGATTGGTTCTTATAACTCGAAGCAAACTCGGTCAACAATTACACCGAACTCATGACAAAATTCTTCAAACGCTTCACGATGTTCATCAAGAGGAAGACAAAGAACGCCGAACTCTGGACCCTCGAACAAGGACATACCGAACCTTTGAGAGACTTTATGGACCGATTCAAGTCGGTGGTAACCCATTGTACCATCGATGATGATGCCGCGATCGAGGCCCTCTACAAAGCAACATGGTATCAATTAGCTTTTCACAAAGAAATCCATCGTAATCGACCTCAGACCCTGGAAGATGCCCTGCATAAGTCACATACATACATCCTCGAGGAGGAGGAAAAGGCAGCCAAATATCAACAATATGCCCTCAAGCACTATTACTAGCTCGCCGTCCGATCAAAAAAAAAAAAAAAAAAGGAAGCTCACCGAGCTACTACTCCCTCACGCTCTCCGAGCTCGTTTTCATCATCGTTATGAACTACGAATGGCTTGATCCCTTTCGGGAGTACGTAGGTAACCCACCTCGGATCCAGCTATGATTATTAGAAAAAAAATAATTGACTCCTATAAGCCGAACTATCGCAGTTCGCCGAACTCAAACTGTTCGTATTTTACCAAGCCGAACTATCGCAGTTCGCCGAACTCTTTAGTTCGCATGACAGTCTACAACAACTAAGTAATAAAAGCCGAACTATCTCAGTTCGCCGAACTCATCAGTTCGCATGACAGTCTGAAATGACTAAGCAAAAGCCGAGCTATCACAGTTCGCCGAACTCAAATCAGTTCGTATTTTCCTAAACCAAACTATCGCAGTTTGCACTTAAAACCATCGCGGTTTCACACATCAACGTCCTAGCCAGGCGATCGATAGCATTCCTCATGGATGCAAACGTTAAAAAAGCCGAGATTCGTCTTGCATAAGCCGGGAATAAGACCCGCACTGAAATTCGTTCTCAGATCATCCGAGCTACATAAGCCGAACCAACCTCGCACACTTCGATTCGATCTAGGGACCCGGAGTATCTTGAGATGAGCAAACCTTCGTAGTCTCATGCTAAGCTCTTGGGGTAAAGCCGAATGATACATTCTCGCAAATTAAGCCGATTTCTCAATAATCACAATTTATTAAGTCGATTTCCCAACAATCGCAATTTTATAAGCCAATTTCTCAACAATCACAAATCTGTAAGCCGATCCTCAGCGATCGCCGATCACGAATTGACCGAAAACCGAGTTGACCTGACGTACCCCGGCTAAGACCGTATTATGTACGGCACCAATTTGGTACGTAGAGGACTCGAAAGGATCGTATCATTTTACGACCTTACGCGGATTAATAAACAATCTCGCTTCCAAAAATTCTTAAGCCGAACTCTTTAGTTCGCACTACAGTTGGAATCAACTAAGTAATATAAAGCGAACTCTTCAGTTCGCACTACGATCAAACTCGACAAAGAACAAAAACCCGAGCTTTCATCATTCACAAACGGATCAAGCCTCGCAGAAGCTGTTGAACTCCGCTGAGCACAAGATTTTCAAGACATCAAGACAAGATGTTGATCTTAATTCAAACCGAGCTAAAGAATTCTCCATGAACTTCGCCGAACTCAAAGAACTCATTCCCCGAACTGAGGGGGGGGGGGGGGCTTATTGTTAGTGGTGAGTTTAGCACTCCCCGGTTTAACCCGGTTTGAATTAAGATCAGCCCAACTACCGACTTCAAAGCCCATCACGACCGACCGGCGAAATAAAAGGAAGATTTCTTTTAATTTGATAAAGGCAAATCCAATAAGAAAGGAAGTTATCTTTTCCCCAATGGAACTAGGAAAAAGGAAGTTATCATTTTCCTGATGGAACTAGGAAAAGGAAATCATCATGTTTTTAGCTAGCTCAGAACCCTATAAATATGAGGGCTCCTCATTCATAATATTCATCCCTTAACTCATTCACGAGACCTAAGAGACTAAGAGCTCCATCTTCATAGCTTTTATTCATCTAGTTCTCATGTACCGATTAGAGTTTCTCGACTTGATCCGTTTTGTACTTTACCGAGTTTTATCTAATAAATGAGATTCGATCCATTGAGTTTACTGTTTTGCCCCTTGTGTAATTTTCAGAATCAACAATGACCCTCCACCGGACCCACTGAGGTTCCAAAACCAGAGGCGACGTGATCCTCTAAGGGGAAACCGGCCACGAGACCGAGAGCCAAGAGAAGATAATCATGAGATCAAATTGACTCCCCCTACTTTCGCAGGCAAATCAAATCCAGAAGTGTATATGGATTGGGAAAGGCGTCTTGAGTACATCTATGAGTGCTACGGCTATGGAGAGCAAAAGAGAGTTGCCTTGGCAGCAGCTCAGCTCACGGAGAATGCACTAGCTTGGTGGGATAGAACCATTGCCGAAAGAAGGAGGCAACTTTTTGTACCCATCCAAACATGGCATGACATGAAATACCTCCTAAGACTAAGGTATGTTCCTGAGCATTATCACCGTGATCTACAAAAACGTTTCAAGAAATTAGCACAAGGCAACATGACGGTAGAGGAATATTTTGAGGAATTTGAGAAGCTGGTGAACTCATTGGAGTTAGAGGAGTCTGAGGATGCGATGATGTCTCAATTCATAGATGAACTATAAGAGAGAATAGCCGAGAAGGAGGAAAGAGCAAGGTACAGCGGGCTCCATGAACTCTTGCACCTATCAGTGCAAGTAGAACAACAAATCAAGCGCAAGACATCTCATGCTAGCCGAAACAAGGGACAGCCTTGGCAGGAAAGCAACAACAACCGGCCAATGGATAAGGGCAAAGCTATTGAGATCGATTCTCGGTTCAAGAGCAAAGCCAATGACTTCCCTAAGTCATCTCAGCCATAACAAGGTAATTTATCTAACACTAGTCAAGCTAGAGCTCGTGACATTACATGTTTCAAATGTCATGGCAGAGGACACTATGCTAGAGACTGCCCGAACCAAAGAGTAATGATCATCACGGCAAGCGGAGGCTATGAATCTCAAGATGAGATGGAGGAAGAAGCATATGAAGCTGGGGACGATGTTGAGTATCCAGATACGGGTGATCTGTTAGTGAATAGGAGAGTCCTTAGCGTGCTGATTCAACCTGAGGAGAAGGTCCAAAGAGAAAACTTGGTCCACACACGATGCACTATAAATGGCAAGGTATGCAATCTTGTAATAGATGGAGGATCTTGTGCTGATGTCGCCAGCAAGTTTATGGTAGACAGGTTAGGACTGGAGAAGGATAAGCACCCCAGGCCGTACAAGTTACAATGGCTCAATGACACCACTGAGCTCAAGGTAACGGAGCAAGTGATTGTTCCCTTTAGCGTAGGCAAGTACCAAGACCATGTGCTTTGCGACGTAGTTCCTATGCAAGATGGACACCTCCTGCTGGGGAGACCATGGCAATTTGACCGGGAAACCATTCATAATGGTTGGACAAATTACTATTCCTTCATGCACAAGGAACTCAAGCACAACTTGGCCCCTCTAAGCCCAACATAAGTGCATGAACTTCAAACCATAATGAGCAAGGAGACCAAGGTAAGTGTTTCTAACCTATACATCACTACTGTGATTTAAACCGTACTATGAGTGCCAAGGGCACTATGTTGCTAGTGCTTTTTAAAGAATGTCTAAGTACAGAATTCAAGAATTTAGACTTGCCCCCCGAAGTAGGTGCCTTGCTAAACAAGTTCAAGGATCTGTTCCCTGAGGAAAATCCCCCAGGCATGCCTCCTATCCGAGGAATAGAGCATCAGGTAGATCTTGTTCCAGGCTCTGCCTTACCCAACAAAGCAGCCTACCGAATGAACCCCGAAGAAACCAAGGAGCTAGAAAAACAAGTGCGAGATTTGCTAGACAAGGGTTACATAAGGGAGAGTCTCAGCCCTTTTGCAGTGCTCGTGCTATTAGTGCCAAAGAAAGACGGCACTTGGAGAATGTGTGTGGACTGGCGAGCTATCAACAACATCAAATACCGACACCCCATTTCGCGCTTAAACGACATGCTGGATGAATTAAGTGGCTCCACTATCTTCTCAAAAGTAGATTTGAAAAGTGGTTACCACCAAGTCAGGATGCGTGAAGGAGATGAGTGGAAAATAACTTTCAAGACCAAACAAGGTTTGTATGAATGGCTAGTCATGCCTTTCGGCTTGACTAATGCTCCA
Source organism: Eutrema yunnanense (assembly GCA_002933935.1). Taxonomy (NCBI): domain Eukaryota; kingdom Viridiplantae; phylum Streptophyta; class Magnoliopsida; order Brassicales; family Brassicaceae; genus Eutrema; species Eutrema yunnanense. The sequence goes on from PKML01050792.1 coordinate 89,083, forward strand.
AGCACCTTCATGTGACTAATGAACCAGGTTCTGCGTGCCTATATAAGTAAATTTGTAGTTGTTTATTTTGATGACATACCTATATATAGTAAGAACCTACAAGATCATCTCAAACACCTAGAACTAGTGCTTAGATCACTTCGCAGGGAAGGCTTTATGCTAACCTTAAGAAGTGCACCTTTTGTACTAACCAACTTGTGTTCTTAGGCTTTGTAGTAAGTGAACAGGGACTACAAGTAGATGAGGAAAAGATCAAGGCTATAAGAGACTAGCCCACACCGACGACTATATGGCATGTTAGGAGCTTTCACGGCCTAGCAAGCTTCTACCGACGGTTTGTAAGGGCTTTTAGCACCGTTGTTGCTCCATTCACAGCTGTGATCAAGAAGAATGTGCCATTCTCATGGGGAACAGCTCAAGAAGCTGCTTTCAACAACCTCAAAGATCGTCTCACTCAAGCACTGGTTCTTGCTTTACCCGACTTCGATGAGATGTTTGAAGTAGAATGTGATGCATCCGGACTAAGGATTGGAGTTGTGCTACATCAAAGAAAGAGGCCAGTAGCATTCTTTAGTGAGAAACTAAGCGGGGCCATGCTTAACTACCCAACTTATGGCAAGGAGCTCTATGCTCTCGTCCTGGCCTTGGAAACTTGGCAATACTATTTGCTGTCTAAGGAGTTCATCATTCACACGGATCATGAGACTCTTAAACATTTGAGAGGACAGACATCACTCAAAAGAAGACACGCAAAGTGGCTTGAGTTTGTAGAGACGTTTCCCTACGTCATCAAATACAAAAAGGGCAAAGAAAATGTAGTAGCCGATGCCTTGTCTAGGAGGCATGGTCTCATCGCAACAATGGAGGCCAAAGTGCTAGTATTTGAGCACATCAAGGACCTCTACAAAGATGATCCTAAGCTTGGAGATTGTTACAAAGATCACGTCAAAGGAATATACGGTTTATTCTATCTCCAAGATGAATTTCTGTTTAAAGATAAACGTTTATGCATTCCATATGGATCAATGAGAGAGCTAGTGCTTAGTGAAGCACACGGAGGAGGATTAATGGGATATTTCAGTGTAGACAAGACCTTAGCGGTAGTGAAAGATCACTTCTATTGGCTTCACCTCAAGAAAGACGTGGAGAGATTTTGCTCTAGATGCGTACAATGCCACAAAGCTAAATCCATGTCACATCCACATGGTCTTTATCTTCTTTTACATATTCCTAACGCCCCATGGCTAGATATCTCTATGGATTTCGTTTTAGAACTGCCCAAGATCCGACACAAAGACTCAATCTTTGTTGTTGTGGACCGGTTCTCTAAGATGGCACACTTCATCCCGTGTGACAAGACCAATGATGCAACTCAAATTGCTGATTTGTTCTTCAAGGAGGTGGTGCGCCTACATGGGGTCCCAAGGACCATAGTATCTGACCGTGACACAAAAATTTTGAGGCACTTCTGGAGAACCTTGTGGAGGAAGCTAGGAACCAAGCTCCTCTTTTCTACTACCTGCCACCCCCAAACAGATGGACAAACGAAAGTGATAAACTGTACACTTGGAACTTTACTTAGAGCTACTCTTGGTAACAACATGAAAACATGGCTTGATTGCATTCCATTCATAGAGTTTGCATATAACAGAGATGTTCATTCGGCCACTAAGTTATCTCCCTTTGAAATCGTCTATGGAATTAACCCTCTATCTCTAGTAGATTTAGTGCCAATTCCGCAAGTAGAACAGGTTAACCAAGACGGCCTTAGGAGTGATGAGCTCATCAAGAAGTTACATGAGAAGGCTAAGGCTAATATTGAGAAGAAAACCGAGGGATACAAGAGAAGCCATGACAAAGGCAGGAAGGAACTCACCATTGAGCCAGGAGATTGGGTCTGGCTACATATGAGAAAATAAAGTTTTTGGACCAGAGATGGTGGACCAAACCACCGAGATTCTACGAGTAGTACGTGCTAACATGAAGGAAGCACAAGACAAACAGAAGAAATATGCAGACCAGAAGCGAAGACACGTAATCTTTGAGGTCGGAGATAAGGTGTATCTCAAGGTAATGGCACGAAAAGGAAATTATCGATTTGGAAGGTCAGTAACCTAGAGGTGAGATACATCGGACCGTATCGCATCCTAGGACGTGTAGGAGAAGTAGCATATAGCTTGGAGCTACCGCCTGATATGAACATGCACCCGGTATTTCATGATTCTATGCTAAGGAGGCATATACCGGATCCCAATGCCGTGGAATCAGAACGACTAGAAGAAATCAGATCCGATCTAACCTACTAAGAAGGACCAATCAAGTCCGGTGTCAGACGAATGAAGGAACTCAAGAATCGTTATATCCCACAAATTCAGGTGTTATGGGGAAAACAAAACCGAATGGGAGTCACCTGGGAAGATGAAGCTCGATTCAAAGAGGAACACCCAGAGTTCTTCGAAGAAGACCAAGTCATGGAGACAAGAGAGCCATCAAGACCTTAGTGGAATTCAGGACGAATTCTAATGAGGAGGGGAGGGTGTAATACCCCATCCAAGAGCTGAATTTTGGTCGAAAAAAAGAAACTTTGAAGAAGCGATTAAGGGAAGGTGTAACCCTCAAAATCAGACCAAGGAAAAACCTTTTGGCGAGCCAGAAAAAGATTGGCACGAGCCGTTTTGGAGGAACGGAAAAAGGGATTTCAGTCCGCGAGAGGACCGGAGAAATCGAAGAAAAGTCAAAATCATCCAAGCAACAAAGGGAAGATACTTTTGACAAGGAAAAGTCAATAGAAAACCTTTGGTCGAGGCAAAGGTCGGCTCAAATCGGACTTGCAAGAAGAAGAGCAGTTTTAGCCGAGGATTTCTAGCCAAGGCAGTTTTAGCCAAGAGAATTCCGGCCGAGGCAGTTTTAGCCGAAGAAGTTTTGTCGAGGCAGTTTTAGCCGAGGAAGCCTTGCTGATGAGGACACCGACTTTAATGCTGACCCAAGGCAGGTGCCCACAGTCCCAGAAAGATGCAGCACTCAAAGAGCTCTCTAACCAGCTACTCGGAGACCCCCTCCATGCCAAAGAAGGACTTGCCGATGGAATTCAGCCAATTAAACCTAAGCAGGACGTCTCCTGATGATCCCAAAGGTATGGATAACTTCTTGACAGGACCAAGAGCTCAAGAATCCAAGGAGAGAGCAAAGGAACCTCGTGTTGCTTCCACAAGAAGTCATTTACCCGAGAAGAACCAAAAGAGGCAAGAAGAAGAAACCGTAGCTGAGGGACTAAAAGGACTTGAAGATAAAGGCTTCTCTGATCAAGAAGACCCTCTAGAATACTTCCTCAAACAGCTGCACACCCGGGACGCACCGGAGCCGAAGTCGTCTTTAAGAGCTCCTCATGCACTATCTTGGACATCACCACCTCAATGTAAGCTGTTTACATTATATACTGTCTTTGCAGGTGATTCAAGTTTCCCCAACGACTAAGGACCGCTTCAAAACGACTACAAACAAGTAGTTTAAGCTTCGCGGCCATATTTCATTTTCTTGCTTTAAATGAAACGATGCACTTTTGTTTTAGCATAGGGATGCGGTTTTTCCATTTTTCTGTTTTGTTTTGCGTATTGTTTCTTTTGTTTTTGCGTTTTAATTTTACCTAAGGGTCCCCTAGCTGACGAGCCATTATAAGGTTCTCCTACAGCTTGTATCTTTGGTTACCTTTGATTATCAATAAAGCGCCGCACTTCCTCTAGTTCTTGAGAGAAGCGAATTCTCTTCTTGTTCTTGTCTTGTTTGTGTGATTCGAATAAGTCAAGGCCTTTGCACCGTATCAGAGAGTAATCTCCCCTCTGTGCCGTGTCAAGTCACTTCCATCTTCAATCATCAACCGGCTAAAGGAGAGGGCGACCGCCTGTCTTTAGCTCCATCTCTATTCCGGTTAAGATCTCACCACCGAGAAATTCTTGCCGAAAAAATTTAGCCGAGAGTTTTTAGCAGAGAGATTTTAGCCGAGGCATTTTTAGCAGATAAAGAGAATCTGATAACTTTAAAACTGGTGAATTTATCGAAGGGTTTCTAAACCCTTTACGGCCACGAAGAAGTGAAGAGGAAGCCCTCTTAGCCGAACGCCGCCTAGCGAGAGCCCGAGAAGAAGACTTCGGTCCGGCCGAAGTGTGGAATCTCGCCACGGGAGTGGCCAACGAGTGACGGGCAAGAGGAACCCGGCCGGGAACGGCGGTCCCAATGCCGAGAACTTGCGGCCCAAAAATCAAGACAATGGCCGACAAAGGAGTGTGGGCCACGTGTCGCGAGGAGATGAAGTCCTTAGCGATCATGTCGACGTGAGAGAAGCCGCCGCCTAGACGGACCAATCCGCGAAGAGGAATAAACTTAACCACCAAGTGTCAAACCACTATATAAACCCGCCGTCCCCAAATTTTAGTCTTCCATCCAACATAATTTAGAAAAACTTTAAAAGTTTGATTATGTGTTGCATCTAAGAAATATAAATTGTTAGGCATTTATATGTTCTTAGGTTAGGGTGTATTTCGGTTGTTCCAAAAGACCCGACCTTTGCGGTAGGACGTTCGCAAAGAAAGGAAGACTCAAGGTCTAGGTTTTCTCCTTACGCCGAGTGGTGACAAAGTAACAAAGTCGTCGTTCCCGGTGCAAGGAGACCAATCTGATATTTTGTGGTGATTTGCGGTTGCCCGAGAAAAACGAAGGGAACACCGATGCACGTTAGAGGACTCGCAATTAGGAATAGAGTCTAGAAAGCATAAATAGACTTTGTTTAGTACAATTAGTTTCTGCGTGTGCACTTTGGTGAAAAAGTGTTTATTAGGGTTGTTTAGCTTGCTTGTTGAGTGAACTTGCTTGCGTGTTTGGGGTGGGATACTAACGAGTGTTAGGTCTCCTCAGAGCTCACTGAGTATTGCTAGAATACTCATTACTCATTTTGTTTTGCTGGTAACTAGTAGACGAGAGTAGCTTGTAGCGGCGGAACGTTAGGACCACCGGAGTAGATTAGCTTGGATTTTGTAAAACACGGTTAGCAATGTATTAATTAAGTAGTTTTGGGCAGTAGGCCGGCAGAACCAAGTATAAACCCTTTTGTAAACTACTTTCAAAAATATGAATATTATGTACGGTTTTCTATAAAAACCAGTTTGTGCTAAATGGTTCAAGTTTAGTCCAAAGTAAAACAACTCAACACCAGAGAACGGGTTGAAAAGCCTTATAGGCCATGGTCGAGAGGCGCTGCCCCCGGCGACGGTCTGACCAGGGTAGTATGCGATGCTCAGGCCGAACTGTCTCGGCGGACGGCTATTGTAACGCTCCCCGGTTCGGTTCTAAGAAGGATTTTAGGCACGGGTCGGGGGTTTTACAAACATATTGGGAAGCTATGAATTATTTGAAGGGTATGAGCATGGATTTCTTCAACGTGGATTCTGATGCATTGGCTGCTGACAACTGGAGGAAGAGGCTTGTGTGGAACTTTGAGGCGATACAGTGTCCACCAGCATATCGGAAGGGCCTGGCGGCACAGTACTTGAAGGATGATGCCCTTATTTGGTGGGAAGGTGTGGTAGAAGAGGCCCAAGGTCTCTACGAGCTGACATTGGCCGATTTTGACGATGAGTTCTCCATGAGATATTTTTCGTAGGAGGCTATAGATACTATGGAGAGCCAGTTCTAACATCTGCAGCAGGGTAGCAAAACCGTGAGAGCGTATGAGAAGGAATTCAGCCGATTGGGGAGGTTTGCTGGTCGTCACATTGATGAGCGTGAGAAGATTCGTAGATTCTAGGGCGGACCATGGATTGAGTTGCAGAACCGTGTCGGGGTGAGTGACTTCCGCAGTATGATCGAGTTAGTGGAAAAAGCGTCCAAGCCGGAGATATGACTGGAAAAGGAGGCAAGTCTGAGTAAGGCCGCACAAACAAGGGATTCCAAGGGGACCGAGTCACATAAGAGATCATGGGATGGTGCCAATGCAGTCAAGAGAGCAAAACCGAGGTGCAACCATTGTGGGAAGACGCATTATGGACACGAGAGAATTTTTGAAATAGTACAAAATGAGAAACTAATTGTTAGAATAGTACAAGTTTGAGAAAATTGTAAAAATAGTCTTTTTGGGAGAAGTTTTTAGGGTTTAGGGTTTCGGGTTTTGCCCTTCACCCTTGATATATCATGGTTTTTACCCCGTTTAAGTCATGATATAAGTCCGTTTTATAGAGTCTTTCTACTATTTTGTAGAGTTTTAGAGTCTTTTACAGGTTTTAGCACGTTTGGAGCATAATTGGAGATATTGGAGCATTTTGGAGCAAAGCAGACGTTCGTGTAGCTGAGTACCCGATTTGAAGTCTCAGTGTCGACTGATACCCCATTGGTATCGGTCGATACTCATCGAAGCAGACACGACCCGCGACTTTAATGAAGAGTTGAAGAATTGCAAAATTGCCCAGAAGTCTTTATTATTTACAAGAAGCCCCAAAACGTGATTTAGGTTATTTAATAGGATTTTACAGCCACTTTGATGGCTACGCTACGCTTTCTTTACGCTTTCATTACTCTTGATTCTACTTTGGTTTTTGGAGAGAACTCTGAACTCTTGTTTTCTATTGTTTTCTTTGATGATCTATTCAATCATGTTGTTTTCATTCTCCATGTCTAGGTAGATCCACTTTAGGTTCAGGGTTCTCATAAGGGTTTTCTCTGAATGCTAGATTGATTAGTTGATTAGGATTCACCATCTGAATTAGTTCTTCGCCTTAGGTTGTGTTCAAAGCTAATTCTAGGTTGACGAATCTGGAACTTATATCTTAGGATAATTGATTAGGCACGAGAGTGCGATTAATTACCTGATAGAACTTAGGGTGAGCAAAATAACTATTTGCAAAGAGATTTGGTTTAGTTGTTTTGTGAACAAATCAAACCTGATTTAAAAGCTGATTTAGACTTTAGGATTCGCAAAGAGATTTGGAATTCCTAGGATTTAGATTTAGATAGTTTTCGCAACGCGAGTTGGTTAATTATAACTTAGTGATTTGAGTTCAAGAACCGCGCTAAATCTGAATCCTGACTAGTTAGTTTATATGCATTTATTGATTTCCTGAGAAATACCCTGAACCTATCTTTTTCCCAATCGAACTACATCTTGTTTAATTTACGTATTGTTTTCAATTACATATTTTGGTTTAGCTTGATTCTCATCTATATAATCTATTGTGTGTCTCTGTGAGTCCTTGTGTTCGACCCCTACTTTACTGCAACTACTGCTTAGTACATTTAGGGTATTAATTTGAGCATATCAAATTTGGCGCCGTTGTCGGGGACTCAATTTCACCATTAGATTTTAGCTAAGAATTTCATCTAAATCGTTGAGTATCGATCGACACCCTAGTGGTATCGGTCGATACCCGTCGTGAATTTCGGTTACTTACGTTCTTGACTTTTGTGTTTCAGGTGCATGCCTCTTCGTGAGACCAGAAGGAACAAGAACACTCCGCTAGTTGATTTGTCACTTGAGCAGCTAGCACTTTTGGAACGCACAAACAGAAAAGCAAAGAAACCAGTAGAGATGAACAATCCAATGATTTTGATTCAGGATGCTGCTGGAGCTTTGAGAGACCAAGAGGGTCAATTGTGCAATGAGAGAGGGCAGCGACTTGATGAAGCTGGAAATATCATTGTCCCTGCAATTGTTGTGAATGCAGGGAACGCTGTGATTATTCGCGGTAGGACGATTGGTGAGTGCAACAAGCCTTATCAGTTTTACGCCAATCGATCAGCGATTCGCCCCCTGCTTTTCAAAGAAATGACTTTGAGCTGAAACCTGTATACTTCACTCTTGTGGGTCAGCATCCTTTCCATGGTCTTTCCAATGAACATCCCATGGACCATATTGAGAGGTTTGAGGATTTGGTTACAAGCATCAAGTGCCATGGAGTATCCTATGATTACCTTTTCTGTAAGCTCTTCCCATACTCTCTTGGTGGAGATGCAACTTACTGGCTGAAGCAGTTACCTCCTGGATCATTGACTACTTGGGAAGAGACTAAGACTGCTTTCCTGAACAACTTCTATGATGATGCACGATCCGAGGATCTCAGGAACAAGATTTCTCAGTTTTCTCAAGGTCCGACTGAGGCACTCAATGCTGCTTGGATTCGTTTCAGGTCATATCAGAGAGATTGTCCGCACCATGATTTCACTCAGGTTCAGCTGCTGGGTACCTTATACAGAGGAGTCGATTGGAGGTATCAGATGTCCTTAGATGCTGCAAGTAATGGGAATTTCAACACCAGGTATCCCGACGATGCCTATGTGCTTATTGAGAACTTGGTTTCTAGCAATAGTACCAAGAATGCAGACATGGAGCGCAAGAAGCAAGCTGGTATTGTGAATTGCAGTCGGATTGCTGAGGTGAATGCTAAGTTAGATTTAATGCACAATTTGTTGATGGGCAAGCAGCAGAAGGCTGTTCATTTTGCTGAAAATGATGGAGTGGAATTTGTTAACCACATTGATGGAGTTGGATTTTAAGATCGAAAGTATCAATGCCCACCCACACCACCCAAAACTTCTGAGAGTAAGATGGAATGCATGCTTGAACAGATCCTTCAGGGACAGCAGAAGATGACAGTGAATTTCAACGAGAGGTTGGATGCCATGTACACTGATCTCAATGGAAAAATTGAGACTCTCATTATTCATCAGAAGATTATGGATACTCAGGTAGCCCAGAATGCAGCAACTGTCAAGGGACTGATAGTACACCCAGGAGTGCAGAACAGCCCAATTTCAGAGAATTTCGTCGATCCTGCTGAAAATGACGACTGGGATTCTGAAAATCCCCGTGTATCGATCGATACCACCCAGTGTCGATCGATACCAACCCAGACACATGCACGAGAGGATCCAAAATCCCGTGTATCGATCGATACTGAGGCGCAGGTCGAGAAGGAACCAGAGATTGTCCAGGAGATGGTGTACAAACCCAAAATACCTTATCATATGCCTCCTAAGATGACAAAGAAGGAATGGGATGACGCCAGATGCAAAACTATGTTGCATAAGATGGTTGTGGAGCTTCCTTTGGTTGTTGATATATCTGACGATGAGCATCGCTCGACACCCGTCCAAAGTTCTGCCATGGACGATTCCAGAGCGAAAGCATCGATCGACACCACACCTGTGTCGGTCGATACCAGTTCCGCTGCCAAAACGAAACTCGAGTTGAGTGCAGAAAGGGTTTGCAAACCCAAGGCGACATACCACCCATACCACCCAGACACCTCAGAGACCCCATTTCTCCAAAGCAGATGCTTGGCTTCGAGAAGATGGTACAAAGGATACCCCACTCGTTCACTTTTGAAGAAGCTCTAGAGGGCTGGCCTCTGCTAAGTCACTTCAAAGATTGCAGAGACACTCTGGAAGAGATCGAAGTACTCTTTATCAAGGCAAGAAGCAAGTCACTACCGCTGAGGCAGTTGACCAAGAGGGAAGACCCCGAGATATTCTCAGTTCCATGCTCTATCTCTAGGGTTGAATTCAAAGAGTCCCTCGTTGACTCAGGGGCTAGCGTCAATGTCATGTCAAGGGCAATTGCAGAGAGTTTGGGAGCTGATATTTGATCTCCCAAGTCATCTATCACATTCGTAAACAGTTCCACCTCACTTCCATATGGAACAATCCCTGATTTGTTGGTTAACGTAGGAGATTGCCTGGTTCCTACTGATTTTCAGGTTGTGGAGATGAGCACACAATCTTGTACGCAGTTGATTCTTGGAAGACCGTTCATGGCTACGGTTGGTGCAATTATGGACACACCCAGCAAGCACATCTCGTTCTCATACATTGACAAGGAGGTGTACTACAAAGCCATCCCTAGAGGAACTCCCACACACATCTCTTGCATCACCGTTGTTCTAGGAGAAACATTGGTAGTTGATCTTTTGGAAGAGCCTCCTGACGGACCTAATACCATCGACGTTCTAGATAGTCCTTCTGTCATTACCAAGAAAGACGTCAAAACAGCTAAGGCAAAGGGGTTTGTGAAGAGCAAAGGAGTCAAAAGTGTTCCCCATGTGACTTTAACCCCTCAGAAGTGCGATGGAGATTCAATTGAATATAAGGTGAAGTGCAAGGGAACTTCGAAACCATTTTCCAAGGCTAGAGTTATTCTCACTTCGGAGCTGAAAGAGAAAGGACAGGAGTTTGTGGAGAGCATGATGAGCAGAACTCTGAAGCTGGCGATGTCTAATTGTGGAGCTTGTTTCGGCGCAAGCTCTCACTCTTCTCCTGACTGATCGTCCGTAAAGTCAAGCTACTGACTTTAAATGAGCGCTTGGTGGGAGGCAACCCACTGGTGAGTCTGTACATATGTTTTTATTTTCGTTTTTATTTTTCGTTTTGTGTTTTGTGTCAAGATGATCAAGGAGCAAACACAAAATTGCTTGAGTGTCGATCGATACCCTACCGGTATCGGTCGACACCCTACGCAATTGAGAAAGGTTCATCATGTCGACTTAAGCCTGGTATCGATCGATACCAGGGCGTGAGTCGGTTGACACTCGATGTTCCAGCACGGTAACTTCTTGATTTTTCACAATCCATTTGGTTCTTTTGTTTTCTTTCACCAACTCTAGGCTAGATAACACTGGGGACAATGTTGTTTAAGTCTGGGGGAGGTAGTCGCTGACTTTGTTTTTGTTTTTCTTAGAGTCAGTCCTTTTTGAGTCATTCGTTGTTTTATTGAGTCAAAACTTTGTTTGAGACTGTGATCTTTTTCTTGAATCCATTGATCTGACCTTGCTTCTAAGTGACCATTGTTGCAGAATCAGTTCTAGATCGACTAATAAAAAATCCAAAGGCTGACCAGTTAACTAGAAGACACTCATGTTTCCAGCAAAATTCTTTAAAGCCTGAGCCAAATTTTTGCACTTCATCGAGGTGATTGATGTCCATAGAGCTTGATTCATCATTCGTATCTGACAAAGGTACCCACGTGTTTAAAGTAATGGTATTTCTCTCCCTGTTACAAGTTAATAAATAAGATGCATTAAAAGATGAGATGATTTTCTTCTGAGTAGAGGGTTAGGAAAATTTCCAGCGATCTCATTATTCTACTTAAGAGGAAATTATCACACAAAGGTGAAAGCGAGGTTAGGAAAATTTCCTGTGATACCATTATTCGCATACACCTTTGATTACTTTTGAGGGAAGAACCGGGGATTCGGTGGCCAACACCATCAATACTCGCGTCTCGAACCTTAATAAGCATATGCAAGAAACATAATAAGAAATAAGTCTGGGGAGAGAAATAATACCAGAAAGTGTGAAAAAGGGTGGTTCCTTGTCATGATATTGTATGGAAAAGAATCTAGAAGGTTCTTAGTATTAATCACAGCGATGAAACTGGCAAGGATGGCTTGATTGAACGATGTTGTGAGATAATATGTGTAGTCTGGGAAGCTGTGAATGTCTACGGAGAAGTACATGGTGGTTATATCAAAAAGCTGGTTATGTGACATTTGGGTGCTTGGGAAAAGGGTCATTGCAACGTTTCAAGAACAGGTGAGTCTCTATGTTTTCAAACCTCTTTATCTGGTTTAGTCTTCTATTTGCTTGAGGGCAAGCAAAGGCTAAGTCTGGGGGAGTTGATATATCATGATTTTTACCCCGTTTAAGCCATGATATAAGTCCGTTTTATAGAGTCTTTCTACTATTTTGTAGTGTTTTAGAGTCTTTTACAGGTTTTAGCACGTTTGGAGTATAATTGGAGATATTGGAGCATATTGGAGCATTTTGGAGCAAAGCATACGTTCGTGTAGCTGAGTACCCGATTTGAAGTCTCACTGTCGACCGATACCCCATTGGTATCGGTCGATACTCATTGAAGCAGACACGACCCGCGACTTTAATGAAGAGTTGAAGAATTGCAAAATTGCCCAGAAGTCTTTATTATTTACAAGAAGCCCCAAAACGTGATTTAGGTTATTTAATAGGATTTTACAGCCACTTTGATGGCTACGCTACGCTTTCTTTACGCTTTCATTACTCTTGATTCTACTTTGGTTTTTGGAGAGACAACTCTGAGTTCCTGTTTTCTATTGTTTTCTTTGATGATCTATTCAATCATGTTGTTTTCATTCTCCATGTCTGAGTAGATCCACTTTAGGTTCAGGGTTCTCATAAGGTTTTTCTCTGAATGCTAGATTGATTAGTTGATTAGGATTCACCATCTGAATTAGTTCTTCGCCTTAGGTTGTGTTCAAAGCTAATTCTAGGTTGACAAATCTGGAACTTAGATCTTAGGATAATTGATTATGCACGAGAGTGCGATTAATTACCTGATAGAACTTACGGTGAGCAAAATAACTATTCGCAAAGAGATTTGGTTTAGTTGTTTTGTGAACAAATCAAACCTGATTTAAAAGCTGATTTAGACTTTAGGATTCGCAAAGAGATTTGGAATTCCTAAGATTTAGATTTAGATAGTTTTCGCAACGAGAGTTGGTTAATTATATCTTAGTGATTTGAGTTCAAGAACCGCGCTAAATCTGAATCCTGACTAGTTAGTTTATCTGCATTCATTGATTTCCTGAGACATACCATGAACCTATCTTTTTCCCAATCGAACTACATCTTGTTTAATTTACGTATTGCTTTCAATTACATCTTTTGGTTTAGCTTGATTCTCATCTATATAATCTATTGTGTGTCTCTGTGAGTCCTTGTGTTCGACCCCTACTTTACTACAACTACTGCTTAGTACTTTTAGGGTATTAATTTGAGCATATCAACCCTAAATCCAAAAAAGTTCAAATTTTATTTGAAAAAGACTATTCTAGCAATTTTTCCAAACTTTGTACTATTCTATCAATTTTTTTCATTTTGTACTATTTTGGACCATTACCACTTATGGATAGTGTATGGTAGGTAACACGCCTGGAGTGTGTTACAGGTGCAATCTACCAGGTCATCTCAGGAGGGGTTGCACTCGACCTATACCACTAGAAGAATGCATCATATGTAGGAAACCAGGGCATTATGCGAGAGAGTGCTCGGAGAAGGGAAATGGAAGGCAGCAAGCAGGAGACCGTCATGGAGAATACTTGCTGCCACCTCCGAAGAGGCAGAACACAAGACATCGCGTGATGATGGATGGGGATCACGATGTGGTTGAACAGATCGCTGGTACGTAAATCTCAAGTTATTTTCTTTCGTCATTTCATGTTTAGTAAATTCAACAGTCATGTCTATGTGAATTGTATGCTTAGCGGTAGCATAACCATGTAGGATCGGTTCTACTGGGAGGTTGGTTAGCTCACACGTTGTTTAATACTGGAGCTACACTCAGTTGTGTCAGCTTGGGATTGACGAAGAGCTAGAGCTTTACGGGAGAGTTTGTTCCAAAAGTGTATGAGATTCAGACTGCCGGAGTTGAGTGAATGGGATCTACTGGAGTTCACCAAGACGTACCCGTCGTGATCAACGGAGAGCTACTGCTTGGGGATCTAACATAAATGGAGCTGAATCATTACGACATGATTCTTGGATTTGATTGGTTGACCAAGCACCGAGCTGTGTTGGATTGTTATCGAGCTCGAGTTAATTTAGCCAGACCAGAAAGAAAGTTAGTATTTCAAGGAATGAAGTACAACAAGGGTATTTCCGTCATTTCCATGCTACAAGCTGAGGAGTTGATAGAAAAGGGGAATGATGCTTTTTCGCCACCATATTTGTAGTGGGGGGAGGACATGGAGTTGGGAGATTACAATATTCCAGTAGTGGAAGAATACGCAGACGTATTTGAGTCCTTGAAGGGACCATACAAATTGGGTGATCCCCAACTTACCCGATTTGGACATACACGCATTAATTGGAGGTTTCCGACCAAACCAGAAGGAATTAATCTACAAACCGACTTGTTCTGGAATTTTGATCCATCAGAGACAAATAGAGAATTGGATTCACCTAAAACCCGGTTCAGACTTTGAAGTTATTGATTTTAAAAATCGATGGACCTGTTTCGAAGGATACTTTAACCGATGATGCCCTTAGGCATTGGGATCAAGACAATTACCTTCGACTTGAATATGATGAACCATACTCTTCTTGGGGAGAGATGAATCACCTCTTGTATAAGGATTTCGTGCAGGATGCTACAGCCAACCAACAATAATATTAGAAGATTTATGCAAACTGTGAACCAAGGATATGGATTCTAGCATTAAGGCCGAATCCAAAAGCTAAGCCAAAGAAAGCTTGCTGACCTGAGCCAAAGAAAGTATCCACAAACACTCTAAAGGATAAAACAGAATCTAAGCTACGAGTTCAAGCCAAGGACTTACAGCAAGATCCGGTCCCACAAGTCGTAGTTCAAAAGCTAAGAACGAAGCCATTACTTGAGCCCCACGAAAAACAAAGCAATGTAAGTCCTCTCATTTTTCAAAAGTAATTGACACCATTTGTTATAGATTTCATAAAAGAGATCATTATGCTGCAACGTGTCCCACTAGAAAAGTAGTTACCAGTTTGTTATTAAAACAGAAAAGGATAACCCTAAAGAAGTTATAAAGGCTAAGTTCGATTTAGCATTTTCCAATACTTGTATGATACACTTGTCTTTGTCAAAACGAGTTGAAACATGTATAGAGAAGGCAACGGAGCCAATAATTCAAGGAGATGATGCAGCCGTAGTCACGGGTCAAATTCCTAACCGTGAGCAACAAGACAGCGAGAAGCAAGCGATTGTTTTAACTCTTCGAAATGAAAATGTTCAAACTAAAATTTCTTCAATTGTTGTTCACAACTCCAAGACTGTTTTAATGCACTTGCCTCTTGTCAAAAGTGTAGAGACTATTGCAGGAACAAGAGAGAAACACACAATGTATGAGCCACCGGATTCACAACACCTCCGAAGAGAGTCTAAATGAGAAACCGGAAGTGAAATATGAGGTTTTGCAACGCAGGATGCCGTGATCTTCAAGAGACCAAAGCATAACAGAGGAGTCATTTCCTCTTTTATGGTCAAAGAAGAACCACTGGATGCGACCACATACGAATCAAACGTGAGCCATGACTCCAGGGGTGTTTGTCTCAAGTTTCATCATTGGCTGACCTTGGTTTGGCTTCTTTGGCTTCGGTTTGGTCTCCTTGGCCGTCTTGGCTCTTCTCGGCTTCATGCGGTATGCTCCATGGTCGATGCTTGGTTTGATGACCGCATCAATAAGGGACCTTTTTTGGGACCAATTATGAAATTCAGTTCAAGAGGTTTGTGGATGTCTGGGAAAATGATCCAGTGTTTGCTGACAAGATCTTTAATCACAGTTAAATAGAACGAGTTGTGGTTCCACTTCGGAGCACAACCTATGAGATTCTCTATAAGAGAATTTCATATGATCACATGTTTGAAGTGCAGTGAGTTGGAAGAGGAAGAAGATAAAGAATCACAAGATTATGAGTATGACTGAGGTGAAATGAATGACGATTATACAATTGATGAGCTCATTCAGGTGTTGCGTCAAACTGAAGAGGATGAAGTTGACGAATGGTTCTCTCTCATTATGTTGATATTGATTGAAAGCCTCCTACTTCTCAGGTACAAGGGGTATAGGTTCCCAAAATCGATGATCAAGAGAGCACATGATATGAATATCCTAATGAATTATTTGTGGGGAAGAGAAGCCTTTGATCTACTGCTTAAATCGATCAAAAAGAATATTCCATCACATATGAGGAAACCCAAGTATGATCTACATGGATTCCCATTTGCTCTGCATATGTGGCTTCTGGAATCTGTACCCATGCAACACACAACCTTTAACATGTTAAGTATTGTGGAGCTATCGACAGCTTTCCTCTGTCAGAAATACCTTTATATAGTGTCTCCGAAAATATTTCGGGTACCCGAATACCCAAAATATAATTATATATCCAAAAATATTAAATATATATCATATTTTTTAGTATATTTTCGGTATTATGGGTATATTTGTGTAGAAATCATCTACATGTTGTTTTCATCGCTCCTTGTGCATTTAGCAGCATCAATTGCGTGAAAGCAAGGGATCATGTCAATATCAAACACGCAGCATGTGCATTGCTTGTTTTCCAGGTGAATAATGTACTTTTGAGTTTCTTCCTTGACTTCAAACTCATGATCATCTACTTGATATACATCCAGAATCATTGCAGAGTGGTACATTTCAACAATCTTTTTAATTACATTCGGTGTGGCATGTTTGTCGTGTTTAGCAGCCTTTTCTCGATGTTCATGAAACCAAGTACTGAGAGTCATTCTAATCGTCTTGAGAAGAGAAATTACCGGTAACTCTCGAGGCATGTTCAATATTGAATTCAATGATTTATCAATGTTGGTAGTCATATTGTTGTATATGTTGGCAGGTGCATCAGATCTTGCCCATTTTCTAAAAACTGCTTTCTCCAAATATGTAGCCAATTAAGCTCGGACTCCTACTTCTTATCTTTGTGAAAATCTCATCAAATTCATAGCGAGTGTATGCGTTGGCAACAACTTCTACAAGCGAAATCAACCCTTTCATGTCGTACTTGGATTTGAGGTTTCTTAGGAGATGGATTCTACAAATTCCATGATGCGTGAGGGGATAGATCTGTGAAATCGCTTTTGCAATTGTCGGAGCTCGGTCATAAACAAATACCAAGTCTGCTGCATCAGGAATCATACTCTTCAGTCCTCTAAAAAATAGCTCCACGCATCATCGTTTTCCAAGTCCAGAATCCCAAAAGCTAAAGGATACATGTGGAAGTCTCTATCTTGCGCACTAGCTCCTAGTAAAGTTCCCTTGAAATTTCCCTTGAGGAATGTACCATCTACAGCAATGACTCTCCTCTTGAAAGCAAAACCTCTTAATAATGACCCAAATGTAACAAATGTATATTTGAATTTTCCAACATCTTTTTCGAAATAAACCTTTGATCTAGGGTTTTTCTCTTGAAGCCTGAACAGCCACTTTGAAAAAATTCTTTGAGGTCTTCTGTGCCTATATTGGTCGAATGCCAGTGCTGCGGTGTGGATATGGGAGGGTTTGGTTTGAAAACCGAGTGAGATTTGCAGTAGGAGTCCGCGGTATCGTGGCACACGAAAGACTCGATGTATGACATATTCACCGTCTTTGGTCGGTCCTTCTGGCGAGGTGGCGAGGGGGTTGTACAGTCGTTATGGACTCGAGATGTGTAAGGTGCCGAACCCTTGTCGGTCGGCGTTGGCTCCTTGTTGTTTGAGTCCTTGGTGGCGCTCTTTAGAGAACATGGTCCAGTAGTTCCCCTCATTAGATCGTCTTGCCCAGCTCGGCGAATTGGAGGATGTTTCACTTTCACCGCATTTTTGGATTGGGATGGGCTAGTGACTTCATCAAGTTTATCCCCCTAATTCAAAGCGGTTCTCTTGCGCTTGGAGCGTCTTGGCTGATCGTCGGTCGGGATTTTGGATGGACCACCGAGCATTTTTTCTTCCTTGTAAATGAACTCAGAAGCTCGGTTCAGAACGTCTTGGACTGTCGATGGCTTATTGAGTGTGATCTCTCTTCTGAAGTCTGATTTGTGCCGCAACGCCCTTCTTAGTGTATTAAGTGTGACATGGCCATTTACGAATCCTTCCATCGAAAGTGTTATTTTGAAACGTTCTACAAAGTGCCGCAGTGAATCCGCCGGGCTCTGGGCTAGGGTCCACAAATCGGCGTCGGAGATTCCTTGTTCAGAGAAACGCCTTATAAGGCCGACAGATAGTCATCGGAAACTGTGGATCGAATTTCGATCGGGTTTTGAGAACCAGTCGAGGGCGTCTCCCTTGAGGTGTTTCTCGAACCAGAAGCTATATCCATCTTCGATCGGAATTCCTTCGGGGTCGTGGCGACCCATTGCCGTGCAGAAGGTTGTTACATAGTCTACGGGGTTTTTCGTTCCATCGTAAAATGGGATTCGGCATGGGTGGTGCATGGTTGTCTCGGATGAGGTCGTATCGTATTCGCTCAAGTGCATTCTCGGCTGATCGTTGGTCTGGCCTTTGGGTAGGTCGTTTCTCGTCTTCTCCTCCTCGGAGATGAAATCTGAAACTTGGTGTAGGAAATCCTGGAATGCCGATGGTGCTCTCAGTATGAGCTCTCTTCGGAAATCCGATTTGAGGTGTAAACCCCTTTTTAGCGCGTTGATTGCGACTTGATCGTTCACGCCCCCTACTTACGAGACTACTGCTTTGAATCGTTCTATGAAGCTCCGGAAAGGTTCTGCCATATCTTGGGTCAGGCTCCACAGGTTGGTGTCGGAGGTTCCTTGCTCTATGAGCGCGGTGAATCTTTCTAAAAATTGGGAAGACAGTTGGCGAAAGTTGTCGATTGAGCCTCGCCCTAGGTTTGAGAACCAGTCGAGTGTTGTTTCTTCTAAATGTTATGCGAATCGGCGGCAAAATCTTGCTCTTCTCTATTTTCTTCTAGCCCTGCTCGGCACATCGCCATGCAAAAAATTCTAATGTGGTCGTTCGGATTGGTCAACCCGTTGTACAATGTAATTCTGACCTTTTCCTGATCGGGGATGGTCGCCTCGGTGATCTTTGTCGTAAAGGGGGTGCATCGTGCCTCTGGTATTTGATCATTCTTGGGAGTCGTGTTGAATGCACGATGCCCTGTCGGACGGGTGGTTCGTCTCTCGGCATCGTCTTGGGCTGAGAAAGCTTCATTTTTAACCGTTTCATTCGTCTGAGGCCGGCTCGTCATTGCCAACTCGTCGCGTCGAGTTCGGCACTGGTGTATTCTTAGCTCGTCAGCGCATTGCATTTGCTCCACCCAGAGAATATTTTCTTCTTCTTCTGTCAGATTATTGTTGAAGCGGCCAGAGCCATAGATATTCTCCGAAAAAGCTTCTTCCAACTTGAGTTTATTTTTTTCCGTTCGCATCAGCTCGATGACGAGTCACATATGTTCAGTCCAGAGAAGATTTCCTTCCATGAAATTGTTGTTGAGCCGGCTCGGGTCAGGGATATTCTCCACGGCTTGCGGTCCTTCTTTGGCCGAAGTGCCGTTTCCTTCGGTTCGGATTGTCTCGCCATCAGTATTTCTTTCAGGGTAAGTTTTCATGGGGTCGGTGATTTTCTGCTTTGTTCTGCGATCCGACCGAGATAGATTGGTTGGGAGCGGTTCTGCCACCGATGGCGTCACCTCTTTGGACGGGTGTGGTGATTGGAACCTTCTTGCCGAGGTCATCGCAGGGGTCGAGAAATCAAGAGCGGTAGGACTGAGGTCGAGCCGTTGTGGATGAGGGATATCTTTCACGAGTCTTGCCTCTCATGTTACCCGGGTGGGTTCGATATCTCTGCAGCGTCCCGAGGCATTGATTCTTTCACCTCTGTTTACTCCATCGTTGTTGTTTTTTACTGTCCTGAGGCGTGATCTTGCTAGCTCGGGGGTTTATTGCTTCATACTGAGATTCGATCGAGGTGGGTTGAACAATGGTGACCTTGTCGCCGCAGGCGTCACTTCTCCAAACGAATGCGGTGGTGGTGATGCATCTTGAACCAAGGCGGTCCCAGGAGTGGAAAAATCGAGGACCGTTGGTTTGGAGTTGAGCCTTGTGAGCTTTCTTGGAAGTACATTTGAGCCGAGATTTTTAGTTTGCATGTCATTGATTCGACGTCCCGAGATCAACGTCTTGACTTTTTCTGACAAGATTTTGTTGAGTTTGTCATGTTCCTATGTCTTCTTTAGTATCGAGGTGATCATGTACTTCAATTCGGCTAACGGCGCCGACGTTATTCCAGCGGGTGCTATAGTAGTGCCGCTGAGATCGATCATTCCACCAGTTGTACCTTTCGCGTTGTTGTTCACTTCAGTGTTGATCCTTTGCTGGTCTCCGGCCATATCTTCCGATCTCGTTCCTGATGTTTCTGCGAGTAAGAACTTCGATTCTCCGCATACGGCGCCAAATTGTGAGAGTCGAAACTCACACAATCAATCTTTTGTCGAGACTTTTAGAGAGAACCGAAGTTTCTGGGAAAAACACAGTAAGAGATCCAAAGATGGTTATTTTATTGTTGTTCGAAAGCGTATGAGTACAAGTTGCTAAGAGCTATTGCTAGGGTTTTTGGTATGTCTCCCTTTTACAATGCGATTACGAATGCTATTTATATGGGTTTACATTAGCAAGAATCTCGGAAGAAAAAAAAAGAAACTTTCCTCTTGCTTCCTACGGCCACCAACTTAGGTTAGGGCAATCAATGATCTGGGCTTTGAACTCGGCCCGCAAGTTGATGAAAGGTTGGTATCTCGGCCCATTTGTATTCTGATGGGTTCGGTCTTTCAAGGTGAGCCGATCCATCTCGTAGCGGTCTCAGTTCGGTTTAAATATGTCATTGCTTCGGCCTCAGCTCGGCTTTCGTCCTCTCAATATAGGATTACCTTGGTAAGACCTTTGTTGCTTTGGCTTGGCCCTTCATACTCCAGCGATTCGGTACGCTTCATATTAATCTCGAGTGGGTGGAAACTGACCCAAACAAGGTATATGTTCCTCGTTTTATACGCAAAATTGGGATACATTGATTGAAAATATTTTCATGCTCTTACATCTGAGGGATGAGCGATTTCTCCATTCGTTGTATGTTCTGCATGCCATCCATTGCTCTCGTTGTGCGCTCTGACTGATATAATCTCTTTAATCTCTCTGTTAACGACAAATACCACATCTGTTTATATGGCAATGACACTCTTCCACATGTTTCCTTATACCGAGGTTTGCGACAAAAACGGCATGTCGAATGGTCTGCGTCCTATCTCCAGTAGATCATACAGTTGTTGATGCATACATCTATCATTTGATACGGTATCCTATCCCAGCAACAAGTTTATTTATCTCATAGTATGATGCCGATGCAAGATTATCTTCTGGCAATATGTCTTTCACAAAATCAGCGATTGTATCCACACACTCCTCACTCAAATTGAAATCCATCTTTATACGTTGCAGCTGATAAAGGGAAATGTCCACCTGTACACCCATCATATAACATTTTTAGCAGCGTCTAACATATCAAAGAATCTCCGAGCTTCTAAGTTAGGTTCTTCTCCTCTATCTCCATACTCAGCAACCGATTGTATACTTTCACGAAATGCATCGTTCACCATCTGAACATGACCTACAGTTTCTACTTCCATTGCAAGTTCTTCTAAGCTAGCCCAATCCCCAATGTACTGTTCACTAGTACTAACATAATCCACCATGGTATCATTTTCTCCATGATAATACCAAATCTTGTAACCCGGCACAAACCCACTACAATACAGTTGTGACCATACTTCATCTATCACGATAAATCTACGATGCCGACAATTGGTACAATGGCAGTAGATTTTACTGGTTTTTTTTTTTTGCTTTTTTCTGCGTACCCGCAAATGTCATGAATTCCTGCAGACTTTGTTTGTATTCCTCCGTAATTAGGCATGTCTCCGGAATTTGATGAGGCTTGTCCATCAATGATTGAAAATAATTATAAGGATCTGAAAAAAACATTTTGGTAAGGTTGTAGATGATAGGGTTTTTTTTGGGTAATTGTAGTGAATGAGAGGGGTGGAGACGTTTTTATAAAAAATTTGTGCGCGATTTCCGACGGACACCCAGCAATATTCAAACGGCTATGTAACGGCTATATTCTTTCAAACATCTACAACATCTGTCTAATTTCCGTCGGAAATATCATGAGGTCAAAAATCCGTATGAAATTTCCAACGGATCCCCGACAATATTCAAACGTCTATGTAAAGGCTATATTCTTTTAAATGGCTACAACATTCGTCTTAATGCCGTCGGATTACCGACGGGTACTTATTTCAGACAGAGGTTAATTTTGTTTGAATTCCGTCGGAAATCCGTCGTAAATTACCGACAAAACTAAGTCTGTCGGAAATGGCCATGTTTTCTTGTAGTGGACGGTCCATGATTTGCTTGCACAGTCGGGCCAGCATAGGCTTAAGAGATTAGACCCAGACTATACCGACGGAGCAGAATGGTAAAGGTTTTTTTTAAATTACACTCATTATTACATATTTATATTTAATTAATATATTTTTGAATTATTGTTTCAAGTTTGGTATTGAAAACAAAGTTGGACGCACCGTTTCTGACATCATCAAGTCCTACTTTTCCGAGCCTCATACCAACTAAAAACAGCTCCCATCACACGTCAAGGAGACATGGTTTAAGATGTTTGCGGTATGTATACCCAGATTTTTCATTATTTTATTATATTTATATATATAGTTAATCTAATTTTATAAAATATTTAATTATTTTTGTTTCTCATACAACAAAAATATGACTGGGATCTGGAGATTCATGAAGAGGTTCAGACATTGTTCCTTGAGAAGGTGAAGTTTTGCATCACCGGGATCGTTTCTGATTGGAAGAAACTATGGAAGAAGGATGGAGATGATGCAAAGCATGTGAACATGGATAAATTAGTATGAGACGGCCTGGTGCGGTATTGGGTGGAACCGCAGTCGGTGATTACTGCGGAGAAGTGTTCGGCTTCCCGCAACACCGTTGGTCGGGATGGCAAACCCATCGCTTTACCTCATACAACCGGTCAAAAGCTTTTTGCGGGTGTTCGTCTAAAATTAGTAATTAAATTTATTGAAATTATTTCATTTCGTTTATGTTATTTACTTGATTTGATCAATAGCGTTGTTGTTTTTTAGGCCGCCGAAAACGGTGGTGTACTCCCTCCGATGACAAAGGTTTTTGAGCAGACGCACCGGAAGAAGAATGGTGCCTTCGTTTCAGGGAAAGCCGATATGATCTTCAACGAGGTGACTTCCAAGGTCACCGAGCGACAGACACAGCTCTCTCAGCTATCACATGGCGGTTTGTCGGTCCAATCTGGAGGGTTGACCACACCCGTTATTGACCGGATCTTCGAGGAGGTATAAAGAATAATTTAGTACGTATTAATTTTTAGTATTTATTAAAATTCTAATTAACTGTAATTTTAAATGTAGGTTGCCCCTAAGAAAAATGGGAAGGTCATAGGGATGTGATCTATTCGAGATGTCACAACCGCCTCATCATATGCTCTGTGACGACAATCGCTAGACGATGATCCACTCGTCTTATGTGCCAAGATTACGAGTCTACAAGAGACTCAAAGCGCATTTCAGGAGAAGGCAACCGCATATCAGGAGAAGGTGCACGGTGAGCTTTCGGAATATGACTCGATCATATCGAGATCATAGCACTCGAGAACCCAGAAGTCGCGGCCCTCTTGAAGGAAAAGCGACGACGACGAGCAGCGGAAGCCGCGGCAGCGGCACAAGGAGTAAGGCCATCGGGGACAAGCGGTGCTCAGCCGAGAGATGAGGAGCAACGACGACACGCTCCTGAAGACAATTTGGATTTCGGCGATTTCGAAATAAATTTAGATTAGGATTTAATTTCATATTTGTTAGAAAAAATTATTATATAATATTTTTTTTTTCAAAATTTAAATTTCGAAATTAATAAATTTTATAATTTATTAATTAATGAATTAAATTAAAAATAATTAATAATTGTCGTAAAATCGTTGTAAAGTTACAACGTTTTTACGACGATTCATTTACGACGTATTTACGACGTTTTTCATCTTACGACAAATTTACCTCCGATTTACGATGAATATATGTCCACATAATCATCCTAAATCTGTCATAGTCTTCGATTTTCCATCGTTCTTACGACGTGTTTATATTCGTCGTAATTTCGAATTAATATTTATGACGATGTGTGTCGATGATGTGTATCGACGATTTTACGACGATTTTTTTCCCCTCGTTATGTGGCCGACGATTTCCGATTTGCGTCGTTCGATTTACGACAATTTAAGTTTCGACGTAAAATCGATGGTACATTGGTTTTATAACGATTTTACAACAGAATATTTCCTCGTAAACTGGGTGTTTTCTTGTTGTTAAAATGAAGATCCAATAGGAACAGGAGGAGGATCTGAAGTACCAAACCGAAGTGATAGTTTTCTATTTCAGCAGTCGAACATGTGTCGTTGTTCGCTACAAAAACTGAAATGTTGTTTTCAACTAGTCGATTAAGTTCCTACAAATCAAAATTGGATAATAATATTAAAAATATTATCGATGGAGTTCCTACAAAAAAGCCTAAACCAAAATGAATGATATTTAAAATTAGAAACTGCAAAAATCAAAATGTTACAGGCGATTCAGGAAGCATTTCCAAATGTTTAGGAACATCTTCCTAAATAATTAAGAAACATAGCACATATACTCAAATGGTTCAATTCGTATGAACAAATCGTATAAACACAGTGTTACATGTTGCATTTGGTTGTATATAGTTTTAGATTGAATGTTGCTTTCACTCGCCTAAAACAAGTGAAGGTAATTAGTATCATAAAATAGCAAAAACAAAATGTTGCAGGTTTTTCAGGAAGCTTTTTCAAATAGTTAGGTAGATTTTCCTAAATCATGATAACTGTGTAAAGAAAATCATATAAAAACATAAAAGGTTATATGTTGTTTTTCGTTGTATGTGGTCTTTGATTGAATGTTGATGCCAACATTCCCAATAGCAATTTGATTGCCTATGCCAATCACAGTTACACACAAACGATTGAGTTCCAGATCTTCTTTTATCTTTTTAATGAATGTTTTTAATTGGCGATCATTTCGCATGTACATCGGTGGAGTGTCATTTGTCATACTTTGCATTCTTAGTGGAAGTCCATAGCTGAGTGTAATATCGCCATCATCTATGCCAAAATCTTCCATAACAATCTTAAGAAGATCTTTATAAGTGATGTCCTCATCTACCTCACAACGAGATCCTCCTTTGCTTTTATCTACTACAAACTCCCATTGAAGCTTGTTTTCAAATTTCCACTCCCCGCAAACAACACATTTCTCGACCATAATTCTCTGGATTATAAAAGAAAATACAACATAGAAAAATACATGAGAATGACAACAAACCATCTCACCATATACCAATGTAACCAATTAGTATAGCAAAAACCAACTACAAAAAGAGTCTAATTTAAATAGATGACCAAGAACATGACATTTGTAAACAGAAAATCATTCTCCTGACAATAATACACCTTTCGAATTTCTCATATCGGTGATTTCTATCAGTTAAGGATCATGTTTTGATACTCTTCCTAAATATGTAGGAATCATTCTAACAGAGAATTGCATTACGGAGACGACATCAAGCTAATTGCATTACATATGCGACATCAAGTTCAGTAAGTGATTAGAATTATCAATTTCACAAGTTCACATGCTAATTGCATTACATAGTCGACGTTAAGAAGCTTACAGGTGGTGATCTCAAAATCATACTAAATAACATTTAATTAGATTTCAAAATCAACATATTACATTACAGAAACGACATCACGCTTCAGTAAGCGAATCAAATTACCAAGTTCACAAATTCTCAAGCTAATTGCATTATTGCGAGGCGACATTAAGTTTCAGTAAGTCAATCAAATTACCAATTTCGCAAGCTAATTGCATTACAGATGTGACATTAAGAAACTTATCGGTGGTGATCTCAGACAAAACCGGTGGTCACAGAAGCTGATCGAAGAAGAGAGGCTCGAATTTGAGATGTTCAGAAATGATAGGAGACTTGATCGATGATGAATGAATACTTGGTCATAAGTGACCCCAACGGAGATTTGATCGGAGATGGGCCGCACGAAAAGTTTGACGAGATTTCAAAATAGTCGCTGCTGATCGGCGACTTCAATTCTTTTTGAATAATATGTATTTCTTATTTAAATGAAATGAGGACAAAATTGTCATTATATTAATGAAAAATGTTAGGAATAGAAGTTTTGAGCGTGTGGGGTATATTAGGAATGAAAACTCATTTTGAGGAATTTCTCAAAATATACTATATAGTTTTGTCACTTATAACTTAAAACTAATGAAAAGTGAAAGTATTTTTTTTCGATCGATAGCGAACATATATGATATGTTATGAAAGTACTTGTGAAATCTAATTAAATGTTATTTAGTATAAAGTAAACTATTGCGACAAGATTCTCATAAATTGATTGAAGAATCATTGCCATCAACTTCAAATCAACAAATAAAATCATTCTCTTTAACTTTCCTCATTTGCATGAACTATTGACTCTTGCAAAATAATGAGATATACTTTGATAGAAAAAATATATTATATAATGGGGCATTTAACAAAATAGTACAAAATGACAAACTAATTGGCAGAATAGTACATCATTTGGAAAAATTATAAAAATAGTATTTTGGGAAAAATATTTCGTCCTAAACCCTTTACCCTAAACAATCCAATCCTAAACTCAAAACACTTAAAAAAAAATTAAAAAGACTATTTTGACAATTTTCCCAAACGTTGTACTATTCTGGCAATTTGTTTGTCATTTTGTACTATTTTAGACCATTTCCACTTGTATAATTGTGTCACTTATATGTTAGAACTAATGAAAATTGAAAGTATTTATTTTCGAACGATAAAGAACAATTGAACACTAAATTGAAAGGATAAGCGTCATTTGCATCAACTATTGACGCTTGCAAATTAATGAGATCTACTTTTATATCAGCAACATATGTTATATATTTATGTCACTTATAAAATAAAATTTATGAAACCTAAAAACTCAAAATATTTATTTTCGAATGATAATGAACACTTTAACATTAAATTGAAAGGATAACACGTCATTCTTTTTTTTATAGCAATAACATGTCATTCATGTATTGCATCAACTAATATTTTTTTATAAATAAAATTATTTGTTTGAAAGTAATGAAACGATGTGAGATTTTTTGTGAAAATTAAATTCAATTAAATATCAAATATTAAAATTAAGAAGAAACAATACGATTTCAATTTATTTAAAGAAGTAATATATGTGATAAAAATTAATATGATTGTGTGGTACTTCATGATTGTATAAATGAAATATTTTTATCGGTAGAAAATGTTATATATTTTTATCAAATTTAAGTTCAATTCGATGCAAAATATTATGATATGCAATTTCACAAGCCCTATAATCATTCACACAGATTTAAAACCGAGTAATATCTATTGGATGAATCACCGACTGACTCTCTACCTAAAAAAAATATATTGCAATAAAATTCTCATAAATTGAATGACGAACCAATGTTATCAACTTCGAATCAACAAATAAAATCGTTCTCTTTAACTTTCCTCATTTTCATCAACTATTGACTCTTGCAAAATAATGAGATATACTTTTATAGCAAAAATATCTTATATAATTGTGTCACTTGTTGAAAATATTTATTTTTGAACGATAATGAACAATTTAACACTAAATTGAAAGGATAAGCGTCATGTGCATCAACTATTGACGCTTGCAAATTAATGAGATCTACTTTTATATCAGCAAAAATATGTTATATAGATATGTCACGTATAAAATAAAATTTATGAAAGCTAAAAACTCAAAATATTTATTTTTGAATGATAATGAACAATTTAACACTAAATTGAAAGGATAACATGTCATTCTCTTTTTTTGTACAGCATTAACATGTCGTTTATGTATTGCATCAACTAATATTTTTTATAAATAAAAGTATTTGTATGGAAGTGATGAAGAGATGTGAGATTTTTTGTGAAAATTAAGTTCAATTAAATAGCAAATATTAAAATTAAGAAGAAACAATAAGATTTCCTTTTTTAAAGAAGTAATATATGTGATAAAAATTAATATGATTGTGTGGTACTTCATGTTGTATAAATGAAAAAAAAAATTTATCGGTTGAAATATGTTATATATTTTTATCAAATTTAAGTTCAATTCGATGCAAAATATTATGATATGCAATTTCACAAGTTCTCCAATCATTCACAGGGATTTAAAACCAAGTAATATATGTTGGATAAATCACCAACCGACTTTCTACCTATAAAACAATATATTGCGACAAAATTCACATAAATTGATTGACGAATCAATGCCATCAACTTCGAATCAACAAATAAAATCATTTTCTTTAAATTTTCTCATTTGCATCAACTATTGACTCTTACAAAATAATGAGATATACTTTGATAGCAAAAATATATTATATAATTGTGTCACTTATATGGTAAAATTAATAAAAATTGAAAGTATTTATTTTCGAACTATAATAAACAATTTAACACTAAATTGATAGGATAGGCGTCATTTGCATCAACTATTGACGCTTGCAAATTAATGAGATCTACTTTTATATCAGCAAAAATATGTTCAATAGTTATGTCAGTTATAAAATAAAATTTATGACAACTAAAAACTCAAAATATTTATCTTAGAATGATAATGAAAAATTTAACACTAAATTGAAAGGATAACATGTCATTCTCTTCATTTTTTTACAGCAATAACATCTCATTCATGTATTGCATCAACTAATATTTTTTATAAATAAAAATATTTGTTTGGAAGAAATGAAAAGATGTGAGATTTTTTGTGAAAATTAAGTACAATTAAATATCAAATATTATAATTAAGAAGAAACAATAAAATATCATCTTTTAAAGAAGTAATATATGTGATACAAAAATAATATAATTGCATGGTACTTCATGATTGTATAAATAAAATATTTTTATCGGTAGAAATATGTTATATATTTTTATCAAATTTAAGTTCACTTCGTTTCAAAATATTATGATATTTATGATATGCAATTTCACAAACCCTACAATTATTCACAAAGACCTAAAACCAAGCAATATCTATTGGATGAATCACCGACCGACTCTCTACCTATAAAATAATATATTGCGACAAGATTCTCATAAATTGATTGAAGAATCATTGTCATCAACTTCAAATCAATAAATAAAATCATTATCTTTAACTTTCCTCATTTGCATCAACTATTGACTCTCGCAAAATAATGAGATATACTTTGAAAGAAATATATATTATTTAATTATGTCACTTATATGGTAAAACTAATGAAAATTGAAAGTATTTATTTTTGGACGATAATAAATAATTTAACAAAAAATTGAAAGGATAAGCTTCATTTGCATCAACTATTATCGCGTGCATATTAATGAGATCTTCATTTATATCAGCAAAAATATGTTATATAGTTATGTCACTTATAAAATAAAATTTATGAAAACTAAAAACTCAAAATATATATTTTCGAATTATAATGAACAATTTAACACTAAATTATTTTCAAATTATAATGAACAATTTAACACTAAATTGAAAGGATAACATGTCATTCTTCTTGTTTTTTACAGCAATAACATGTTATTTATGTTTTTCATCAACTAATAATTTTTGATAAATAAAAGTATTTGTTTGGAAGTAGTGAAAAAATGTGAGTTTTTGTGAAAATTAAATTCAATTAAATATTAAATATTAAAATTAATAAGAAACAATAAGATCTCATTTAAAAAATAGGTAATATATATGATGAAAATTAATATGATTGCGTGGTACTTCAAGATTATAGAATTGAAAAGTTTAATAAGATGTATTTTTTAAAAAATAGTAAATATTGTAAAGCATTAAAAGCACATTGTATTTTCTAATTTAAAAGATATAATCTAAATAATCAAATTCAAAATTGAATTCATATTTCTTATATATTAGTATGTTTCGAGAAACTATTTGGAAACTTTAGTTAAAAATCGTATTAGATGAAAAATATATCAAAGAAATGACTTCTATCATAGCCATGTATATGAAAAATGTTGCAAAATTCTTATTTTTGAAATCTCATACCAAGAGAAATTAAAAAAAAAAAAAAAAAAATAAGACATGAACACATCATCATAGATATGTTGCATTAACTGTTAACATTTGCAAATTAAAAGACCTTCTATAGTATTAGTAGAATATGTTATATATTTATATCAGTCAGCGGGTGTAAAATAGCCGTCGAACAGGAGGCAGGAAGGAACATCAAGAGGAGGAACCACGTGGTGAGAGTTCCATCAAAAAGACGGACACCTGACCGAGGACTGTATCGCGCTGAGGATTGAGGTACAAGCGCTTTTAAGAAAATGGTTCCTGAAGCAGTACCTATCA
The DNA here is from genome assembly GCA_002933935.1 of Eutrema yunnanense. Taxonomy (NCBI): domain Eukaryota; kingdom Viridiplantae; phylum Streptophyta; class Magnoliopsida; order Brassicales; family Brassicaceae; genus Eutrema; species Eutrema yunnanense. The sequence goes on from PKML01050792.1 coordinate 119,183, forward strand.
GAAAGAACTCAGAGAATCCTGGAGGAAATGAAGGACGCACAGGGCCAAGGAAACAAGGAAGTAACAAAGGGCTCTCCACCACAACCTAAACACACGATTAACTTCATTGCCACCCAGCACGAGGACGGGGAGAGTGATAATGGCCCTATCACAAAAGAAGTAAACGGAGTGACGTACCAGCCCCAGGCCGCCATTCAGAACTCGTCCATCACATTTGACACGATCCTTGGTACGCAACGAGTGACCCGTCTAATGAAGCATTGATGATAACACTGCATATCTCGGACTATCTGGTAAAAAGGATTGGTGGACAACGGAAGCTCCGCCAACTTGTTATTCATCCCGGCCTACAAGGAGATGGAGGCATTACACAACCATCATGTCCTGACGACCACCACCCTGATAAGTTTCAACGGAGAAATGACGAGATCCGTGGGAGAGATGACGCTCCCAATGTAAGCAGACTGGATAACGAAGGAGACAACCTTCACTGTGGTGGACTGCCCCTCTGGGTATAACGCTCTACTCGGGAGACCTTGGATACATGTGATGGAGGTCGTTCCCTCGACTCTCCATTAGGTCATCCGCTTCCCAAATGGTGGAGGAATAGAAAAGGTCTGGGGGCAACCTCACAGAACCCAGCTTCCATCCTCCATGCATGAAGTTTACCCAGAAGAGATCGCCCACATAGGGACCCTGAAATGAAAAATGAAGATCCAAAACGGAAGGCGCAAGAGAAAGACCAGAGATGTTGGTGAATCCCCGGTCCTAGCCTAAGGGGAGCTCAAGACCAAGAGTAAGAAACCTAAGTTCCATGATGTTGCCGATGAACTCATCAGAAAGGTGGAAAGCGACTGGAACGACAAGCGGGCAAGTGAGATCTTGAGTCTCACATGTCCGATGAATAAAAAGGAGCTTCAAAAATTCATGGAGAAAGTGGGGTCATTCAACAAAGAGGTCCCACACTTGGCAGAAAGGCTATACCCCTTCACACAAAACGTAGGAGGGGATGAGGGGATAAAGGAAAAAGAAGAAGCCTTGATCGAGTTCAAGGCGCATTTTCTAGCACGACAACCCCTCGCAACCCTGATAGACAAGGAACCTTTGAATCTCTTTTTGAAAGTCACAGGGCAGTTCAGAGATGACGAGGGAAGAAGAGGGACGAGATGTCACGGTATGTTTCACGAGTAAGCTTCTGACTGGAAAGGAGAACGAGCTGAGTCCGGAGGCCAAAATGAATTTGGCGCTGTCTATATCAGCACCCAGTTACGGTGGTAACCACGAACCCAATAAACGCATCAGAGATAGCCATATCCAAGATGCGAGAACTGTCAGACTTGGCAGAATAATTTGAAGGGCTAGAGGTTGATTACGCGCTTCGTGCCGACAAGACGAAGCCACCAAAAGGGTTCGGGGAAGACCTTGCAAGTCTGAAGACCGATCATGCCCGAGAGCACGAAGTTGACCCCGCAAACTGAACAAAAAAAATGGCTAAGCTTATCCTCACCTACGGATTTTAATTTCGGTTTCCCCTTAAAGTTTTCAATTCCCTAAGTTGTGGAAATCTGTGCACAACCATTATATGTCGTTGTGGTTAAACTATGATCTACTAGCACTATGGTTTGATTAAGTTTGTAGCTTCATTGCTAATCCAAAAAAAAAACCTTTTGTCAAAACGTGGGATGAGGATATCACCGAAAAACTAATTAAGGTTGTTTCATTTTGATGAGGTTATCAAACTATCACTTAAACAAACCGAACCAGAGGAAGAATTGTCAGAATTAAAGAAGATTTATTTATTCGGTTTGGTCAAATACGTATTAATTACCGAGGCTGAGTGTGTGCTGGAAATCCTTGACCCTCCATTTATTCTAGAAGATTCTAGACATCTTAAGAGCATCAAAGAATAAAGAAATTCCGAGTCTTATATCACATTTGCAACGTTCCTAGATAAAAAGAAAGATCTCAAAGGTGAACTACGAGAGGATCGGCGGGATAGAGGATATAAACAAGCGGTGAAGAGAAAGATGATATGATCCAAGGAATTGCAAAGAACTAACGAACCGCGAAGTTCAAAAGGAGCATGTCAACGACTATTCGAGAGGTTACAGAAATGTTCGCACAAAGGAAACTCTGTGGAGGGTTCTATTTTCGTATCCCGCTGAACCAGACATACGGAAATAGACATTGGATGCGAAGATAAAATCGCTCCCAGGAAGCCTTTGAGGGGACTTATCCATTTATCAGGATGTATTAGACCTACAGAACGGGCATCGGATACTTGAATAAGTATACGCCAGCAAAGCCTCTGGGAGGTCGTACCCGTATGTTCCGCTGACCAGGACCAACGGAAATGGACATTTAACATATGGATCGGCTTGATGGCTTGTAGACATTCCCTGATCGGAGCCCCCTCTGAGAACTGACTTACTGACCAGTAATGCTGCTCTGGGTCGGTAATCTCTTTGTGGATTTGTTAGGGAACAGCGCTAAGCTTGATAATCGGCACCCCCTTTACGGATCGGTCTGATGGCCATGCTTTAGTCTTCCCCTAGGCGTTACGCATCTCATGTCCTACGAACTCATGCTTCGGCCTTCAGGCGTTACACGTCTCAGGTCCTACGGACTCAGGCACATTCCTTCATTTTGGGCGATACGCGTCCCAAGTCCTACAGACTTAGGCTCCGGCCTTTATCGAAAAGGTGTTACACGTCTCAGGCAATGGGTGCTCAGGCTCTGGTCCTCATCGTAAAGGCGTTACGCGCCTCAGGTATTGGGTGGCTCAAGTATGGCTAACCTTTTGGGGGGAAAGTATTGGTCACACGCAAGGTTGTAATCCACTCCACGGACTCGCTACGCGAGTCCGTGCAGTGGGTGGCAAATTATTTGGGATAAATACGGTCCTTCCTACGTAGACGAATTATGTGTTGCCACGTGTCGTTCATAGTTTTTTTGCAGGTGTGACCCCCTCGGTCAAACTGGTCTTTGCTACGGTCCAAGCACCCCATGCTTTTGCATCGGGCCTTGAAACCTACGGAACCAAGATTCCCGACTAAGGCCACCTACCTCCGGGCTCCCCGTATATGACAGTACATGCCACGCTGTCAGACATGGGGATACCAGGGGCTGAGTGGTCAGGAAGAGTGAGCAGTTATTATTTCCTTACCTCGTCTGAAGATCAGTAATTTGGAGAGATCGAGGTCGGGAAAGAGTAATCCACACAGCAACTGGGAGCAAGGGGCGCACTGGAGAGGACAACCCCGATAACCCGATCCCTGGTAGTGAGGGATTTGGGCCAGGCATGCAAATCGTTTAGGCTGAAATATTTATTTCAATACTTGTGTTTTCCCTCCAATCGACATTCAGAATGTCTTCAAACTTACACACATGCTTCTAGCAACCTACGGATCATGCAATTAATGCCCTTTGTTCACATCTGATAGGTGAAAGTGTAATTAAAAACGGTATGAGAGATACCCATACCACGCCTAATCCGCTGCTTCCAATACCGTACTTTTATACGTTTTTGACTTGGGTGTCGGAGAGCCATCGGAAAACACTCCTCCATCGTGTTTTCCGGGCTTTCACATCTTTACCTGTTTTGTAAGAGACTTGCTCCCGAGATGAGGAAAAATTCATAAACAGTGTATTACTCTTAACATTATAGTTTTCTTTTAAGTCTTAGATAGTTTAATTTTATCGTTGATTTTTAATTGTTGTAGATGTTAGTTAGTTTGTTTTTTTAAACGATTTTAATTTATCTTAATTTAAAAAAATAGTAAAAATAGCTTTGAATTAAAAGATGAGTGTGTTACATTCTATAGCACATTGTAAATTATTATTTACACTAGATAACACATTTTGACACTCTAGCATATTTTCCACTTATTGGATGGTGAAAACACATGAGTGCCCTTATGGCAAATCAAAATTTACAATAAAGCATTTCTGTCTTTTCCTTTCTCTTCGCGTGGACAGGATAATGTGGATGCAAATGTCGGAATGATAGATTAAAGATATGAGAGAAAATAATTATTTTCCCCCATCTGTTTTGTTTTGTATTTTTCTATATTTGTGAATGACATAAAACAAGTTTTTTGGTAAAAATGAATTATAATTATATTTTGTCATTATTTTAAGATCTATTTTACTATAGTTTATGTGTCAAACAATTTTTAAGAAAAATATATATAAAAAAAAATCAGATTTCTAATTAGGAATCCATTTGAATGTTGAGATGTGAACAATGTAATATGGACATATGGACGTGGACATGTCAATGACACACTGTCCACTTATGTCAATGGAACATTGTCCACGAGATCATGTCCACGTCCATATGCCCATATGTACATATATTGTTCTTGAAATTCGCTAAAACAAGAATAGACAGTTTTTCATGGACAAATAATGAATCAATAGTATTGTGGACATGTTAGCATTTATCATGGACAAAACATGTGTGTCCACGTCAATGTTTACCCACGTTGATATGTCAATGGAACACTGTTCACGCGATCATGTCCACGTCCATATGTCCTATTACATTAAACATTTGTTTAATACTAATGTTCATATGGACGTGGACATGATCGTGTGGACAATATTCCATTGACATAAGTGGACAGTGTGCCATTGACATGTCCACATTCATATGTCCATATTACATTGTCCACATCGCATCATTCAAATGAATTTCTAATTAAAAAAAATGTTTAATGTAATATGGACATATGGACTCGTGGACAATGTTCTCGTGGACAATGATCTCGTGGACAATGTTCCATTGACATAAGTGGACAGTGTGCCATTGACATAAGTGGACAGTGTGCCATTGACATAAGTGGACAGTGTGCCATTGACATGTCCACGTCCATATGTCCATATTATATTGTCCACAGCTCAACATTCAAATGGATTTCTAATTAGAAATCTGATTTTATATATATATATATATATATATATTTTTTTTTTTAAAATGTTTGACACCTAAATTATAGTAAAATAGATCTTAAAATAATAAAAAAATATAATTATAATTCATTCTAACTAAAAAAATTGTTTTATGTCATTCACAAATATAGAAAAATATAAAACAAAACAGATGAGCGAAAATAATTATTTTCTCTCACATCTTTAATCTATCATTTCGTCCACGATATTTGCATCCACATTATCATGTCCACGCGAAGAGAAAGAGAAAGCGAAAGAGAGAAAAGCTTTATTGTAAATTTTGATTTGCCATAAGGGCACTCAGTTCTTTTCCCCATCAAATAAGTGGGCAATGTGCTAGAGTGTCAACAAACGTTATCTAGTGTAAATATAGTTTAAAAAAGTGTTATAGAGTGTAAATAATTTTTAAAAGATAGCTTTAGTAGACTTTAATAAAAAGTTGTTCATGTTTTACATATACGGACATTCTAGATGGAGAGAGGACTCTCTTACAATATGGAGTATACAATTTATTTTATTTTAGCTGGCCACTAATTTGTTTACCCAACAAAAAGGCCATAGGCCAAAGTTTCAATTTTGTTATCTTAGACACGGGCACAAGATGCCGCAGTTTCTTAAGGATATAGCAGTTAATGATCATCTTGAACTAGAACAATACTTAGCACTTGCGAGAATCTTTAGTGATTCAAGTAGTCTTGACGTAGACATGGTTGTGCAAAACAAGCTGATAAGCAAAACAAGGTGATTGCTTCATAATCATAACGACCATAACCGATGGAATTTCGTGAAACCCGATGACCTCCTCCTAATACGGTATACTAGTTCGGAGTAGGTAATCTCTAAATTAATATTTTTTTAATCATAGCTTTTTAAAGAAGATTACCTATCCGGACTAATATATCAGATTAGGCGGAAGTATGTCGGGTTAAACGCGATTTTAAAATAAAATGGACACTCTTTATTTTATGTCGTCAATCAAATAAATTTTTGAATCTGTCCCTACTAATAAAAACTGTGCTTGTGGTACCATTCATCCAAGCAACATATAAACTAATTTGATTTTGATTGACGACATAAAATAAAGAGTAATCCGTTTCAAAGTAGCATGTGGAACCACATAGCAGCCTTTTGACCCATTACCTGAAGATTTCTTATTCTTTAGCTTTGAGAAGCAAAAACCAGTCCGCTCGGCTTATTCAGTGGACTGCCAATATCATTTCTGACAAATCTATTGAATGACATATTAGATTCAGAATTTAAGCCTTCACTTCAGAACCAATAAAAATCACATGATCCCCTGAATCACCACCATCTAACTTATTGGAAGTGTCAGATATGAGCATTGGGTCGTTAAGAAATCTTGACAAGAGAAGAAATGTTGGAATTCCAACGGAAAGAGTTGGGGAAACCTGTTTTTTTTTTTAATTGTGGAAAAAAAAAACTAATTTAAGTTGAAGGATTATTAAATCTTTTACTCTAATGAGCTTGGCCCGTACCAACAACTTCTTATTATGTGTGTATATTACAATATTTATCTTAAAAAAGAACATACCCATTTTTTTAAAAAAGAAAACATTAATTTATGACATTTGAAAAAACAAATTAATATGTTAAATAAAATCGACAACAAACAAAAACCTACAAAAAAATATAAAAATTTAAATAAAAGAAAAAATAGAGTTAACACACTTGCGCGTACTCTAGTTGAATTAAAAGATGGCTTTAATAGAATTTAATCAATAATTGTTCATGTTTTACATATAAAGACATGGAGAGAGGACTCTCTTGCAATATGGAGTATACAATTTCTTTTATTTTAATTGGCCACTAATTTGTTTACCCAACAAAAAGGTCATAGGTCAAAGTTTCAATTTTGTTATCTTAGACACGGGCACAAGATGCAGCAGTTTCTTAAGGGTATAGCAGTTAATGATCATCTTGAACTAGAACAAGACTTAGCACTTGCGAGAATCTTTAGAGATTCAAGTAGTCTTGACGTAGACATGGTTGTGCAAAACAAGCTGATAAGCAAAACAAGCTGATTGCTTCATAATCATAACGACCATAACCGATGGAATTTCTTCAAACCTGACGACTCCTCCTAATACGGTATACTAGTTCGGAGTAGGTAATCTCTAAATTTATATTTTTTTTATCATAGTTTTCTAAAGAAGATTACATACTCCGGACTAATATACCATATTAGGCGGAAGTATGTCGGATTAAACGCGATTTAAAAAAAAAAAGATAATCTTTATTTTATATCGTAAATCAAATAAATTTTTGAATCCGTCCCTACTTATACAAACAACATAGAAACTAATTTACAATTTTTGTTCCATTCAAGAAAATAAAAAGAACTGAAAAAAAAAGACTGCCAAATAAAAAAAGTGCAAGGAATGAAATTCACACGTGTGTATATATATATGTGTGTGTACATGTCCGAATTGCGAACGGAAAAGAGTAAACGAGGTTCTTAGTTAAACTAAAAGCCCCGTTTTGGTCTCTCTCTCTCTCTCTCTATTTCACGCACGTACGAACACAAACACAAACACAAAAACACAAGCGAAATCGATAAAATAAAAGAAGAAAAACAAAAAAAAATCCCTTTAGGGCACAAAGAGAAGAAGCACGAACTGCAAAAAAAAAAGAAGCAAATTTCGCGGCTAAATCAATCGCTTCTTCTACTGGTTCGTCGTACTCAACTCTAATCTTCGATTATCATTCTGGGTTTTCGTTTCTCTCTTCTCAATTTTGACTGTTTCTTCGAGAAAAGCTTGATGCTTTAAACTTTGGATCCTCTCAATTTCTTCTTCCTTTTCGATGTTTTTGTTAGTTTCTCACCTCGATTATGTTCACAGATTCCGATTCTTGATGAATTGGTTTAGAATACGTCTTTGATTTATTTACTTTCTTAGTTAGTAAGCTGAACAATTGGTTTTTCGTCAATTTGTTTATTTTTCTGTTTGAGCTTCTAATTGAACTTCTTCTATAATCTCTAGAATTTAATGTATTTGTTTGATTTATGAAATCAGGTTCTACGAAATTGAGAATTGGGGTTTTTTAGGTCTTGGATTTGAGAAACATCCGCTGCAATTTTGGATCTTCAAGGTTAAGAATTTTGGATGAAGCTGGGTTTCGGAATCTGGATTTAGTTTCAGGGGAAAATTTGTTGGAAGATGGGGTCAGATCAATGTTTTGCCAGATTGAATACACTTGAGATAAAAGCCCTCATTTACCAGAAAATCGGGCATTCGAGAGCAAATAGGTACTTTGATCAGCTCGGAAAGTTCCTCACCTCGAGGATAAGCAAGTCCGAGTTCGATAAGCTTTGTATCAAGACGGTTGGTAGGGAGAACATCCCGCTTCACAACCGTGTAATACGTTCGATTCTCAGCAACGCCAGTGTTGCGAAAACTCCCCCGCCGAGATATCCGAAGAAACCGGGAAACGGTTTGGCTGCTGCGAATCATCACGGTCAGTCTCTTTACGGGGATTCTGCTTTCCCTCCTTCGCCTAGGAAATGCCGGTCGAAGAAATTTAGAGACCGGCCGAGCCCGCTCGGTCCACTTGGGAAGCCTCAGAGTATCACAACTACGAATGACGAGTCGATGTCAAAGGTGCGGAGACTTCCAATGGAAGTGGCCTCTGTGGAAGACGGAGAAGAGGTTGAACAAATGACGGGAAGTCCGAGTGTGCAGAGCAGAAGCCCCTTGACCGCTCCACTTGGTGTTTCCATCAGCCGAGCTAGAAAGTCTATTTTCAGTTCATCTTTATGCGGCAATGGTATCAACCGTGAGAATTGCCAAAGTAGCTGCGAGCTACCTGATACAAACACATTGAGGACTCGGTTGGAGAGAAAACTGGAGATGGAAGGGATAAAGTTATCGATGGACTCTGCTAATGTTTTGAATAGTGGATTGGATGCGTTTATGAGAAGGCTGATCGAGCCTTGTTTGAGTTTGGCGAATTCCCGGGTCCAACAAAAGCGAGCGGCGTCCAATGTATCGATGTTGGATTTCCGTTCTGCCATGGAGTTGAATCCACGGGTTCTCGGAGAGGATTGGCCTATACATCTAGAGAAGGTCTGTTCCCGTGCTATGGAGGAGTAAAGTTGTAGAAAAGACGCCATTGTTTAGCGATACACCGGTTTCTTCATGAAACTGATATCTTTGATTGATAGATTTGGTACCTTTACCTGAGATTCTTTCCTGGAATTTGGATGGAATTGCCATTAGTGAGTTCTTGAAGAAGCTTTGATGGGAAACAAAGAGGCTTGGGGTTGTACAAGTTCTGATAGATATATAATATATATAGTTTTATATACCATTTGTTTAGCAGATGTCTTCTTTTTTATTCCTGTATTTTTTTCCACCTCATGTCTCTCTAATGTAACAAATTTTCCATGAAAGCAAATGAAAATTTTAACATCCAGTTTTTAAGAACCGCAGAGATTACATTTCATTGAAGCAGAACATAATTCAGACAAATAAGAGGAAACCAAACTCATTGCTTCGTGAAATCATTCATGTCAAAATGTGTAATTCTTCAAAATTCTTCATACATTTACCAAATCTTAAACTACAGATATTTTTGAAGACAAATTGCAGTTTAATGTGAGCTTTTAGGCTTTGTTTCTTCATTCCTCAACCACAGGGCAATGCGGAGAAAAAGCGAGCATTATATAAGGTGGGTCGAGACAATGTTGAAGATATTTGAGTGTTTCAGCTTGAAATCGCATCTGGTTTTTCACGGTTTGCCGTGTAAGTCGTGCAGATTATCCATACATACGAAAACGAGTTGCTTACAAGAGGCTGTACGAAAATAAAAGCAAGAGCAGAGTGAGTGAGTGCATCCTGAGATGAGCAGCAAGACCAGGAAAAGTAAATGGGGAAAGTAAAATGATTTGTCTTGAACAACCACATTTCTAAACAGAAGAAGAGCGAGTCAAATGATCGTTACCTGTAAATGAACAGGGAAGAACCTGAATGCTATACAATCACATACAGGCCAATACATGACACCGTTAATCATTTCAGTGGCAAGTATATTCGAACCACTTTCCCCTGAACAGACAAAATGCAGAATAGCTTAGAACATGGTTTTGTTATTTGTGTAATCAAACCAATAAAATGAAACTCCATCACTGATATCAATGGAATTATCTTTGAATTTGTAAGGCACGGCGAAGCAGAGAGGCAACATGTTCTGAAACCTATGTAACTCTCAGTAAACTAAAAACAGAAGTTACAATCTAACAGGTTTGTTTATTCTGAGACTGCGGGGTTCTCTTCGAATGACAGCTTGTGGAAATAATCAATCATCAGTAATCATTCTCACCTCAACACATACGACCCATCAGCGAAAATGATTTAAGAATTGCGAAAAACTGTAGTGTTGAACAAAGACTGTAAATGTCAAGTAAACTAATCTAGTTCACAAATTTTCTTGTAGATAAGAAGAATCAAAGTTGGATGGTATAATAATTTTGAGAAGAATTTTTCAGGCAATAGAAGAATGAGAAAGATTGAAAACTGAAATGTTTCCTTCTTCTCCTATCACAAGTCTGGTCTCAGATATATAATAAGAAGCTTACCCTGTAGGGACGCGTTCAATGATAAGAAAATCACGGTCATGGTAGGCCAGTAGATTATCTGTCCCATGGTCATTTTCTTAGCCGTTGTGATCAAACCTTGTTTGGGAAAGAGTCTTGGCATGAAATTGAACCAATAGTGAAGTGTTGGACCCAACACAAATAAACCATATCCTGCCATCTTTGCTGTTCTCACCAAGTCATAAGACTCGGAAGAATTGTTCTCAATCGTCTGTTGGAAAGATCAGCACAAAGTGACCAATGTCAGCTTTTAAAGTTAGTTCTCAAGGAAATGTAACACCTCAAATTCAATCACCATTTCAAGAAGTCACATTACTCCAACCCCTCTGTGTTTCAAGCACACATTACTCCAACAAGAATCAAACTTTACTCCTCCTATTCACAATTATATAGACCATGGAGAAGCACATGTATGTTCTCTTCTACCTTTACTTGACACTTTATATTTGTGGAATATCATAACGAAGGCATAACTGTCAAAAGAGAAGAACCATTAATAAAGTTAAACATTAGAGAATCAAAAACAAAGGAAGACGTCGAAAACCCAAAATCTGAAGCAATTTTCGAAGTTAAGTACCTGAGAAGACAAATCGGCGGCAATGTAAATAAGAGAGTATTAGTATTATAAGGTAAAAGCATGGGAATTAAAATAAAATACTCCACCCATGCTTTCCTGTTGAACCTCACGCTCGAGAACCATCTGCTCTCCACCTACTCTTTGACTTCTTTGTATGTTGTACACTCCTTCCACTATCTTCTGTCGAGCTCTTTCTCTATCTTCTATATATTGTACTCTTGTGCCCATGTAGTAAGATTAACCAAAAACAGATTAATATTATTATTCCCAAACTTTGTTCTTGAAGACAAACGAGAGCGTTTCCCGTTTCTCTTTCTTTTCTCTTTTACTTGTTTAATAAAGCTCTTTAAGCTATGTTTCTTATTTCTAACATGGTATCAGAGCCATCATGGCTAACGCCGACGATCGCCCTGTGGTGCCACCACCGCCGCTGGTGATTTCCCTAGCTCCGGATCCAGTGGGTTTGCCTCTGTCTCAGCCGAGAGTCAACTCGATCTAGCCGCATGAGAGAAGTGTTGCAGATCGGCGGAAACCTCCTGAGTTACTTCGGAAAAGTGAAGCCGAGAGCCCACGAGGTCGATAACGGTGGAGACACTCGCCGGAAGAAGGTGCAGACAGTCGAGGAAGATGATTGCAGAGAGAGCTAGTGTTTATTTCAGAGAATCTGGTGGAGAATCCGAGAACCCAGAGCCTGCAAGTCCGACGACAGGAAGAAGACGCCGGAAATCTGAGATGCCGCCGGGGATGCGCCGTCAAGAGAGGACGAAGTAGGGCGAACTGATTCTTTGGATCAGCAAATGGGCCAACATGGGCTTGATTCTTTGGACTAACAATATGTGGGTCTAATTTCTGCAAATACCCAAAAGCTTAGAAAGCAGAGAAATGGGCCTGTCCTGTCAGAAGTCCAAAATTAAAATCGAGAAATCACAGAAGGTGTGGGCACGTCTTCTTTGTCAAGTGATGGATACAGAAAATTTGGAAATTTTTTTTTTTTGATAATTGTTGGTCAACAAGTACCTCTGAGGGAGGTCGGCTAAGCATCTCCAAGTATCAAAGAATACCTCTGAGGGAGCCATGCGACACTCTCCAAGTATAGGCCACAAGTTTCATAGAGTTTTTGAAGAACTGCATTCCTATCTCTACGACGAAATCGAGATAAGTCTACATCTCCTGATCATGATTTCAAACATGGCGTATATGTTCCATCCACACCAAGTTTGAGGGGGGATATTAGTATTATAAGGTAAAAGCATGGGAATTAAAATAAAATACTCCACCCATGCTTTCCTGTTGAACCTCACGCTCGAGAACCATCTGCTCTCCACCTACTCTTTGACTTCTTTGTATGTTGTACACTCCTTCCACTATCTTCTGTCGAGCTCTTTCTCTATCTTCTATATATTGTACTCTTGTGCCCATGTAGTAAGATTAACCAAAAACAGATTAATATTATTATTCCCAAACTTTGTTCTTGAAGACAAACGAGAGCGTTTCCCGTTTCTCTTTCTTTTCTCTTTTACTTGTTTAATAAAGCTCTTTAAGCTATGTTTCTTATTTCTAACANCCTATTCACAATTATATAGACCATGGAGAAACACATGTATGTTCTCTTCTACCTTTACTTGACACTTTATATTTGTGGAATATCATAACGAAGTCATAACTGTCAAAAGAGAAGAACCATTAAAAAAGTTAAACATAAGAGAATCAAAAACAAAGGAAGACGTCGAAAACCCAAAATCTGAAGCAATTTTCAAAGTTAAGTACCTGAGAAGACAAATCGGCGGCTATGTAAATAAGCGAGGAGGTGACATTTTTGGTGAGAACTGGGCGTGATTTCACCATACCAAGATACCATCCGACGAAACCCACCGAGGAAAACGAGGAAGAAGATGACGACGGAACAGAAACCCGAAGAAGGTGAGATTCCTGATTTGCTCTCCCGAGAAGCTGATGCGAGCGGAAATAAGGCCTCGATTGCAATCGACTAACGTCGGATATTGCAAGACCGGTCGGGTCTGCCGCCGCAGCGTTACGCCGTATGAGCCTGGCGGCGACGTTTCTGAACAATGCACCGCTCATTCTGATTCGGTTTCTGAACATTAACCGTATCTGAACCAAGTTATCCAAAATTTCTTTTTTTTGAATTAAATGTAAAAAAATTTCAATCAAAAACTTTTTTTACAATGAATGCATCTTCTTTTGAGTTTCTGAAAAATGTTGTAAATAATCAAACTAAAGAAGAGTAAGAAAAATTATCTAGATCCAAACCAAATTTGCATTCTTTCTTCATATCTTACATCGCCTAATCTTCGAATTGAAGTTAACCGATAGCGAACTTATTTGACGAGATAAAAAAGTAGTCGCTTAGCGAGAGTGTGGGGTTCACCGTGGCATCTTCCATTTCTCTCCCTCCAAAGCGAATGTATTGCGACTTGGACGGCACATCTGAGGAGAAAAAGTTTGATCGGAACTAAGTATGTATCTGTGAGGAGCCCAATGAGTTGTTGTCAATCTGTTGTGTACTTCCCTTCAAACAATTTTTGGGTGAGACCTCTCCAAATATCTTCTGAAAACTTGCAACTAAAGAATAGATGATTTCTGGTTTCTATATTGTCACATAAAATACAAGAACCAGATGCCCAAATGTTCCAAGATAGAACTCTGTCACCGGTAGATAGTCGATTATGCATTGCAAACCATGTAATAAAAGAGTATTTGGGTGTTGCATAAGAAAACCATATGCCTTTGTACCATTCACAAACCGGTTGTGCTACGCGAATTTGATTCCAAGTTTGTTTAGAGCTGAATATGGGCTTAAACTTGTCCCCTTGTTGTCGCCAAAGAACCACATCATATGTTTCCAAGCACCACGTTGTTTTTGAGCATGAATGATATCTTCCATCGCATTCAATATTTCGACCCTATGTCGACGCCTCCTATGAGTTTTAACAACCTTTTCTACGGATGACTGGATGTTTATTCCTATGTCTATACATCCTCTTATACACGTATGAACTATAAGTTTTCCCATAGGAGACCAATCATCATACCAGAATAACGTTGAGGATCCACTATGGATTTGGTTGACCACAAAATTAAGTAAGTAGACACGAATAATTGAAAATTAGTTTTAGAAAATTGATGAGTAGATTTGAGACGAAAATACCCCTATGAGTTTATAAGTTGATAAAGCGTTGGAGGAGACATGACATTAAATGGAAGAGAGAGAACACTAAAATTAATATTTGTTGCAGTAAGGATATATAAAATTTGCACGTGATTCTCAAGTAGGTACAAATTGAAAGTAATCAACTTGTTAACTTGAATATCTTAAAGGATAAAATATTTTCAAACTAAGGAAGAGATAACTATGTTATCGGATTTTTCAAACAAATTGGAAAGCTAACATAGTTATCGGGTTTATAGATAACTATGTTATACATGTCAAATAAGAGTTTCTGATTTCATTTGGAGGAACAAAATGATATTAGAAAAAGATAAACCCTAAACCCCAAACCCCAAACACTAAACCCTAAACTTGAATATTGAACCTTAAACTCATATTAATGTATAGGGAAGCTATATAGAAATTATTAATATGCGGATAAGAATTTCATCTAAAAGATATGCGGATAACTATATATGGATAACAATGTTATCTAGATATATGAGATTATTGAAACATGTATGAGAATATTATCCGATGGTAAAAAACAGAAAAAATCTGAAGAACTACTAAACACAATTGTTATTAATGTATGGGGAAGCTATATAGGAATTACTTATATGTGGATAACAATCTCAGCTAAAAGATATGTGGATAACTATATATGGATAACAATGTTATCTAGATATATGAGATTATTAAAACATGTATGAGAACAATATCTGATAGTAAAAGAACAGAAAAAACCGAAGCAATACTAAACACAATTGTTATCAAAATATGAGAAACACAAAAGTTAAAAAAACACAAGTAACCATTGTTATCCGAAAAAACAAAAGTAAACATTGTTATCCAAAAAGCAAAATATTATTATCCAAAAAAATAGAAGCTAACATTGTTATGCGGAAACTGACTGGTAGTATCAAGTTTATTAACCAACTAGTTAAGACATAATTATCCATAGTGGTCAATTGTGTCCTTCTAATTTGATAGATAGAATTTGTGTTAAGCTCATATCAATTACTCAAACCTACTCATATCATTGTAGTATTTGAGGATCGAACCAAAGAGGTTAAGATCAATGTACCAAGAATACATGAATCTTCCTAAGTTAGAGCAAATGTTTTTGGGTTTTATATTTTTGGGAAAATAAACAAATGCAAGAAAGAAAACAAAAGATAGAAGTGTTGGAAAATGAATTAACTATCAAGAAGATGATTAATGAACAAACAATGATGATAAAGATTGCATTAAACACTATCCTAGAACATGGGATTCACAATTATGACTAATCAACTCTCGTGGCACTAATCACTTTGTTAATCACCAAATCAAGATCAAACTCTCGTTTGTGATAAGATGATTAACAAGCTTTAAACTCCAATCCCAATTAATTCACTAATCACCCTTGACATCAACTCTCATTGGCAAGGATGTGAAAAGCTCACAAAAGGTTTGGTTCAAGCATTTCATCGAACACCTATCGGGCGTGAAATGCTTAAGCTCTAGCTTTGATCTCTCAATCCAAAACTAGCTTTAAGATCAACCTAAGTGAAGGACCTAACAAGAATCAACCTAAATCATCATCATCTAACCATCAAGACAATTGACTAACGGTGCCTAAACATTCAATGCACATTTATTCTTATGACATGGAACACTTTCAAGTAGATTAGTTCACTTTCGTGACACTAATCATTGTACGAATCATCTAAAGTCAGCATCCACCGATCACTTAGATAGTCCATAATTTATCACAGTCCATTTTAGTCAACAATTCATCCTAAAGTCAGCATCCACCGATCATTTAAAATGAAAAGCATGCTTAGAAGTTTTCTAGACATTTAATTTCATCGAACACCTTGTGTGCATGAAATGTCTAAGTTCTAGAAATGAGTTTTCAATTCAATCCTAGCATTAATATCCTTCCTAACATGAGAAAAATGTATATCTAGTCCTAAGTATCAACAATCAATCATCAAACCATCCAAATCAAGCAAAATCCAAAATCCAACAAAAATGGGTCTAAGGCCTAAACATGAAGAACAAGGAAGAACACAAGAGAAAAAGAGACATAAAGATAAAGAAAAAGAATTAAATAAGCATAATATAAAGATAGGTTGAAGAATTCTTCACTAGAGTGGCATGAATGATGAAGATCCATCCAAAATCATCATAAGAAGAGTTTGGGAGAAAACCCAGCTCTAGAGAAAAAAAAGCTTACCCAAGAAAATAGTGAAAGGGGACGAACCGGGTTGACCCGGGACAAACCGGATACCGACCCAGTTCAAAATGGGTCAAATCTGGTCTTGAGTAGCTCAATACCGAGGTCACAGCTCGGTATTGCACATCGGTATTGGACCTGGGTTTGTGCGGATAGTGGTGTTGTAGAACCTTTGGTAAAACCACGATATCTCCTGGAATACATGTCCAAATGGTCTCAAACTACCTCCTATGGACAGCTAACACACTGGGCTACAACTGTTGTGAAGACCGCCGAGGCTAATTCGGATCTAAAGGCCTTATCTTTATCGGTTCTTTGGACGGTGTCATCTTCTCTCGGCCAGACAGACATACCTTCAGTAAATCTGTCTTATCTCCCTATCCATACGTCCAAATAACCAGATTTAAACTCCTGTTTAAATCTGATTCACTGTTCTACAACTTATATGAAGGCAGTTGAAGCTGAATCGGATGGTAAGGTCTCCGTATATCCACATCTTTGAGATACTTTGGACGAGCTTGGCTGGTTCGGGTGATAGATGTCCAACACCGAGGTCACACATCGGTGTTGGACCTCGGTGCTAAGGTTTTTTTTCTCCTGGTCACTTCAGAGAGGCAATACCGAGGTGTTATACCAATGTGTGACATCGGTTTATTCCCCTGAGGCTTCAATACCGATGTCACACATCGGTGTTGAATAAATTATCTCGGCCAGACGGACATGTCTTCAGTAAAACGGCCATATCTTCCAAACCACAAGTCCAAATCCCCCTGATTCCAATTCCAGGGCTAGCTAACTAACTCCTCTACAGCTTTCATGAATGTCATCCAAGCTGATTCATATCGGAGGGCCTCAG
Source organism: Eutrema yunnanense (assembly GCA_002933935.1). Taxonomy (NCBI): domain Eukaryota; kingdom Viridiplantae; phylum Streptophyta; class Magnoliopsida; order Brassicales; family Brassicaceae; genus Eutrema; species Eutrema yunnanense. The sequence goes on from PKML01050792.1 coordinate 136,576, forward strand.
TCCAGCCACATCTTTCCGATGTATCAGATGGACCTTACACTCTACTTTGGTCCAACTCTCCAAATATGCTCAAATTGCCTCCAATCACCTAGAAAGTACTCCAAAACATGCAAGAACTCACTAGACCTAATGCAATATATCCTAATCTCTAAATGAGACCTAAATACAAGACAAAACCATGATTATGCATGTAAATGACACAAACGCTAAGTGAGATGCATGCTAAAACATGCAATATATGAGTATATCATAATTTCTCACATAGTTTGACAAAAAAAAAATCCAAAAAACAAAGTTTATTGTTTGACATAAATTAACTTTCTATGCAACTTTAGCTCCATCTCTCTCCTCATCATTATTATCAAGACAAGTAGGTAAGATGGAGTTTACACGACATTTCCTCTGTGAACATGATACGTGAATAGTGTCAATCTGAAAATTAATTTTCAGATTATTGAATTATATGCATTGCTATTACTCTTAATATAAGTATAGTCGGGTTCTATAGAACGACAAAATTGTCAAAAAAATTCGTAAATTTTTAAATTTTGGTCATTCAAAACATGAAATATTGCGTAGATAGTTTAAATCATCAAAATCTGTTGATTTTTATTTTAAATCCCTAATTTTTGTTGATTGAGCTTAATTAGACACAGCGTGAAATTGCTTAACGAAGCGGATAAATAGGGATAAAAAACCGTTGTAAAGCACACTTAAGTAAAATGACGTCGTCCCCTCTTTCTTCTTAAATCTCCAATTCGATAAAATCCCCAATTTTTGTGATTTGAGGAATTAAGGAGAATTAGGTGACGAAGTCGTTTTAATTAATTATGATTTACACCGGTTTTTAACCCCGTCTAATCGTTCCGTTAAACAATTTCACGCCGTGTCTAGTTTGGTTCAGTTAACAAAATTTTGTTATTTAAAATCAACAAACTTTGATGATTCAAACTGTCAACGCGATAGTTCATATTTTAAATGGTCAAAATTTGAAAATTCATGATTTTTTTGACAATTTTGCCTCTATAGAACCTACAATATTTGGTATTAATACAATTTTTGTTTTAACTTTAAAGGTGTAGAAGTTTTTGAAAACGGACGGTTGTGATTTCAAATGTTATGAAATAATTTATATAATTGTTATAGTAGTTGGAAACGAGTACGTTCAGCGGTGGATTGACTCTGGTAAACTACATGTAGTATACAGCTTCTTCGATATACACCCTAGACTTTTCGTCTCTTTTCTACATACCACAAACAAATTAATTCTTTACTAAATATCCCGAACTTTGCATTCTCTTATAATTACAACATAGCGACTAAAAATTGTGATTGAGTTTAATAAACTGGTAATCACGTTTTAAAAAACTACGAGTAAGATAATATGACCCGTGTAATCTCTAACCCGACCTTTTAACCCATGTTTCACATATATAAACGATTAATTTAATCTATCCACATAAGCTATTGACAACAAATAAAGAAGAAAAGAAAGCTAAATATATTTGGATCGTGTCAGTTTATCAATACTCCACCCAAACTCCAATCAACATTCAAAAGTGAAAAGTGTTTGCGTGTCGACTTTCCATAAGATTTAATATTACTACATTCTTTAATTCTTCACAAAAGTTCGACCAAATATAAGCAAATCCATAGCAAAAAAAAATAAAAATCTAAACAAACCCGGAATATGCGAAAATCATAACAAAAATTGGGAGACCAAACAACTGTAACAAAACAATAAGACCAAAATTGAGCGGACTAACAAAAGAATGTAGAGGATTGGGAGAGAGAAACGAGCAATGAAAGCGATGAAATCTATGTCTTTTCTCTAAAGAACCCTAATTTTTGCCCCAAATTGATGTTGGATTTTAAGTAAGTTGGGTGAGTTCGGTTTTGATGTGGTTTTTAAACGCGATTTGCCATTTTTCTAACCACAATCACGCTATTAATTCGGTATTTTGCAATTATAAGAGAATGTAAAGTTCGTGATGTTTAGTAAATAATATAATTGTTTAGGGTGTATAGAATAGAGACGAAAAGTCTAGGATGTATGCCAAAGAAGATGTATATTACATGTAGTGTACCAGAGTCAACCCTTCAGCGGTTGACAAAGATTGCATTAGTAGTTTAACATAAAAATTACCAAAATACACATATAATAAATATTTCTAAAAAATGGGTCTTGGGCGGATGATACGGGGATTGGTATATTGATGCCAGGGCGGAGACGCTTATGTCCCAGGGGTGTCGATCACATTGTGGTTCCCAATGCGGCTGGTGGTGAGTGTTGACACATACGTCTAGGGGTCATTCTATATCTTTGAGGTGTCTTCATACATGATGTGCTGGATGGTTTAGTTTGTGACTTGCGTTTATCGTGATTTGTTTGAATTGTGGAAGAGCTTGTGGGTCCCCATGACCTACACTCACTGAATAACCCCAATTACTCACCATTCTCCTTTGTTTCCAGGTGAGTTCGAAGAGTGAAAAAGTAGACATTCCGGTGTGGTGCAAGAGTTTTGGGAATTTATTTATTTGTTGTTTTTGATTTAAAACGTTACTATTGAGCTTTGGTTTTAAGTTGGGTTTATTGTAAGACGTTTGGATTCGATCCTCGGAAATAAAGGAGCATGTATGACTTTCGAGTGGTTTACGTGTGGTTTAAGTCAATGCTCGACAATGCCGTCTCTGTTAAGTAAGAGCGGGTTGTCTCAGTTAATATTTATCAACTGTATATGAATTTCATATGATAATATTTGGTAGAGGATAATTTTTTTTTTTGTAATTTGTTTTTGATTGTTTGAAAAAAATTATTAATATTTAAGATAATAATTTTAATTTTTTTTTAACCATCTCAAACCACCCACCACCGTAAACACTCGCGAAAATGAGTTTTTTTATTTAGAACGGTTCTAAGATGCATCAAACGGTACAAACTAGTTTTTATGATTGTTGTCAAACACCAACAAACACAACTGTCCACAAACATAGCGTTTGCGGGTTGCGCGTGGTAGCAGAAAAACCAATCAACATTTAAATAAAATACTCCTATAAAGGGATACGGCTAATTAGCGGCACGATAAGGATTTTCCATAAGATGGAAAACGAAAACTATATTAACTCTTCACAAAATTTGTGAATGTAATTTGATAATGAGCAAAGGAATATGCGTATTTAAGTATAAGATATGAATCATGGGTACTTCTATCGGTAGCCGTCTCACGTATTGGGGACGTTTCGAGGATGGGGACGACACGGAGATGGCTTGGAAACGTCCCTGAGACGTATCGAGCAAGGCGGGGACGTCAAGCAGTTATGAGGATGGACGGGTTGGGATATGGTGATATAAGACTTGGGCTGAGGCTTATAGGGATGGGCGGACGGGAAGCAACAAGATGGAAGTCGCTCTCTCTTGTTGTTCAAGAGATGGATGCGGAGATAGATATGAGATCAAACGAGCTGGTGGTTTCTCTCTTTCGTTGGATTGATTGATGGTTTTTAAGGTGGATCGAATATCGCCATTCAAAGGTGTAAAACCCTTGTGATGAAGTCTCAAATCTAGAACAAAACAGAGACGTTAAAACATATCAGCATCTATGCAAAACTATTTTCAAATAACAGAGACATTGAAACAGAACAACAAAACATCTCACCGTTCATTTGGGATCTTCTAATATGATCTCGGATTGCCCTGTGTCATGGCCATCATTAACGAGCTTGTCCCTAAACTGTCAACTTCTTTCCCATGAGTCACTTTCTAAGATTCTCATCGGTTGTCTACTTCTCAAAAGCTTGTCCCTAAACTGTCAATATTTTTATAGGGTGTTCAGGTTTAGAAAATCTCACGTATTTTGACATATGTTTAATTTTTTCATTGTTGTTGTCTTGCTCAAGTCAACATTCTTGAGACGATTACATATCATATAGTGTCAAAATTTCAAAATCTGAACACCCTATAAAAATATTGGCAAGTGATTCTTAGGAAAGTCAAAAACAACATAGGAAAAATGAGTTGCACAATTTTTGAACAATGAGTTGCTTTGCAACATCATTTACAACATGGCTCCGTATTTATGTATTTATTATACGGATTTTTTTTTAACTATGGAATGAAAGAGATCCATTTGACTTACTTAATCAATCATAACTCAATTTGATTAATCACCAAAGAAACTTAAATCATCAAGTCCAATTTCATAGTTCCAAAGACCCAACTGTTAAACATACCTAACAACCCATGAAGACTCCTACAAACTAAATAGTGATAGAGTCGTACTCGAAAACCTTAACTATGCGTCAACTAAACCTTTCATTGATGCTATCTACTCAGCCGACCCACCAAACCTATCAGGCTAAACACAAACTCTTGACACCAACATATATTGCAGTAAGGTCTTAACGGAAGTTGCTGCAAGCTGAAATGCACTAGAGATGTTGGAAATGAGCTAAACCGCCAGAAAAGGGTCAGATGATGGAATTAGGTAATGGAGAAAAGCGCAATGACTTTTTTTCAGCTGAAAAAAACTTCTTCTTATTAAAGCAAAATTCTCCATGTCATTCTCGATGTAGAGAGATACTTCCACCCAACGGAGGATTCCAATCATGTTGTGCATTTGAATGATTAGTTCAAAGGGATGAAAACTACGGGAAGGTAATAATGACCTACAGTTGTAGACTTCCATTCTTTTGTCATTGTCTTCAAATCCCAGCTCGAAATCCTTTAAATCCCATGATTTATCGTCCATGTTAAGCAAGCAAAACTCTCAGCTTCTCACAAGCACTAACTCATCAGCATCAAGTGCATCCTCGTTGAGTTGCATCCACTCTAAGCTTTTTGAGCATAAAGCTGGAATGTGAGGAGGAAGATGACACAAAGCACAAGTGGTCTTGTTGGTCAGGCGAGAAGAAAGTATGACCATTGAGTTACGCAATCACATCAGGAAGGGTTATGATGATACCAAGCTTTATGATTTAGTACGCTTAATAAGAAATATAATTTTTCAATATGAAAAATTTTACAATATCGTAAAGGTTTGTCCTCCTAATCAAATCATCCTCAAAATCAAAATGTTTAAACACTATCGCATGAGCTTAGTCTGAAAGTTTAGATGTGTAAGGGTTTTCCAACATATCTAAAAGAATTTGATGATTACGTTACTATACTCGTTACCCAGATTAGTATCCGCTCTTACATTAACCAACATAAATCCTACATATAGAGAACATAAAATCTTGAAGAATGCTTGAGTCTTTTAACCATTTGCAGTTTGATGTTGGCTTATCAAGGATCGCTTCATATTTGAAAGCATGTTTGTGATTGGTTTTAGACTCAAGTTAAAGATGATGATATATGTCAAGAGGTTATAAGAAGCCAACACATGAAGTGACACGATAGCTGTGTGAGTGACACACACTAGTAAAAAAACAGTGTATAGCCACGATAATTTTTGTGGCTATATCATCATATAGCCACGAAAAGTCACGAAAAAATATCGTGACAAGAAAAAAATTTCTATAGAGAGCAACATAGATGCATTCAAGAGGAATGTGAAGTCACATGTCCCATAATCATACTATGGCGTTGGACTCTTATTGGTAAGATCCAAGAATAAGGAAAAGAGCCATGTGGGTTTCGAGTTCATAAGAAAAGCCACATGGGATGTATCAAAGGCCTAAGTGTTCAATGGAACAGGAAGCAACTGTGTAACGCAGCAGTGACATGACGTGTTTGCTAAATAGAGGTTCTATTTATAGACAGNCCTTCTTGTAAATATTAAAGTCTTCTGGGCACTTCTGTAATTCTTCAAGTCTTGGAAAGACTCGCGGGTTGTGTCTGCTGCGATGGGTATCGATCGATACCAGATACTGGCCGTGAAATCAGGTACTCATCAACACAACTTCAGCTTCTGCTCCAAAGTGCTCCAATAAACTCCAATATCTCCAATAATGCTCCAAATGTGCTAAGACCTGTAAAAGACTCTAAAAGACTCTAAAAGACTCCAAAATACTATAAAGACTCTATGAAAAGGACTTATATCATGGTATAAACAGGGTAAAAACCATGATATATCATAGTACTACACTCGTCGGAAAAGACAATGAATGGTAGTTTCTCTAATCCAAGTAGATAAGAGTGGTAGGCACAAGTGTGTGCTAGATACCATTAGCAAATGTATTTTGCATTTTTTATTCTAGTGGATTAGTTCTGGATTAGGTCCCGAATATGTAAGTTGAATAATTGAACCCCGTTAATAAATATCTATGCCTCGTTTACTTTATGTCCTTAGCCTCAGTTTAATATGCTTTGGTCAGACATGCGAATCGAATTGATCCTTCTCAATTATAAAGTTTAGAGAGAAGCGAATAGATTCCATTAGGTTATAGAAACACTTCAGTTGCTTGATAAACAGGGATGTAGTTTAATTACACGTATCTGCTTGTTTTGTTGGTGGTATATTGTTCGTTTCGGTTTAATCCAACAATGGAGCTCACTTGTTGTTTCAAGGTACTTTTTTATCTCAATGGATACCAAAAATTTGAACACTGGCTCGAGAGATGCAATCAGATGGCTCCCTGGCGAGATTCTCGGTGACATCTTGTCCTTGCTTCCTATAAAAGAGGCTGCTTCAACATCTCTTCTTTCTAAAAAAGTGGAGGAATGTGTTTAGATTGGTGGATAATCTTGATTTTTATGGTTATGCTTCGCTTCAACCCGAAAACGGTAAACCAGAGAGAGGTGAGAGCTTCAGAGACTTTTTGGATCGAATACAATGCGATTCTCCCATCAAGAAATTCTCTCTAGAACGTTACATTGGAGATGACATCGAGATGGCTTATGTAGGTAGCTGGATTTGCAATGCCGTGGAACACGGTGTTTTGGAAGTGGACCTGCATCTAGATCCTCGCGATGAAATCAATCTGCCTTCTCAGCTCTTCATGAGCAAGACACTTGTTAAGCTGAGACTCGGAACACAGCTTGCTCTCGGAAAATTTCATTCAGATGTGTTTCTTACTGCGCTTAAGAGTCTCTTCAACTATCTCGCAATCGAATGGTAGCTGCGGAAACAAAAGTCATTACATGTGTTGTTCTTCCAAACTCTTACATTACCCAACCTAAATCTACAGACAGAGAACAGAAAATCTCGAAGAATGCTCGAGTCTTTTAACCAATTGCAGTTTGATGTGGGCTTTTAGGCTGTGTTTCTTCATTCTCTAACCACAGGGAAATGTGCGACATAATGTAGAAGATATGTGAGTGTTTCAGCTTGAAATCGCGTCTGGTTTTTCGCGGTTTCCCATGT